>NTHP01000194.1:1033598-1075683 GCA_003416845.1 Oplegnathus fasciatus | reverse complement strand
GGGAGTAGCAGGCGCTGGAAGGCTTGTGAAATCCCAGACGACATGCAGAAGCTTTACTTCCCAGCAAGACAAATCCCTCAAACATGAAGACAAAGCTACGCATGAATGGCGTAAAAACAACAATATCAATGTCCTGGAATGGCTGAGTCAAAGTCCAGATCTCAATCCATGTGAGGACTTGAAGACTGCAGTTACTTGTTTTCACTTTGACATTAAATCATCACTTTCTATTGATAAGTACACAAAACTGTGACTCAATTTTGTAAAACAATGAACATGAAAAAGGTAAGGGGGTGTGTGTGAATACTTTGTATCTGCTGCAGATGGGCAAGTCCTGGTAGAGAACAATATTTGAGCATGTCCATAGCTGTTTCCTGCTTGACTGGTGACTGCCAGAGTCCTCCAGGTGTTTTCAGTCCAAATTTCCCCAGTATCAGAATGTGTTCTTGATCTTGCTGGCTACCTCCGCTAAGATCTCTCCTGTCTTCTTCTGCCAGTTCAGGACGTGTTTGGACTCGGCACACCACAGCTCTCCATGGCGGGGCTCCGCATTCTCACAGCGCTTTCGCACCTCTTCCTGCTGCTCCTGATGGACGCAGAACAGTGAGGTTAGATACACATAACACAATACATGCACGAGCACCAAACACACACACAGACACTGTTTTTTGGGAGTGACTACCAACTTTATGAACGAGTAAATTATGCGAGGTTCAAAATAGGTTGGAGTGACAACACCATGTATTTATCAGCACGTGTTCACTCCCACACACAGACCAAAGTATTGTTTAAGCTCTAATCTACTATGGCTGTTAACTTTCGCTGGTATTTTCAATTCATGTGACAACACAAGTAACTAGAGGCATCAATTTATCAGACATTAACTGAACTTGAATCTGACAGCAGAATGCACTCCATCAAAGGAGAACCATGTGAACTTGGCAGAATTTAGTCATACCAATGTAAACGTGACCACTGACACACACACAAAGCAGCAGATATTTTATACCCAGATAAGGAACGACAACAACAAGATCCTTACCTCTGTGCCGTGCTGCAGCTCAAACTTGTAGAAGAGAGCCCAAGCATCTCCCAGGTCTGGCTCGATCTTTACTGTCCTTAGGAACCACTCTCTGGCTTTGGTGATCTTGCGCTCGCTCCAGAACAACCTAAAATGCGTGGACGAGGTTGCATTTGAAATGAATACAAATTCAAGTATCATGTCTAAAGGTTTGCTAAATACACAGTACAACCAGAACTTAACATAGAGAATATTATCTAATCAAGATTTGCATTACGAGCAGAGCTTATTACTGAGAAGCAGAGTGAAAAGATGCAGTCATACTTGGCTACAGCGAGCAAGACATGGGGATCATGTTCACACTTCTTCAAAGCATCCACACTCTTAGTCTTCCTCTGGGGCCTGGCTTCCAAAAACACTGCCTCAGCCCACAGGATACCTTGTAGGAAGGAAGTGGGAGTGGGGTGAAATGGAGAATTTGAGATTACGCACACATACATACAAGTTATTGCAAAAATCAGCAACCTGCACAATAGGAATACTGTTGACAATACAAACACATCTGAACACATCATTTTGGTACAAAGATTTTTTTGGAATACATTTAAACATACTTAAACTGAAAAGGAGGTACGGTATCTGTTGTCCTGTGAACTTGTTTTGCAACCCTAATATAGTTTTTACTGTGGCAGAAATATTATATGTTTTACTATAACATATTTGTTTTGATTTCTCTCTACAGGTGACCTTGACAGGTAAATAAACGGCAATCTGGCTTATGTAGAACATGCATTTTTCCATCAGGTGGTTGTAGCAGGTATAATAAAGGAAGGTATAGAGGTAAACATTAGCTTGGCTTTGGCTAGAAAAAACGTGTGATTCTGCTGCTGAAGAAATCAGCCAATTCAGAGGAAAACAAGGTTAATATTGAAATCAATTAAAATTTAAAGCAGTTTGATGACATTTGAGGTCTGATACATGACTTAATTTTCAGACATTTTTTAAAGGGACCTGCATACATCCTGTTTACTCTTCATGTTGACAAAATTCATAGCCCTATTAGGGCCTTTCAAAACATATCCAAGTAAATTGGCTTCATCCAAGTAAAACAGGCTGTTTTTTTCTTGGTTTCTGAAAAAAAGGTTCAGAAATGCTCTTCCCCCAACAGCAGGAATACATTCTCACCTGAATTGGGACACTCCTGCAAGGCTTTGGCCATCAGTGTGTTGGAGATGTTCTTCAGTCCAGCCCGGAACTCCAGCCTGACCGACTCCAACCTGGTTAACATGATGACATACACATCATTTTAGAATGATAGTTCATTTTTTAAATTTGACATCAATCCCAGGTTGGGTTTCTTCGCTGTATTTAGAGAAAACGCTTTTTAAGAAATGTAGTAAAAGCACATTTAGCACATATTGTCTAGTTTTGGACAGTAAATTATACATAATTCTAATATTTTCATGTTCTCTAACACATTGTTCACTACTACAGAAATAAACAAAACAATCTGTGAGTGGGCGTGTCTGGTGGTGTGCCTGTATTTTCTCCTCCTTGCAGTGTAGTGGAAGGGTTCAAAAATAGAGCTAAAAATATATCAACAAAGGAAAAGAGGGAAGTCACTTGAATGCCAAAGTAAATATTTTTAATTGCTCAGCACTCAAACGAAACTTGCTTTAAAAGTCACAGAGCATAAAAGATTAATTTGTTGAATGCAATCTCTACATAGATGACACATTTTAATTTAAAGCTCTCCCTCAGGCTGTGTCCTGCTTTTGCATTCAACTGGCTTATCACATTTTCTCTATTGTGTATTTTCTCACCATAGCTCAGGGCTCTGGGGGTTCTTGAGTCGTGCCTTCTCCAGGATTGCTCTGGCTCTGGTCAGCTGTCCAACTCTTTCTTCAAGGCGCGACAGCAGCAACCACAGGGCCCCCGAGTGGGGACACTTTTTCAGCTACAGCAACAAACAAGTCATTGATCACATTTTAGAGTTATTAGGGAAACACATCAAAAACACATATGACCAAAAATGCACTTTAAAGCCCCTTGTTTCCTTTCCCTTTGTGGTTACCATAACACCTAAAACAAACCCTTGCCCCAAACCCTTCCCCTGCCTCACCCCTTGGTTGTAGGCCTCTCTGGCCTTATCCATGTTTTCACACTGCTCTTCTATCTGGCCTCTCATCATCCAAAGTTTGGGGAAGTCCTCGTAGTGTTTCAGGGCCTCTGTGCACAGCTCCTGTGCAGCTTCTATGTTCCCCAACACCCACTCCAACTTGACTGACTTCATAAATACCTGTAGAGATTACAAACACACAGACATGTTTTTCAGCCAGGAAATAAATATAAACAGGACCCATAAACTCCCCTGGACTTGTCATATGCTTGGCAACTAACATTGTTGAAAACCATCTTTAAAATCCATCATATACCCACTTCGTAGGGCATAGACGAAATGCTAAAGTGCTTCATTAACACCACTCAGTTGTCTTATCTGACAGGACAATCAGCGCAGCCAGCATTAAAGCAGACAGTCATATCTGTCAGCAAATACAATACAGATAACTAAAGGGAGTGTAGCCTGGTCTCCTGATAGAGAGAATGATAGTTTAAGAACACTGTTGACAGCATCTGTCAGCCTTAGTACTGCTGACTGTTTTTAAGGTGTAGAAACCTGGCAAGCCTGAACCTGAAATAGACAGCATGTTTGTAGAAGACACCTCAAGTGCAATGCACTATTAACTTACTATTAAGCACTGGCTTTAAAGTGGAGAGGAATCAAATCTGATAATCAAGCCACCCCTAACACATGGGTCAGAGCTCTATTCATACCAACATTGCATAATGAAAAATAACAAACTGTACTGGTACACAGGGTCACAGAAGGACAGTTAGAGAGTAAAAGGACAGGACAGTTTAAATACACAAGCATTCTTCCCCTGTACAAATGAACAGCCCAAAAATTGTATATTTATTTTATCAATCTTCTTAGGAAAGTACTTTTTGTTGTTGATTGACACTATGTTCAATCCTAAATGGGCAGACCATTTTTCAACTTTTATCCAGCAGATGAGTGGATGTGTGCAATTTTTATACTGGATCCTCATGAGAGTTTGAAATAGGGCGATCTTTCTGTCTCTTTTCCACTTTCTCACTCACACACACACACTCACCCTAGCTGTTGGGGCACTGCTGCGGGCCTTCGCCAGCAGTCGGCGGGCTCTTTCGTACTCATTATTCTCAGACTCCAGCTTGACAGCAGCCAGCCAGATCTCTTCACTGTTTGGGTTAGCCTAGAGAGGAAAATAAAAAGAAGAGGAACAGAGATAGAGTGTGAGGGTCAAAGGGGGAGAAACAGGAAAGGGGAAAACAGAGTTAGACATAGGCTCGCATGGATACTACAACAAGTCAAAGTTTGCAAAACCTCATCATCACCTGGAAGGCCAGAGCGAGGATACTTCTGGCTGCAGGCACATCCTCAGCCAGCCACTTGGACTTGGCCCCCATCAGCCACAGGACCTCTGCCTTGGGACAGTGAGCCACGGCCCTTTGGAGCAGGGCCTCCAAAGACTCCCTGAGAGATGCAATGAGACATGGAAGAGTAATGGAGGGGAGGAGCACAGTGGCAGTGATTAAGTACATGGGAAGAAAAGGAGAGGAAACAGAATGTTAAAGACAGACTCTTAATGTGACTGATGGAAACACTTAACAAATAAAGATGTGAAGTAATAAAGTCAGCTTTTGACTACCACTTTTTGCTATATTTAGAAAACAAATCTGGTCACCTGGTGCCGTGATTTTTCTCAAAGTAGGCAGCTCTAAGCCAGACACTTTTTTTACTGGGGAACACCTGCAGAGCATGGGCATAGATGGCCCTGGCACACTCCAGCGCTCCATGGGCCACACACTGAAACATAACAGACAAGCATCACAATTAAGGTGTCTGAACGTGGCCTGTGTAAAAAAAAAAAAACTGATGTACGGTACTCACACTATCTGCATCCTCCATCCAGGTGTGTTTGCGGTCCTCCTCCTCAATGCCAATCCCTATGACGGCCCTTATCACGGCCTGGCAGGTAGCCACACTGCCTGCCTTGTCACACTCCTCTGCATCCTGCAGGACAAGAAGAAACATTTAGGAGGAAAGAGATTGTGGGTGCTACACAGAAGGAGAATGCAAGTGAGTTAAGGAATGAACTACTGACCCCAATATTATAGTAATCAGTAAATTCAGAGGAATGATGGCGCCATTTAAATGGAAATTAATACACACCTGAAATATCAGAGAAAAAGGTCTTCTACCACTGAGACCAGAAACCCCTTAAACGAACCTAGATTACTGATAGATTTCCACGTAAATCACTTATGGTTTATAGATAATTAGTCTTTTATGAGAGGTAATCTTTGCACAGATTATTTTTTAACTCAGGGTTTAATTATATGCAAAAGGATTCTTTTAATAACTGCCAAATCCTGTCATATCAAAGTTGATCTGTTGTCGGTGTTACGGTGAGTGTACTGGCACATGGCCTTGATAAACCTACCACAACAACCACATACTTTGCCAGAGGTAGAAAAAGCTAGGTAGTCAAAGAAAAGAAAAAAAAACAATGTGTAAAAGCCTATGATTGCAAAACAACTGTGAACTGCACTAAACAAAATGTCAGTCACAGTGCTGGCTTGTATTCTGTTGCACCCAGATGAAATAGCAGAGGACAGCTTTGCCAAAGTATGCTGGCATGCTATCAAAGCTGACAAACACATGAAGCAGTTTCTACTCCCTCAACACCAAGGTTTAAAGGCACAATCATTTTTTTGACCATATAATTTACAAGTTTATTCAGAGTCAGTGAAATGAATCTCCCTACGGGACAATAAATCTAAATTTAAATCTAATCTAGATATATACTGTATCTCTAGATGAAAACATCCCAGTGTTGTTTCACGAGTTGATCATAACTGAAACTATAGGCTGGATTTACTCCAGTGTTTGCTAATTACTGATGTATTAGTTACAGCATAAAAACATCAATAACTTTAGATTTTGTTCAGCATTAGTCTGCTTATTAAAAGACCTTGACAGTGACAATTTGGACGAGAACTGTACCCAAAGCCCCAACTAATCGTCACATCTAATATTTTCTTCCACTTCTATTTACATATATTATATGAGGGAGCCAGTATGTTAGAAACACCTCTCAATATAATGCTATCTAATCAAATAACACTATTACTCATGTAAGGCCTTTGTTGTTTAAAATAAAGCTTCTGTTCTTTTACCTTGAGGATTTCCTGTGATGAAAGTATATTTATTTCTTATGACCTTAGGGAACTCAATCATTTATACAGCGAAGGAAGTTCCCCTGTGCCATAAACAGCTGCAGGAAATCTCTCTCTCTCTCTCTCTCTCTCTCTCTCTCTCTCTCTCTCTCTCTGTGTAAAGAAAGCACAAAGCCGCAGGAGCACACCTGTATCCACTGCTCTCTGTTGATCTCCACACCGTTGGCACGTAGAGAAGTGATGGCTCTGTCGATGATCTTGTCCACCATCTGAGTGTTGCCATTGGCCTCCTCCAACTTGGCAGCAGTGATCCAGATGTGGCGATCGGTGGGGATGTTCTCTCGAGCTTTGTTCAGGACACGCCGGGCGTTCTCGTACGTCTCTAAACGGGCCAGTGCCAGCCACAGCTACAGAGGACAGAAATAGCCAGATACAGAGGTAGGTGCCACGGTCCATACGTTGCATTGCAGTGTGTGGCATCCTGTTAGTCCTATATGCAGTGCTTCATGTTGGGGGAAAGAAATGACAGCATGTGCTAAGCGTACCTCCACACTTGTAGGGCAACACTCCACAGCTCTGCTAAGCATGATCCTGGCATCCTCTGGCTCCTCCAGTTCAACAGCTGTCTTCCACAGTCGAACTGACTTGGACACATTCTCCAGGGCTACATGGGTAACAATTACACAACTGTTAATTCATTTTATTCTTCCAAGTGACTTACAGCATGTGAGCAGGTCAGTGTGTGTGAAATCCTTGGACCTTGCCGTTACAGGCTCTCAGTTCAACCAATTGGCGATTCTGGAACAATAGTGGTAACTATATTTACACTGGCAACACATCACATACAGTGGAAAAAAGGAAATGGAGACACTACAGATTTCAGTAAACACACATCCAATAAAAACAAACAGCATATCCCGCAATAGTAGTAAAGTTCAACAGTATCTGAGCGGAAAGGCAGAGTGTTGTGTATGTAATGGAGAAAAGTAGAGCAGAGGCAAATGAACATGTAGAGGCGAAGAGAGCTCTTACACAGAGGAAGCTTCACATCCATCTCAGTGTCAGTGGAGTATGCTGCTGGGAAATACTGGAGGGTGTGTGTGCATGTGCGTACGTGCGTGCGTGTGTGTGTGTGTGTGTGTGTGTAAGGGCATTGACATGATGGTTCAAATAGGGTGACTGGCCTTGACGAGAAGCCAGAACCACAGCTGCCAAATGTAACCCTTATGAAATCTTTCATGCAATCTCATGTGTGCAGGGACTGGGTAGTTCTGTGTGGGCGCTTTTATGAGACAATGAACAGATGGAGACTGGTTTGGAATTTTTGCCCAGCAGAAATAAGTGTCTTCCCTTTGGCAAGGAAATCATGACATANNTACTTCAAGACAAAGTTGTATTTTTTTCATTTATTATTACAGTTGATATTATCTGGAAGCCTTACCCTTCCTGAGGACTCGTTTCTTGGCTCTGACGTCTGTCTCCAGCTCTGCAGCCCTGATGTAGATGCGGACGGACTGTGGCAGGTGGCGGACAGCCTGGGCTACCACGGCTTTGGCTGTGTCTCCAGGCTGGAGCCTGGCTGCCTCCAGCCACACATCCTCACTCTGGTGGGCAGAGAGAAATGCTTATATCAACAGGATGGCAAGGACCAATTTCCCCAATGCAACTTAGCTGGCAAAGCAGACTGATAGGTCTGTTATTTATCATTGATGTTATGGGTTTAATTGCCTCTGGGCTAATGACACATATCTATTTGCCCATAACAGATTTAATATACTTGTGTCCATCATCCTTTACCTTAACACACATCTCTGTGCCTTTCATGATCAGGTTCCTGGCCACCTGCAGTTTGCCAGTCACCTCCTCCAGCCTGGCAGAAGCAATCCAGGCAGGTGGGTGATGAGGATTGGTCTCTCTCACTGATTTCAGTAGCAGACGAGCCTTCTTGATGTCACTGGACGTGCAGAGCCAAAGATAAATCATCAGAAACACACACACACACACACACACACACACACACACACACACACAGAACAACTTATTCAACACAAATACACCCTAAGCTTCTTGTGTGGCCAGTGTGTCTCTACCTGATGTCTCCTCCATGTGTGGGGATCATAGAGTTGAGATCTGTCAGGTAACCCTTAGGATCCACCACTGTCTGTCCGCTCACTGAGTCAGACACCTGAAGATAGATAAAAAGCAGACACAGGTAAGAGAAAACAATAAATCCCGTGTATCGGTATAATGACAGCAGAGTATGAATGACTGAACTGGGTAAAGGATGATCATTAGTTACCTGGCTGAGCCTCATATCCATGAGCGTGTTCCTGGCCTGACCGATTTTCCTCATGTCCAGCTCTCCTGTCCCTGGTGTCATCAAGCCGGGGGTCATGCTTCCTGGGTAAGGTGTGTTCAGACCTCCCAGCTAGTGGAGAGAAGAAACAATGATAATGGAGAGGAGCATCATACTGTCTGTGAAAATTTTGTTACGGCATGGTGAAAAGGCTTGTGAAACATAGGCCTAGATCATATGGCACTTTTCTCACCACTATAAATGATAGCTGTGAAAATTGTGTGAACAAGACTCTTCTTTGCTGCAGGACTGAACTATACTGTGTAGTGAACAGTGAATGTGTACATGGCAAAAACAACTTTTTAATCAACAAGCCATGTTTCCATTTGTTTTCAATTTAAGTACTGTGTAATGCAGCTTCCATGCACAAAGAATCAGACCAATCGAGTTGCTGTATTTTAGGTGCCAAGACAGGTTGTGTGATTAATGTCAAAGTTTGTTTTTGCTTTCTTTATAACATCTTTAAAAGACATTTATATTAATTATTGATCCCAGTATCTATCATCTATCTATTTTCCATACTGTGCAACCCAACTATGCAAGTTTACATAACTGCACGAAAAAAGGAGCATTTGCAAACGACATTAATTGTACAGTTGAAGTGATCTGCTTGTTTCCAGTGAGATATCCTGACTCCTGCTGGTGCAGGCTGAAACTACATCATGTGTTTTTATGTGGATGTCTACAGTATGTGAATGTGTGTTTGTATGTATACTGACCCCTTGCAGAGGGTCAACAGTGGTGTGGTTCTCTCCAGTCTGCAGGTGTTTGGAGAAGAAGCTGTCGGGGACAGGGGTGAGCTTCTCATAGCGGGGATTTCTCTGGCGCTTATTCCTGGCATCTCCCACCTCAGGGATGCTCAGCCACTCCTCCTCCGACACCTCTGCCAACTTCCTCTGTGAAGAGACGGAAAAGAGAGAATAAAGAAGGATGAAAGAGCAATGTGAATCAACAGTGGAATGTCAGCAATGTTTCATTTTAATCATTTTAAGTGCTAAGAAGGCAAGATGTGTTGAAAGGTTGATCTGTTAAGTTTACAACAAAAGTTCGTAAGTGTAGCCAGTGTTTAGCTTCCCCTCCCGTTTTGATTCAGCAAGGAGATATGTGGTTTCTTTGTAACAGAAAAAAAAACACTTATGTCCAGGGTGTTAAGGTGATTTTCATAGGTTGGGAAGATATGGCTTTTCACTAAACAGTGACAAAATATTATACGTCTGTTAAATGTTTAGAGACAGGTGTAAGAGGAGGACAGCAGAGGATCCAATGTGATCACAGGCAAAAAGAAAGGCAACAGTTTGGCGTGTAATGGAATGCAATTTTGTACCTTTAGATCAGAGAACTGCTGCTGGATTTTGGGTCGCTCCATACGGTATTTCTCGATTTCTTCCTTTTCTCTCAGCTCCCTGAAAATAAACAGGACAGCAGTTAAAGTTACACTCACATGCAGCATGATGCAAACAGGGTGTCAGACATTGAATATACTGTGTAAAACTTGGGAGGCATATGCTTGTTGCCTAAAACGCAGATGAGAAAATGAACAAATTTTATAGTAACCTTCTTTCTTTGCGTCTTTCATCCATCCTCTTGTCCAGTGCTGCATATATAGCATCTGCTTCCTCATCATCCTTCTCATAGGGCCCACTGGAGAACAAGCTACCTGCGTATCCATTAAACTACAAGGAAAAAAGGCACCATAATGTGATTTGAATGAACGAAGACATCATGTAATCATCATATGGGCAGAGTTATCAGCTTTATATCTTTAGTGGATGAATGAAGTCCTTGCAAACAGTCCTACAACAAATAAACATCAAATAACAGCCAGAGACAGTCCAATCATAGGCACCTCATCGTAGTTTGTGTCGTTCAGATCTTCATCATCATCATCCTGGTTCTTTTTCATTTGGTCCCCAACCGTCCTCTTCCCTGGGGGAGCATGTCGGTCATCCACGGGATCGTTGGCATCTCGAGCAGGACCAATATCAGATCGAGTGGTGAAACCAGTTGCACTTAAGAGGAGCAATTAATTCAAATGTTACACAAGTAAACATAAGCAGACTTGTGATAAGCATGCACTGGGATGTTCAACTTAATGCACAACCGGCTGATGAAGATTGCTTGATAAGCTTATCTGCGCTTTTAAGCCATGTTTTGATCATGTTGATGGTTGCAGCCTTGTCAGGCACTTAAACCAGTTTGCCAGCCAGATACTGGTTGTGTGACCAGCATAGCATCTCACTTTCAGCTCTATTTGGAGCAACCTGACAGCAGGCTTCAACTTCACTATAATAAGTCTGTATGAGAGGTCGGAAATTATTAAAAGTAAAGTTAATAACTTCTTTTGGTTTAGTTAATTTGACATAACAAATCAATGCAACCATAGATAATACTAACTAACGGCTTTATTCATTTAATTAGCTACTGCTGTGTACTTTAATACAACTGATGGGTTATGTCTTCACCCCAGCTCAGTTATCAGCATAAGCGTATTACAACGCACAATAGTTTACTAAACTACCGACTTCATTTAACAGACATAACCTAGCTTACTGTCGAGAGAGCTAGCATGCTAGCTAGAGTAGCTAGCTAAGTTAGCTTACCCTCTGCCCAGACCGGGAACATAGCCAAGCGGAGCGGGCATCCCCAGAAACGGCTTCTTCTTTTTCCCCATGAGCGGAGAGGCGAGGGGCATTATCGGGGGCCCACTGCCAGCCCCCGCCGCCCCGGTGCCTCCCGCAGATGTTTTGGAGACAATTTTAGGCGCTTGTTTTGCTGCACCGCTAGCCATCGTTGCTTCTGCTCCAACGACGAGGAGTCTCACTGCCGGATGAACAACAGTCGCACTTCCGTTACCAGCAAACAGCGACCCTGTCCCTCTCGAAATGTCCGTCGGGGTTTGTAACAGCGCCCCCACAGGACAGGCGGGTTTCTGTATATTTTCACTTCTCCTATGATATTCATTTACTTCCAAACTGCTGATGTGAATTATGTAACGTGCTCATTTCCACCTCTCGCTGTGTGACTGTGTTATTGAAATTATTTCTTTAGGATATTTATCATGTTTCACATTAATATCAGTTTTCCACAGAAGCCACAGGAGGGCGCCACATCCTGAAAAATAATAGGCCAACTGAAGCGTTGCAATCAATCACATTTAATGTAGGCCTGTAGGCTTTATAGATTAGTATTCCTAATGGGACTTAGTGTTTTTGCAAGGAGCTAATGACATTCTCTATGTTTCTGAAGTGTACTGCCTGAAGTAACTTCATGATATTTTATACAAGATACCCCCAGAAAGTTAAAAATTTTTTTGATATTTGGGGATATTTTAAAATTCTACTTTACTGCAATATTCTCATAATTCATCACTCTTTCAGGCATCAATGCAAACTTCAAAAGCATATGTAGCTTAATAGACCTGGTAATTTAATTCAATTTAGTAATCAGCATTATGTGCTCTTTGTGCAATTTATGAGACAATTTCATTTCCTAAATGGACCTGTGACCCCAGTTGTGGCATATATGACACATCTGACATTTGTTTAAATAAACAGTCTGGCCCTGGAGGTTGCATATTGCCCAGTTCAAATGAACTTTCCCAATCTTCATAATTTCAGGGCTTGAACAGTCAAAACATTTTTATTGGACCCTAACTGAAGCATACTCTGGTGCTCAGTAAGCGTAGCAAATAAAATGAGGTAGAATTCAGGCCATTTTCTCAGAGAGTATATGTAGATGCGTAGAGTTGATTGAATCATACATTTTATGTGTTATTTTAAAGTAATTCTGACAGACACATGTTAGTGTGTTACAGCGATAAGTTATCTTGCATTATGAGTGAAAAATATCCATGTTGGAGAGTCTATGCTCAAGCACGAGACAGGAGACTGCAATAAAGGTAATTATTACATTAAACGTGACATTTCTGGGTTTCATCCCTTGAGATGAAGTGAAGCCATACATCAATTAGTTTCAATCACGTTTAACTTCACCCACAGTCTCAGCCCTGGCCCAGGCCTTTACATTTTTCTTCATTTACATCGCCTGGAGGGCAGACATTATTTCACCCCTGGGAGAAGACTGTTATGATGAAAATGGACTGTCAGACACATTAGAAAATATAAAGCTCACACAGCCGAGGACCAATTTAAACATGAAGTGCAACTCAAGCCTTGATTTCATCTCTAACACTCAGCCTTTTTTACTTTTCTCTGATTATTTCAATGATCATTTCATTTTAGTTGAATGATTTTTATAATCACATCATATGTTTTGTACAATAAGGGGAAGACAGTGAACAAAAACCACAGATTACATGTCTGTGTGCTGATCATAGTGCTGATCCATGGATGAGTGATCCAGGTCAGTCTCATTAGTGATAAATAAACCATTAGTAATACTAGCCAGTATTAACAATGAGAAAATCCTTAGAGCCTGGTCCAAGCACACATGTAGTCGCCTGCTTAATTTGCACAAAAATGGCTTCATTTTTCTCTGCTGTGGCTAACACATGAGTAGCAACCACAATGCCACACCTAAATGGCTAAAATAGTTCCACATAAACTGACAGCTTGTGTCTCAGTAACAAAAGTGTGCTTCCATACTAACATTCAGCAGGAATCCACCAACCTCCACCACACACACATCAATATCTACAATTGTGGTGGCAGTGGCAGCAGAAGATAGCTGAGATCGGCTTGGGGGTCGTGAAGGCTGACTGAGAGACTGTGGTCTAGCCAGAGATTGTACTATTATCATTCCCTTTGATGTGCTGCCATAAAACATTTGGCAATGCTTCCTGTAAATGCAGCTGTGAGCTGGAAACAGAGAGCAGAGTGAAGATACTCTATCTTTTTTCTAGTTTACCTGCATAAAAGACAACTTGGTATCATGACACAGAAGCCTAAAAGGGACTGCTGTCAATGTGGATGAGTTATTTATAGTGTGTGTTACATCTGATTTGCACGGAAATTGCAGGGTTGTTGTTTTTTTTTTCAAAATTAATGCAAGAGATCTTAATAGAATTTGGGATTATGATTGACAGTCCATTTGTAGGTTTTTATTATGCAGAAGACAAAAAATAATCATTTCCTTGTGTTAGAGTAAGCCATTAGTGTGGTTTGTCTATGTGAGCAAAGCTGAAAGACAATCATTTAATGGCTAAGCCTATTTCTTTTTTTTTTAACAAAGACTAATCACTTCATTTGGACAGAACTGCATTTTGGATGAGGGATATTCACAAAATAATATCCCCCTTTTAGGGAATAATACTTTAATTTGTGATGTGGTGATAAAGTGATGTGTGAGAAAACGTGTAATTGGTGAATTGAAATGTGCTAGGCAAATTATATGCTCCTGTGTATATGATAGTGTGTGTATTTCCGTGCAAGCATATAGAGTAATCTGCACGTTTCTACATGCTTTTCCACTCATATGTGTGCCAGTTTGCATGGATGCATGACTCAATTTAATCTGTTTATTCAGTGCATATGAAACAAGATGGGGGGGGGTCCTATCTCTCACAGCAGATGTCCATAGTGTGAGAATAAATGTAGATGGTAGAATGTAGGTGGAGCTGCATGGATGCTAGTAGCAGAAGCAGTCTATAGGAAGATACCAAGAATTAAAACATGAAATATCCCAGCAAATAACATCATGTCCCTAAGAGAATGCAGCTGTTTGCAAGAAAGAGGCACAGGAGGAGATATGGCGAGATGACAGGTTTATTGATATACTTTCATGCATCACCTACAAACGCACACCTACACACGGAGAGAAACACAGACACATCATTCATACTGCGTGAGCTGCATTGTGAGTTAATTTTAGCTAATTATATTCAACAATACAATGTGGGCGATGGAAAAAAAACACAAAATAGGACACGGACATCATCATTTTTCACTATTACACACACATGCTAAACTCAATTACCGTCTTAGCTGAAAGCAGTCTATACGTGCACAAAGCCTGACTTCGTACATAGAAGAAAGTCCTGAGAGGATTAATGGTTTATTAGGTGCTGATTAGTGACTGTGTATTATTCTGAAACAAAGAGAAGTGTCCTTGTGAGAGGACAACAGTAAATTGCTATTAGGGCCTTCCTTTAGGAGTGGCCAACCAGAGTCGTTGTGGGCAACAGATGCTCAAATGGAATTTCATTGATCCGCTGAGCTTAGTGCGACAACAAAGCTTTGAATGAGGACAGTCCGGTAATTAGTCTAGGGCAGAATCTGAGACACTGTACAAAGGAGGAAAAAGATTTTGTGTTGTGAATACTAATGCACTGACAAATGTGACATACGTCAATTGTGGGTCAATCATATAGGAAATGATTCATTAGGCTGATTACCATGTACAGTAAAGGACCCCTTCCTCTCCTCTCCTTAAGCAGTAATAGGTTCACCTTGAGTCTGAGGGAGAAGACTTGTACAGCAGAGACTTACAGACGCACATACAGCAACATGAAACTCAAAGTGATGAGGAATGGTTGATGTATTCTCTTGCTCCGCAGCATGTACTTTACTTTTCACTTGATGTCACAGCATCCCCCTGCTGCCATGTTACATTCCCCCCTTGTAAGCGTTCAGTTTTGCTCAGTGTGGGAGAAGAAAGGAGAGCAAGTGAGTGACACTCACACTGGTTTAGCGAGCGGTTTTCATATTTTTCACATTAAAAGTCTGACAGCTAACACGGTCCAAAGTAGAGCTGATTTGTTTCCCTGATGGCTGAGCAGATAAATGAGATTATTGACTGAAGCTGTTCTCCTGGCCTGTTGTTTGCGTGAGGCTGGTATTTAGCTGGGTTATTTAGACTCAGTGGCTCAGACCTTGATGCATTCCCTGTTTTCTCTGACCCTGTCTTTCCTGAGAGGACAGGAGAGGAGACACCGCTTGGGTTTGGACAGGTATGGACAGCGAAACACTGATTCATAGAGTGAAAGAGACAGAAAGAGAGAGGAGAGATGAGCGGGATTTAAAAACGAAGCAAGGAGGGACTGACAGAGAGAGAGAGAGAGAGAGAGAGAGAGACTGAACATTTACTCAGAAGTATGAAGCTTGAATAAACCTGGATTCGCTCCAATCAGAATCATCCCTGGAGACCTGACACAAAGAGGTCTTTTTTTATATATAAAAATGAAGTGAATGTAGCACTGTCTTCTTGTCTGCCATTTACTGTGATGACAGAAAATCTGTCTTTGTATTGTTTTAATTCAGTTAAGACGCAATGTACTATATGTTCACATTTTTAGTGCTCTGCATTCAGAGAATCGTTCCCGTGTGAAGATAAAAGACACTGTGAGGAAGATAATACAACAAACTAAGACTGACAGTTGATTATTTTAATGTACTGCTCTGGAATAAGCAGAGAGGAAGGTATATTTGATGCTTAAGTATAGTAGAACTAGTAGTTTACATTACTGTAATATAAACTATTTCTGTTGTATAAGTTGCATTAATAAGATATGCCGAACTTTGTTGAAACGATACAGCTTGTGTACTTTGGGGTGCTTTTGTTCACCAAAATAGTGTACTTAAAAATAAATACTTACAGTTTTACATATTATTCATGTGTTCTATTTGTAGAGGCATCATGAGCAGTTATTTTGAAATTACTGCAATAAAACAACAGTTAGGTATTGTGTGAGTAGCCAAGAAAAGAGTCCCATCTACAGAAACTCTAACTTTATCAAGTGAAAATCCTTGGAAAAAGAGAGATAAATCACTTACAGTAAAGCAATCACGCTCAAAAGGAACCACCTCCGGAGAAAGACAAGAGTGACCACCAGAGTGAGCGGCGCTGACTTTCAAAGACGAGACTCGAGATGAGAAGGGATGATGAGTGATGGTGCAAATCTTTGACTTTCTTTTCTTTTTGACTATTTTTACGTTGGGCCGGTGCATGTTTTTCTCAGTCAGTGCTATTACTGTTTGATTTTAAAGTCTGAACTGTTCATCCAGTCCAGATTACAACTACAACCAAACTGACAGAGATAGAGATGCTTTGAAAAATTACAGTGAGCTGCAGTGAAGGGACAACCGACGTAAATTGTAAAAGTAAGGTGTTTGGCCACCATGAGCTGCCAGAACATCTTCAGTGTTCCTTGACATAGATTCTATAAGTCTCTTGAACTCTACTGGAGGAATGAAACAGCATTTTTACAAAAGATATTCCCTCCTTTGGTGTTTTTATGATTGTAACAGAGAGCGATGATTCAAAAATTCCCATTGTGTTGAGATTGGATCACTTCAAAGCCAATGACACATGATTCGCATAATTTTCATACTCATCAAACCATTGGGTGACCCCTCGCGCCCTACAGATGGGGGCATTGTTGCCCTGAAAGAGACCATTCTCATCAGGATAGTTTCATCTTTGAATAAAGATAATCACTTAGAATAAATTTGTGTTAATTTATAGTGACCTTTCCCTCTGAGGACACAAGTGGACCCAGTCCATGCCATGTCATTTTGATCCAAAACCAAAATCAAGTGGGCGTGCTAAGCATGCTTGTTCATGTCACAGACTGTGATAGGATGTGAATGACTTATTTGTATCATGCAGTACACCTGCATGGCACAGTAGCATCTGCATTAGATACATTTCAGACATGACTTTCAGCCACAGGCTCAGGATGACATTATTCCTTGTTCAGTTAAGATAGATAGATAGATAGATAGATAGATAGATAGATAGATAGATAGATAGATAGATGTGCTTGAACCACGTGTGTGTGAGAAAGAGAGTTTGTAGCACAGCTCAGCTTTAGACACTGTCTGTTACACTGTGGCCATTTGCATAACAGTGAGGTCACCATCAGAGAGTGAGTGGAATGAGAATCGCCTTCCTTTCCCATCCCTCCCTCCCTGTACATATGTGCATACATACACATGCGCACACACAGAGGAAGCACAAATGCATTATGTACACACACACAAAGGCACAACATACACAGGGTGCAAGGCAGGAGACAAGAGGTGATGATCAGGGAGTGGCAAAGGGGATATATCTCTCAAATAGGTTCTGTCATCTTTTTCTCCACGCCCTGGATAAATCCAGAGAGGGGACACATATTTTTCAAAGGAGACCTCTATACAATATGCGCACAGATTTACAGAAAACTCCCCCAGGTCTCTGATCAGGAAAACAGCTCAGGGCCACAACTTAACACTATAAAGTGGATTCCTCTCTATCATCTGCACTCATCTCGGTGGAGTAAATAGCTTCCTGTGGGAATTCATTAGATTGCTTTCACTTCCACCTGAAAGAGCCCTCTCTTTCAGATCAGATTAAGTACAGGCAGAAGAGAACGCTTATGTTCTATTGAAATCCAACCTCTTTGAATCTTTTCTGTTTCCAAGCATTTAGATGCACCCAAGGTTGGTCCGGTCCTTCCTCAACTGCTCTTTTCTTTTCCATTTCTCTGTCCTATTTGGCACCGTGATTTCTAACTGCCCGCTCAGGGACAGCCATTCACCATGACACCAGCTTTGGCAAGGCTGATGCCACACTCCGGTATCAATAGCTTCTCTATGTCTCTTGAAGAAGTGCTCAGAGAGAGAGAGAAAGAGATGGAGATAGAGAGGGAGAGAGTTCTAGCACAAGACCAAGACACTCGTTTTTCAGTATGTTATCAGCCACAATCTGGCTGTTGACACTATGTTTTTGTGTTGCGGCTGTTTTCCAAAATATAAAACAGTTTAAGTGTGTGTGAATGTGTGCACATGCATTTTTCTAAGCATGTGTGTTGCACTGTCACAGAAAAAAGAACAAAGGTCTCTTGGCACGAGGAGGACAGGCCATATGTGATGGTATAACACTCACAATAAAAGTTTAATGGCATCATCTGTTAGTTACAAGATGTAACGTACGGGCCGTATGGAGAGACCAAGACTCGTTGAGTTCCCGTCACTCTTCCCTTCCACATCTGCTTATCACCAGGAAAAGATGTTTCAACCAAACTCTCAGTGGAAACTCCTGACTCCAGAGTAAAGAATGAATATCTACAGAGTAAAGAATGAATATAAACAACAACATTTCCCATTCCCTCGAGCTCCTATTCCCTCATGTTTATCTGCGCTGTGCCACACAACACTGTACGAACGTTTCTTTCCACGAGAGTTGCTGCTGCGTCTCCGCCACCTGACGCCCAACGGACCGGCGCTCAGCAAGTCTTACCCCTTGATCTCTGCAGGTCCCAGTCTATTCATTATTCACTGCACTGACCATCTTCTAAATTAAAGATACAAGCTTTGACTGCTCAATTTTTTACAGGACAAAATGTCCTTACAGGCACACAGTAGCACACTTCTAAATTAAGCTCTGTCTCAGAGAGTATGAGCGAGCGCATACAAATGTGTGTGTCTCTGCATGTGTGTGTGTTTGAGATAGAGAAAGACAGTAAGGTATAAATCTGGATGAGTGTGTACATGTCTTTGTGTATGTAAGGGTGAGTGTGCAGTGCTTTCATTCCCAGTCAGCATGTGTGAAGCCTCGATGGACCAGATATTGCTTTGTTCCTCCTTGTTCACCCTTTGATGATCCAGTGCCTGGGCTTTGGGGAGGGCCCTCATCTTCCAACACAGACTGATGGACTGTCTTGAAGTCTTTCAGGGACATATCGTTTCACTGTTCTACAAAAAAGCACCAGCGCTGAGCAGTCTGCATGCATCTGAATGCCAGCAGAATCAATTAGCTGGGTATGTTGTGAGATTACATTGACAAAGACGTGCTCACAACTTGCTCCCAAATTCTCTGCTTTGAAGTGGAGCTCGGCTGTTTGACGGGCAAATAGCGGCTGACGTGGGTGTCTACCAGGGGACGGTTGTTTTTAGGCTTTTCTGCAAGCATCCTGTGGATCTCCTCCTTGTTTCTGTTTCTTGGATTGTGCAAAGACCATGTGTTTGCATAGATGGTTGCCCACACATGCTCTTGACTTTCCTACAGTTTCAGTGAAGCTCACCACCTTAAAGGGGCACTCCACCGATTTTACACAAAAAGGTCAGTTTATTCTTTATTCTTGTGGATATCTCGACCTCTGCTGCTTCGATATTGACCATTCTTTTTTAAAAATCTGTCTCTTGTGAGACCCCCAACTTTATGGAAGTGCAATACGAAATACCAGTATGTGACAACCTGCACTTTATTTTCAGATTTTTTGTCCATTTTGACCACTTGTCATAATAATGTTTTATTCTCCTCCTCTATTGTAGAGAAATGGGGAACTTTTGGGTGAAAGAGTTCACGTCTCCTACAGCTTTAAAAAAAAAAAATCAACAGAAATCATCTCAGCACTTGCCTCTGAGTCTGACTGAAAGTAAACACAAAGAGCTGCACAGCATAGCTGATCCATACTGTCAACTTGCTGTATTCATGAATGCGTGCAGGTTTGTTTATGTTAGTCTGAGACGGGGGCTCACTTTTGATTTAGCTTGTTTGCATTGAGAAGTAGTGATGGATGCAAGATGAAGGTTCGTGTCTGCAAGTTTGCAATCTGCAAAAATAAAATGACAAAGTACACACCGTGCAGTTGTCATTGCTGCCACTATACAATAAAGGGACACCTTATAGAGAGATTCCCAGGACTGCTTCCTGTGTTTACTTTCAGTCAGGCTCAAAGGCAGGCATTTCAGAAGATCTCTGTTAAATTGAAGTTTTTTTTTTCAGAAAAGCAGGAGGCTTGCACTCCTTGCCCTGATCAACATTGTTCTTACCACAGCCCACAGTTTGGCATTTCCAAAATCTCTATAACGGAGGTGTTGATTAAGATTTTATCACATCAATAGTCACAGAGGACAAAAATATGAGGATTGCACCCAGCTTGACAAATGTCATGATTTCACTTTAAGCACCACCACCAATGCACCACCAAAAGTGTGGACTGCAGTGGCAGACTCAATTAGCCTACTTACTTTAAAGTGACATTAGGGTTGTTTCAGTATCAGAATCAGATTTATTACCAAGTAGGTTTTCACATACAAGGAATTTGTCTTGGTATCTTGGTGCATGACAATAAACATAGTAAGTTATAAGAAAGAGGCTACTGTAAGTCAGAGGCATAAACTAAATATAACATAGACAATAAAATGTGGCATTTTGTCAGCTTTGTGTCACTTCCTTAAAAGAACCATGTTGGTTGTAAAATATTAGACTTTTCTGGAATATATTCATAAAAAAAGATGTCAAGTAATATTCCTATTGTACCCTATGGTTGCCATAATAATAAAATGGGGCGTGAGTGTGAGCCTGTTTATGCTTGAGAGCGAGAGAGAGAGAGAGAGAGAGAGAGAGAGAGAGAGAGAGAGAGCAGTATCTAGTCTGTATCCAGTAACAGCTGGTGTCGGGGTGTAATGACCTTTTGTCTCCCGGCGGTCAGGTACGGAGAGGGGGGCGGAGATTCAGAAGGAGCCGCTTCATATCGGACTGGTCCCGGCGTCCCGGACAACAAATGGCCGTGAACCGACAGAGAGGGAGAGTGTGATCCAGGTTTCTTTTTCTTCTCAGCGCGACCACAGTGAGAGCTGTCTCCATGCTCACATAGTAGGTTAGAGGGGGCAAGAGGCGCTCTTCATCCTCACACTCAGTGCGTTTTATCCATCCGGCAGAATGATGGGAGAGTCCTGTTGACACCACGGAGAGATACACGCTGAGACCGACCATGGCTGTGGACGGTAAGAGCGCTTACTCTTCCTTTCAGTAGAACAAGCCCAGCTGTATTCATACAGGGATACATGTGGCACATAATGAGTTCACAGTGGTCTTACTTTTAGTACTTGTAGATTTTTTTTTTATTTTTTTATCTCACATTAGACTATAATATTTCCACGGGGACATGTGCTCATTCTGAAATAAAATAATACAGTTTTTAATGTTATGGTTATGAGTTATGGTTCATCTAAGGCGTTACTGTAAGCTGCAATAAATGTAGTTATATAGAGACTCTTCTAAATTTGTAGTTTCCTTGATTTTGGAATAACCTACTGGATCTTCATTGTCCTGACTGAAATAACCCATCAAAGTTGTTTCTGACAGCATTTCAGATGCTGTCAAGATAAAGTGTGACTCCACTATTTTCTGTCAGGTCCACTTGAATTTGACATAATCCACTCTGAAATTAATGAATGACACATGCAGTCACAAAGTGGTGCATTGATGTAATGTTTTTGAATGGTTTAATATTTATTGCAGTTAAGTCTCCTTCAAATTCTTTGGTGTACTGGAAAGAGAACTATATTGGAAGTTCAGTGTTTTTCCGCGGTCTATTTGTACATGACAGTGTGTATTTTGTGGGCCAGCACCTGCCTCACCTGGATACAGCCAGTATCCAGCTCAGGAACATAACAATGAGGCAGCAGTCTTTGTTCTTCATTCTTTTGTTTGACTAATAATGGGGACAAAATGCTGTGAATGGATGGGCTCTTTAATACAAAAATAAATATCATGTTCTTATGACATGTATGAAATCAAAGGAGCAGAGCTCCAGGACCAAGGAGTGTTTTTGTTTGTTTTTTAGAAGTTTGTCTTTTAATGTAATGTAAGCAAAGCCATAATCAAACTGACAGCCTAACCACCATCCAAACCATCTTACCCAACTTAAAACCCAAACAAGCTCAACTGAAAATGGAAAACATTCATTATGAGAAAGTGGCAGTGTTTGGAGTGTAGACTAGGGAAATATATTTTTCTCTTTTGTGTGTTGGTCTATTAAATGTCAGAAAATAGTGAATAAATGCCCATCGGAACTTTCTAAAACCCAAGCTCACATCTTGAAATTGCTTGTTTTGTCCGACCAACAGTCCAAAACCCAAAGATTTTCAGTTCATTATGATATAAAACAGAAAAAAGCAACAAATCGTCACATTTTTTAGAGGCTGGAAACAGAAAAATGTTTTGTGTTTAGTTTTGCTTGAAAAATTACTGAAACTATTTAGATCATCGAAATAGATGCTGATTAATCTTCTGTTGATTGATCAATTGTTTCTGCACTAGTTTGGATTTCATAGCAAACCCCAAATTACTGAGAGAACATGTTGAAATTGATCAAACGTCTTTGCCAGATAAGGTCATGTTCGTGCAGCCTCAGCTTGAAACAAATGTCTGTTTTTAGGCCTCTGGGATATCTTGCCCATTTCCCTGGCGTCAGGGACAAAGCTGATTAGCCATTAATATTCTGTGCCTACACGAGTATTTTTGGATTGTTTGTACCGTTGTTGTTGTTGTTGTTGTTGTTGTCCTGCCACTTTCTCTTTTCTGTGCTTGGCTGGCTGGTGTTTGCTCCAGGCTAACTAACTTAAGTGAAGCCTAATCAGAGCCTCTCTCTGCTCAAGGGCAATAATGCGTGTGAGAGCATCAGTGTGGTGCCAAGTGTGTTTTCCATCTGTCCTCTGTCTACTGAAGCCGGTTAGCTCTTCATTAGCAGGGCTGCAGGTAGGACACTCAGTCAGATATGCATATATGCCTAGCGACACATTGGGCTATCTATAATTAATCTATAGTTTACTTAAGCATCATTAATTTACTCAGCGCCCTGGGTGTTGACGCCACCCTGACAATGTGCTGTGCCACTTAAACTTTAAAGAGTGTTGGTCCAAAAAGACTGTAGCACTGTTTGAAGACATACACAGGGCTTACAGAATCACAATCAGTGGCGACAACCGGGACCAGGGACCCCTAAGATTTACTAAAAACTTGCAGGCATATTATGGCACAGAGAGGATTTTGTGTGAGGTTTTGAACTTTTCAAAATGTTTTATGCTATTTGATACCAAACTTTTGAAAAAGTTAAATCTGTGCTGGAAAAATGGACACACAAATCCTTCATTCCATCCACAGAATACAGTGAAGATTTTACTGTGGGAAATCCTGGACCCCAATTTGTTCACTGTGAATGTTTTAGGTGGGGTATGTACAATAAAGCAGCTGAGTTGATTGGTAATGTTTGCATTGATTTCCGTTTGTCAGGAGGTTACAGTTTCATTGTTAGGTGGGCTGTCAGCTACGGGCCTGTGACACTATCAATTACAAGGGGTGATCTGCATTTTAAATGGTATAATAGACACTTTTTGTCTCATCTTCATGTAAATTGCTGAGAGAATTACATTTTCCTTCTTGCTGCCTGCTGCACAGCGAGTCACGCTATGTAATTATGTTCCCTCCATGTTTGGCTATACAGAGTGGATGAAATTCATCAGACGTTTGCTTAAATCGCCCAGGACATCTGGCTGTATTGTCACATCTGAGATAAGCGGCCATAGAAATGATGCTGCTGGGCCATCGTATTGTCCTGTGCACAACATCCGGGAGCAGGGACTTTTTTTCAGAGGAGGAAGAGAGAGAGAGAGAGAGAGAGAGAGAGCGAGACAGAGAGAGAGAGAGAGAGCAGCATGGGGCAACCCAGTGTGTGTGTGTGTGTGTGTGCTTGCGTGTCCAAGAGGCAGGCCTGGCTAAGCTCAGCATGCAGGATATCCAAAGATTTGGGCTGGTCTAGAGAAAGCCAGGGTGGCTTCCATCCATCCGTATACTGCTCGACGTATGTGCTCACCATCAACCTGACAGGCCCACATGGAGACAAGCACACAGCTGGATCCGAAGCCAAAAACAACCTATTTATTTATCTCAACCCCCATGTCTCTCTGAGCATGTGGGTAGATAGTCCGCTGTAGGAGGGTTGATGGTGTCTCTTTGCTGCCTGCATGATGGACATGTGAGTAGGAAGGGGGCTAACAAATGTGGAGAAATGCGTGTACAGTAGATGCCTCCCAATAAAGAAGGTTTAATAGGATTTTCTGCCTTAAAGGGCACTGAAATGACACGAAAATGGAAAAACACTGATGCCTCTTCTAAGAAAAGTATTACTGGCATTAGAGGACAATATATGATGGATTTCTTGCTGGTAGTCTTCTTAGAAACCATAATTTGAAAGCAAAATTATTGAAAACATGTACAACTGTCCTGTTTTCTTATTTAGAAATAGTTACTTCTTCAGCGTGGACCATTGGTCTTGTTTTTGTTGTGTCAAGCCAAAGAACTGTCAACCATCTAGACTGCTGTTAACCCTTTCCTCAAAACCCCCACAGCACACAAACACCCTTTCTTCCGATCAGGTCACACAGTTGTGTGCTCATTCAACTGTAAAATAATTGCCCCTTTCCAGTGGGGCGCGCCTGCTATGCCACAGGATTCCAGTCTGTATGTGTGCATGTGAGTGCATGCGTGTGTTTTGGTTCATGTGTGTGTTTATGTTTGTGTGTGTGAACTTGCAGATGAAGCAGAAGGGGAGCCAGCGCCTCAGTGGGTGGGACGACGGGGGAGGAGGGGGTGTGGATTGTTAGCTTTACACAGACAAATACACCCTTTGTTGTTTTCCTGGCATGTGTTACGTCGCCTGCTGGAGGCAGCGTCCATTTGGCGCAATTGGTGTTGGAGCCAAATGTGTTTCTGGCCTCTGTAGTAAAGTAATATGGTAATAGTGTGTGTTAAGTGTGTGTTAACCCTCTCAGTTACAGTGGCACATTAGGGTTATACAGCGATTATGTGTGTGTGTGTGTGTGTGTGTGTGTGCGTGTGTGAGAGAGAGAGAGAGCATGCAAGCTGCTAACCTCTTTCCCCTGTCCATCATCATCCCCTACCTCCTCACAGCAGGGAGTGTGTCACTCAATATAATGCACAGACAATCCTCTGGAACACACACATGCACGCACACCCTCCTGCCATCCATCATCAACTCTCTGATCCACCGCAGCTCTGCAGTTGCACCTGGCCTGAGCCCGTGGATTTTAGACTCGCAGGGAGAGGAATAAAGACAAAGCGGACAGAGGGAGAGAGGAGACAGACAGGGATGTGCTTGTATAAACTGGTACAGAGTCTGAAATTCTCTAAATGTCTTCTTGACAAGAGCCTTGACTGGAGAAGTGCTCATAAATTGTTCTCCCAGTTGAGTAACATCGTAAAGGGTATGATTTTTGTTACAACTTAGGTCTTATTTTCGCAGTTTTGGCCGTCATTTTTACTGGTTATGATAACATTGTACTTACCACAGTTATTGCTAAGATCTGGGGACACAGTAAGAGTGCTATAAGAACCATCAATGTTCAAATGGACGGGATGGAAACAAGCCAACAGTTTAGCCAGATTATCTGTCTTGTATCTTATCTTATCTAAACCACTTTATTAGGAGGTAAAAGTGACTGCACTTGTGCAATCACTCATTGCAAAGTAAAACTACGGTAAGTTCAGTTGGTCAGAGTTGGCCAAGCAGAACAGTCTGTAAACTGTGATGTCTTTGTTTTCTCTGGGAGAAAACAGGAGTTTGTTTAAAACTGGGACTCTGGGAGTTTGTTGAAAACCCGTATGATTGTGTGACAGCTTAAAAGAGTTCTCCACCGATTTAGCATTGCACTCCTATAACATTAGCGCACTCACGATGGACAGTTTAAAACAAAAATGATCAAAACGGATGCAGCACAACCAGGACCTGTAAACCGACATTGCCGTGTAAAATCAGTGGGAGTTTCCCTTTAAGTTTCTCACCCCTTCTGACTTATTTATAGCAATGTTTCCACTTTCCCAGATCTCATCAAATAAATTGCTAAGTGCAAGGTTATTATTGTGGCCAAAACTGTGGATATAAGACCAAAGTTGCAATGAACAGGAATTATCCTTAAAGGAACCCATGCATAATACTGGGTTAGGGCACTTAAGACTACTCACTATAATAGTACTACAATAATCAATTTCATTCAAGCTCATCCATTAGGTAGTTGGTGTTGATGGAGAACATTTTGAATGAGCTATTGATCCAATGGATTTGTCAAGTGGTCCTTCAAGGCCATCCGCCAACTGTTTTGACCTTTGACCCAGTGTGCAGGGGTGGGATGGACAGAGGATGATTCAGTAGATAAACATTTACACCCTTGTCCTACAGGCCCTTCGGAGATTGATGAAGTGGTAAAAGGGGAGAGTCCACTTCAGTATAAATCAGCAGTGGATTAACAGGATTTTGGATTCTGTTCTGAGGCGTCACACTTCTGCCGTGTCATCCAGTCTACCCTCACCGCTAACCTTGCCATCCCTTTAATACTTCCAGAAATGAGAAGGCTTCACCGTTCTGATCCAGTGCCCTTGTCCCGGGTCCGACTTCTCCCCCGCCTCCCCCTCCTCCCTCCTCCCTCCTTCCTTTCCCTGAATTAGAGTGCGCACAGGCCCATATCCAATTTCTCTCCTTTAATTAGCCTTCTGCACAGGGAGAGGGATCAAGGGAGAGGGGCTGTAAGGGTGCAGGGACGGATGAAAAAGAGAGATGTAATTTTTCTGAAGGATTGCGCTAATTAGGTATAATTTCATACAGGGGTTGTCTCCCTCATGTACCACACTGTTGTTACTTACTGACTATAATACGCATAAACGCAATCGCTGTCTCTTTCTCCCTCTTGTTCTCCTTCGTGCTGTATTTTTCCTTCCCACACATTCTCAATCAGCTTAATCAATGTGTTTTGGCCTTTCAGATAAAGCATTTGCGTACTTTTATTTTAGGCCGTAATTATGTTAGTGGAATTGTAATGACTCAGTTTGCTATTTATGAATATTGTCCATTGTTGCTCTCCATCATTACCATCTGCCCCGAGAAAATGAGATAGGGCCAAACGTGATCAGGCCGTGTTCCACTAATATCCACGTGTCCTCCATTTCATCCTTTGCCAGATGTCATTCAGCCTGCAGTTTCAAGGAGAGCAGTCAACCTTTCTCCCCAAGTCGCTATCCTTCCCATTAGAGTCAGCTAAACAAACAGTCTAATTAAGTGTGGCCTTGTGTGATAGGGTAAGCTTGGAGCTTTTCACTTTTTGTTAATAGGTTGGCCTGCTCCTCCTACCAAGTGCCGGGGGTCAGTGGAGCCTGTGGCTCAGATTGCCCATTAAACCAAATGGCTAATGGCTCCAGCTACACCATAACAAGGCAGACATCCTTGCACACTCAGGAGCACAAGTCACGTTCATCCACCGCAAAAGCAATTACATTGCCACTCGCAATCTTGTAGCATGATCTGTGGCTATAGTTTATATGCATATACAAAACTGTTCAAATATGTGTGTGTGTGTGTGTTACTTTGAAATTGAACATGTTTTGGACTCATTCCACCCATCGGTCATACCTCCTCCAAAAATAGAAATCAATTTTGCTTTCTGTCTTCCCATCTTATCAGCCTTTTAGCTGTTCCCTTTCTCTCTGTTCCTCCTCGTGCTGCTCCAGCCTATATTTCACACTTTTTAAAAAAAATCGTCCTACCTCCATACGGTTCACCTTCTGTTGCGTACTTCTCTGTGCACATTCCACTGTCTCTCCCTCTCTCTCTCTCTCTTCTCCTGCTGTGTCCCCTGATGTGTGTTGTAATAGTGTCCTGTGAATATACAGCTCTGACAGGGTCTATATGGCCTCCTCTGGCTGTCACAGTGCTGCTCGAATGGGCCCTCAATTTACCATGTCAATAGGCAGCCAAGTGTCAGCGTGTCATTTCCACAGCTGAGAAAGAGTTGTTTAAATGCAGCTCAACTCTCTGTGACTCTCTCTAACCTCTGGAACTAACATTCTCCCTACATTACTGCTTTTTCTCACACATTCGCTACATTTGTTTGTCTGTTTTTCATGTTTCCTGTCAACTGCACTTTTTCTTCTCACTTCCATCTCATCCTCTTATTTTTCTGCATCATTCCTCTCTCTCGGCTCTCTTGTCATCCCCCTACGGTATCTCTCTGGAGTTACTTTTTTTTTAAAGCCCCTCCCCAATCACGTTAATCCCACAATCCTTTGCATGCTCATTGAAAATGTGACATTTTCACTTCACAAACTTTTCCCATTTTCCCTCCCCAAACTCACTGAGCCCAGGGGAAGCTCTGGCTGAGATATACAAAAGCCATATGGCACGATCAAGAAATGCCTCACGTCATGGCAGATATATATTGCAGAGATTTATAACATGCTCAAACGGCACGGATATTTGTGAGTAGTTTAATGTGACATGCAGGTTTCTGTTTGCGTGTACATTTAATCTGATTTTCTGCCTTTCAGCCACAAATAGGAACTGACTCTGACTCTGATTTCCTTAATGTCACAGCCCAGAAAATGTCCTGGAGGCTGAACAGAAGAGATCCCTTTTAGCCTAAATGTAACCCACTACCTCATATGCCCCCTCCTGACTTCCTATTAAATGATTCATTCTCAGAAAGAGATTGAGGCCACGATGTCAGTCTCTTATACAACATCTACTGATCATATTTTACAAAAAGAAATAATATTTTATTTTGATCCGTCTTCATTTGAAATCCCAGACCTGTAGCTGAAGCTAAAATTCTTCTTAGATTTCCTCTTTCTTGATATAATTGTTTTCGTTTTTACATTGATTTTCTTTGGATTTGTGGTTGTTTTACAGTAATACTTTACTTTGGTCTTTTGCTTCCTTTACATCAAGTGGTGGGAAAACTGGCTGCGACTCTTGTGCACTCTTTGTGTACAATAGTGCTCTTTTGAGTGTCTGCACCCTTTTGACCTGATTTTGTTGAAATCCACTCAGAGATGTGGCGGTTGTACCTTATCTATAGATTAGGAGGGATTTGTCCTGTAACATGATAGAGGCAGCAGGATGTGATTGCCTAAGTGCTGCATTGGTCACACAGGCTATAGGACTGAAAGACAGAAAAAGCTTGTAGTGATACGTGTGCAGCCACGTATATTTTGACTCCGTACAAGCACCTGGGGCAATGCAAGACTTTTGCAGATCTTGACAGTCGCTTTAAGGAATAACAGCCTTCAGTTTGTTTCAATATATCACCCTAAAAGCCGTTATTTCTTCTCCTTCCACCTCATCTGGTTTTGTCTTGTCCTCCAGTCCTGTTACGATGCTTTTATAGAACTTTGCCCCAGAAGTGTTGTTATATTGAGCTTGGAATGACAGACGCTAAAGTGGAAGCAAGACCAAACTATTGTTGCGGGAGGCAGCTGAGGTTACAGGGCTGTCAGTCAGAGTTAGTGAGGGCGGGCTCTAAGCTGTCATCCCAACATTTCAGTCTCGCCCTACATATCAGGTCACTGGTGCTCTGCAGGCTTTGGGTCTTGGCAGGAGCCAACACACTCAAGCAAACACACATAGTTCTACACGCATAACTCAAGCCCCATACATACAGTTTATGCTCTTGTGCGCTCCGCGCACACATTTGCACTTGTGGGCTGAGTCACCAACTGTGGCACAGAGAAAGATTTTCAGCTGGGAATAAAAACTGACACAAGTCACGTATTAAGTTTGCAAGAATCTCTGTGTCGTCAATAGATGGAATGAAAGCTTTTCAAAGTGGTTCACCAGAGATGAGACAAATCTTTTGAAACTTTTTAAACTGGTTTAGAGGCCTCCGTAATGGGTGACAGCAGAGGAAAGTGCAGTTACTGTACTGAGGGATATCGGTAGGGATGGGCTTGAGATGCACCTAATTTGGCTGAAAGTGAAATAATTAAGGGTTGAATAATAAAGCTCTTCTCTCTTGTCCTCTCTCATCTAAAGTGAAAATGGTCCACAATCAGCCAGTGCATTAATATGAGTAGATGTAATGGCACAGACGTGTGTGTGTGTGTCTGTGTGTGACATAGAAAGAGAAAAAGCGAGTCAACGAGGTTGCTCACGCATGTGCTATTAATGCCCCATTGTTAACATGATGTGTCTGTGGGATAATTAGAGTGTGTTTAAGTTTGTGTGTGTGTGTGTGTGTGTGTGTGTGTGTTTGTACATGTGTGCGGTTGTCTGTGATGTCTGAGTAGCCGGGTGATAATAAGGAAATGGTTCAGTGGAGTGGAAGAGAGAGTAGGAATGAGAGCTGGTTTGGCACTGCTATGTTGGAACAGAACTGTTGAAATCGCTGTGACACACACCAGGAGCAGTGGCAGTGTCAGCGTTAACAAGCAAGTGCACACACACACGTTGACATGGACGCACACACACACTGAGGCTGATTAATTGGTGGGTCTCTAAGAGGAGCCCAGAGCAGTCCCTACTTCACCGTGCCGTCTATGAAACATCTGGCGTCATTAGAAGTCAACATTAGGGGAGTTATCAATAGAGAGCTAATAGTGTTTGAAAACCTGACATTGATGGGGCGCTGTGATGTATTTGCCACAGCAAATGGGTAAAGGAAGTAGTTTCTAAACCACCTAATTGCATTGACTATTTCTGTAGCGATTGTTTTTCAAGATATTTACTATGTGGATGGAAGCCAGTTCAATCACACTAATAAGTCAGATTGTAAGGTAACTTTTCAATTAATCAATCATTTAGATTATAAAATGTGAAATAGTGAAAAATACCTATGACAATTTCTCAAAATCCCACATTTAAATTGCTTGTTGTTTTTTTTAACAATCCATACCCCAAACATTGTATATTCAATTACAAAGATGTACCACTGAGAAAAGCAACAAACCCTCACATTTGAGAAGTTGGAACCAGCGACTCTTTGGAATTTTTGCTTTAATCGCAATAGCAAAATTGTTGTTGATTAATTTCCTGTTCATCAACATACAGATTAATTGACTAATCGCTTCAACACTAATCTCATACCCGCTACAGGGAGTTGAAGAAAGAACAGTCAGTTGTCAGTTCACTAGAGTATTCGAAATGTTTCGTCATTTTGGGATATACACCTATTCGCTTTCTTGCAGAGAGTTCGATTAGAATATTGATGTCAATCTCATGTCTGTACGACAAATATAAAGCTACAGCAAGGGGACGGTTAGCTTATCTTAGCATAAAGACTGGAAACAGAGGGAAAGAGCTAGCCTGGGTCTATCCAAAGGTTAAAAAAAATCCCTAAAAAAATAAAACCTAACCCACCTACAGTACAAGCACCTCCACAGCTCACTAATTAACACATTATCATAAGCTAAGCTAATCACCTGCTGGCTCAAGATTCATATTTAGTGCATAGACAAAAGGGTGGTTTGGAGTAAAGGATTAAGAGGGAAAGGGGAGTAGAAAGGTTCCCTTGGGATCTTTCGGCCTGGACAAGAAGCTCCTGCTGGGACTTTATGTGTATTGATGTGTGTATTTGTCTGCATGTGTGCATAAGGGCTACAAAGAGCTTTGATTGTCTTCCCTGTTTCATCCCGAACTGCCCGCTTTGTACCAGCTGCTGTCTGCTACGTTACCTGACAGCACAGCCTCAGGAAACCATGTGAGTGCAAGTGTGTGTGCGGAGTAGGGGTAATTGGCATGTCCATCTGACTGAAAGGCCTGGGCGAAGTGGCCGTGCAGGAGTGGAGCTGATAACGTGGCAATTAAGCTGGGAGAGACAGACCCCCAATCAGCACAGCATGCTGCAGAGACCCACGGAGACAGGTAGGACTGCAGGGAGTGGATACAGAGAGACGGGGAGAATGGGCGAGTGCCCCCAGGTGTGAGCTAATTTGTCTCGCTGTTAGACTGAAAACAAGGAAGCTCCTGAAGGGCCTGTACCAAACATGTCTGACTGTATTGTGCACGCATACCATTCACTCTCCCACCGAAGACACCTGCTGCTGCTGCAGCTGCTGAGAAAATCTTGCGTTTGTCGCATCTTTTTCAAACTCACACTCAAACTAAACACTTTAAAAGGAAGTAGAGTGCTGAGAAAGTTTTCGGGTTTACATCTTCTGATGCTTGTTGAAATAGGGCGTAGAGGAAATAGAGCAGAGTTATTTTATGTCTCTGTTTGATAGTTTTTGCCAGTGGCAGTGCTGCAATTCTCCACTTGCCTGTCTCAGTAGTATTGCCTAAGCCTCTCTGTGTGGCCCCCTGCCACAACCTTTGCATCTTCTTCCCACCTTTCTTCTTTCTTTCTTTCTCTCCTTTCCCTCCCCTCCGGGAAAGATTAGAGGCAGCCTCCTGTATCACATCACACGGGAGCACAACAAACTTTAAAAAACTTCAAAGCTCTGAGTTATATTTCAGTTGGCTGACAGAAGAAGTACCACCACCACTACCTCCACCACCAGCACCGCAGCTGCCGCCAAGTTGCTGTTTCTAATCATTCATGCTGCTTACGAATCTACAACTCCCTGTCTGCAATTTTCATTCTCTCCCTGTCTATCTCAGCTTCAAATTCATTGGCACATTTCCCTTCTCTCTTCCCTGCGCTCTTTTCTCTCTCTCTCTGTTTACCTCTCAGCTTCTGTGGAGCATTAACTTTTATCTTTTTTTTTTCCCCACCAGCCCTCCGCCCATTCTATAAGCCTATTTCCTCCTCTTTTTCATTGCTCCTTATTTTCTCTTATCCTCACATCCTGGTCTCTTTGTGTGGATGCAAGGATGGTGTAGAGCAGATTATCAACTAACTCTCACAACGGTCATTTATTCACTTCATTGTTTGCACACCCCTTGGTGCTCAATAACCTTTTGTGCAAGTGTGTGTGTGTGTGTGTGCATGTAGATTTTGTGTTATCGACGGGTTGTTATTTTTGCCACGCTACATTGCTCAGACATTTCTTCTCTAATATGTCACAGAGGTCTCTGAGCATGGACATACATTTGCAAACAAAGTAGGGTACTTGTGTGATAGTCATGGCTTAAGGACACTCAATAAAGTATTGAGTGCTGAACCCCTCCACATCCCATTCTGCCAGGCCACAGCGTGAGTGCACCACATCGATTAACAGACCACATGTGACAATCACAATGAACTGTAGCCGACTCCACTCGGTTCACTCCGGCAAGCTTAAACTCTGCAGATGACAGCGATCTCCTTGTAATGTAAAGAGCTATAATGTGAGAGTATAAGGAGCTGATGGTCAGCAGACAGAGCGTGGCGGATCCCTGCCGGACGGCTTTGCAGACTATCATTGAAGGTATTTGCATTGTAAACTCGAGGAACTAACATTCCGCGTTTTGCTTCTGTAAATTGCTTCTTTAATTCCAGTTTGGAGGAAAAAAAGATAATGGCAAAACCTGTTTGCCTGATTGCTTGAATCACTTTCGAGTTCATTAGCAGACCATCTGGTTTATAGCGCTTGGTTCCGAATGATCAGCTTAAATTGCACTTGAAATCAAAAGATTATATTTTGATATTGAAATGCATGCAGACATTGTTTTTGTGGTAACCCCCTAAATGACTCATTTCCTGCTGTTAATTCAGAGTGTGCCTTTATTAAGGCGGTGGTGGCGGATGGAAATGGAGTATTTCAGAGCTTTAATATTTTGTACCCAAACATCCGTTAATCCTCTCAGACAGAGCATTTTGCCACTCTGGGGAACAGCTGTAAACAAACACTAAATATTTAAAAAGACAATCTTGTCTAAACTGAGAACTTATGTGCTTCTGTTCCTTTCATTTTACCCCATCATTTTGGATCCTTTCCAGTAGAACACAGAGGAGGACGGTCATGACAGACAAACTGTGAAGACATTTCAGATCACAGCATGTACTGAGAGTTGAAAGCTGAGGAATAATGTGTTATTTTTGTGTGACAGCTGAAATGACTGTAATTCAACATACACAGAAGAACATAATGCCGCCATTCTCTCACTTTTGCTGCATTGAAACACCTGAAATCTTGAATCGTGAAACTTGCCAGTCAAAGTGTAAAATTCTGGATGGGATGTTGAGTTCGATCTGTTAATTTTCTTGCATTTGACCTTTCGCAGTATTAAACTATTCATCCAATCAGATCGCCTAACCTTTACAATGTTTGCTTGTGGATACCACTGCCACGTGAATATAAAACTATTTAAGCATGCATAAAGTTATGCTCTGCCTGCCTGACCTTTTAATGTAATTTTCCCCATTTTTCGCGCTCTATCCCATCAGACGCTTCGACCCATTTGGAAGTCCTAACCAGCCTAATTTGGATGGAAGGTCTTCATGAGCTGTGAATGATAACAGTGTAGTGGCTGTGTGCGAAGAGATTGATCATCTGATTACCTCGCCAGTTAGGCTGGCTTGTTGGATAATAATTCAATATCTCATAAACAGGATTGTGTGTGCCCTTGAAGGTCTCTGGCACTTAAGGCTTCATTAGAAAAACACTGATGATTTTTTTTTTTTACTAGATCCACTATGATGATGATTATACTATGGATTCATTATGCAAATGCAGTTAACTGGAGCTTGTGCTGACCTTCTGTACGCGGACAGGAGCACAATGTCAGGGTCACAGTACCTGGATTACAACACGAGTGAAGTAGTTTGTAAATCCCAAATTCTCCTGAAAATGTAGCAGGGGACTGGGTTTTAGTACATGTGGAGCTCACCTGAAAAGCCCTGAAAACCTTTTTTCTCAATCAGCTTCTTACTATGAGCGATGGGGTCCTACATGAAGACATTTTCTGCCAAGGTCACATGATTTCTGTCTGTGCTGTTTTGTCCTGGTTGTCACTGGTTTGAAGTTGGACATGTCACATATTTCTGTGCACCAGTCAGGATTTAGCAGTACTTGGGGTGATAACTCTCTGTAGGTCCATCACTACGAGCGACCCCCTTTCATAATGTTTCATTGTTTTCACGTTGTCATTTGATAAATTGTTATTATAAGGATATCACTTATAGCTGCTTTAATATTCAAAAGGGGTCTTTAAGTTTTCTTCTTGTCTTGGATACGTTTACATGGGACATGAGAAATCTGATTATTCATATCCCTGTATATATAATCATATGATCGGCCACTCATTTCTGTACTTGCTGAGTTACCTCAACAGTTCAGCATGAACACAGTTTGGTTTCTGGCTGCCTGAACTCTGCTGCTTTTACCACACTGGATCTAGCTTCTCTATTTGTAATGGAAAGTGAAAGGGACAATACAATTTATGTGTTACCAAAGTCGTTAGCATGTAGCCATCATTACATCGTTTATTATTATATTTTTCATTTTACTGACTAACTACTATGTAACTTGAGTTGAGAGTGTTTCAGCTAGCAGGTTTCTCCAAACCAGGATATAACCAGGATACTCCACAAACGAGAACACTACAAAACTGGGATACTAGTGCACATGTAAAGGCACTCAGTGATCTTGTCAGTCCCCCCGGTTTGATCAAGCCTGATCACACCTCACATCCTTTATCTCGACCTCATCCCTCACCTCCCTCTCCATCCTCCTCCTTCCTTCTCCTCTGACATTCGCTCTGAATTATCGATTGTCAGAGAGATCTAATCTGCCCTCCCCTGTCATCATATGATGGCTGGGCTGTGAAGGGGAGAAAACAATCACATGATCTAATCTGCTCATCATTTCACTCCCTCTTTCTCCTCCTTCATTTCCTAATGCAATTAATATTAATGCTCTGCTCTGAAGCTTAATTTTCCATCTATTCTCTCCTCTGTGACTTGTCGTCTTGCCCGTTTTTCTGTCTCTTTGTTCCCACAGTTACCCTGGGCTTCATTCCTTCATCCTCTTAAGAGGGCACGACCATGTCAGACCCTTGTATCCCGTCTTGTCTTCCGTGTCATTCTTCCTTTTCCTCCTCCTGTGCGAAACATGTAGTGAGTTCCTTTGAGCAGCAGTGGATATGACAGCCAGAGGCCTCGGGTGGAGGAGTTAGGTGGACTTTGTTTGTGTGCGTGCCTGTCGGTGTGTGAGTGTTTTATCTAAAGTGATCTGTAATTGTATGTTCTCTGACACAGTGATGGATAATCAATAGTTCTGTCTGTCTCTGTGGAAGTGTGGTGGGGGCCAGAGTGGAGAGTTAGAGAATAAAAGTCATCCTGTCCTTAACGCTGGACCTTCCCTTTTTTTTCCCCTTCACACCGCTGCCTAAAGAGAGGAAGCCAAGGTCGGCCTGGCATTTCTCGTATCAGCCTTTGTTGCTCTGTGCTTTCAGGGTGCAGATGGACTTCTGCAGTGACTAGCAGAATCATAACAGAAATGCCAACTCCACCTGTGTTCTGAGCTACACTGTGCATTGTGAGCGATAAACGCCCTGCATTTAAAATCCAGAATTCAGCCTCCATCCACATGGCTGCGTATACAGACGCTCTGCAGCTTTATTCTGATCCACTGGCCTAAACGAAAGCAGACAGAGATTATACAGATGTGTGGATATGCGAGGCCCTCATGCTGGCATCGTGAGTCATATTCACGTATGCATGAGCATGCCGGCATTCGCTGACACACACAATCATACACACAGATTTAGTTGGCCATATCCCTCGTTTGTGTCCTGATGAGAATTGGTGTGTTGTTATCTTCAATCAGTCTGCGCTGTGGATGTCCATTGTTTACTCCCATTTCTCTATCTGCGTGTCCCCGTGACACTGATAGTTTGTGAGAGGTAAACCTCAGCCCCAGCCTCTGCGACAGTGTCTCATGTCAGAGTGGGTAATAGACTGCAATGCATCATGGGAAAAAACCCTGGGGTCCAGGGTTTTATATTTATTTTTAAAGCTGCAACCAGATTCTTCTTCCCCCCCCCTGCTCTTTCAAAATGGAGTAATTTCATGGCTCATTCCTGGGGTTAAGACCAGGTCTGGTGGAGTGGAAGAGCTGTAAATAGCCCCTCGCTTTACTCCCAACATACTATAGAACCAACAAATCTGGATCATTGGTAGATGTACTAGACATAGTTGGAGTTGGCAGCATTGGTCTGTTTGATGCTATATTTAGGACTTCAGGTTTAATGTGTTACACAGGCATGAAATCACTGCATGATGAAGTTTCACCCCCTTGCAGATTACAGAGGAATGAGGATGACTGTGATTTTTTTCCCCTCTCCTCTTTCATATAAAACTTGGACTGTAAATAGAAATTTTATCTTTGAGTTGAACAAGAGGTGCTCGGCAGGGAGAGAGCTGATGCCAATATCACGCTGCTGAAATACGCCATGGCACCCTCTCTGTGATGCCTGAAGTCAAGTGGATTAGCCAGACCACTTGCCTCATCCTCCAATGCAAGAGGATGAGGTGAACGCATACACATGCGCCCTGAAGTTGATGCCAAGGTTATGCAAAAATCAAACTTCTACAAAAAGCCTACACAGCAAAATAGTCCGCGCGGACTAATTTAGATGCCCGCTTTTAGAGTCAAATGAGTGATGTCCAGTGATGCCATGTTAATCTACTGTGGGATTTGGCTTGGAACGACCTTCCAGGGCGCCGTACCTAACAGCTTAATTACCTTTTCAAAAGGGAATACCTCTGAGATTTAGCAGCCACTCTGCACAGCAGATATGCTGCTCAGTCAAGAGGAGGTGATATGAGGTTACACTTCACTGGGCTGAGTCGTATTGACCTACCTACCCTCACCACACACACTGACACACACAAACACCTGTCTGACATTTTGCCCTTGATTTTGGCACCTCTACCACCAACAGTTCTCTCTCTTTCCCTCTGCCTTTTTTGCTCTGTGTGTGAGGCTGAAGTTACAGATTCCTGAGCTTTTAAAATTGCACTGCATCATATTTTCTTATTATGTTTGATTCACCAACTGTAACTCAGAAGACACATATCATGCTTTTCGCTTTTCATCCTGCCTCCTTCCACCCACCCTTCATCATCCCTCGTCTTCTCTCCCCTCCCTCGACTGGAGGCGATAAAAGTCACCGGCAAGGGCAGCGAGAGATAATACAAGACCAGTTAGTGACAAATAGGACAGAGGAGATTTGGCGGTTGTCCAGGCTAATGAAATGCATGTTGAGGCAGACAAGGAAAGGTGACAGATTGCTGAATGGTAAGGATGGTGATCATTTCAGAACGCAAAGATCCATTTAAAGACACTGAGCTTTAACACAGCTAGATCCACAGCTAAATCCTCTCATCCAGTCTCCTTTAAAAAATATTGCATTTTTTTATGGCTTTGTGACTCTAAAAGCAACCAGCAGATGCATACATTTCAATGTCATTTCAAAAGAGACGTCAATTGGAAGGTATGGATATTTAATCACCTTTGGCTGATTCTAAATTCTCAGCCGTGTCTTGTGCCAGGAGGTTAAGCCGACCGAGCCCATTGAAGCTTGCAGAATGAGCGTTCCATCTTCGTTTTATGACTGCTGGATTTGGCAAGGTCTGGCGATGTGGCAGAGATCTAGATTTTAGTGGAACTGGGAAGTCATGATGCTGAGTTTCCTCATCTTCATAGTGATGTCTATAAAGTATAGGGTGGTCTCTGTCTAATAATTGGAAAGCTCTGTCTTTAACAGCTTGTGAAATGAAGTTGTTTCGTGGTCTATTAACGTGTCTCCTTTCCTCGTCCCTGAGCTCTTTTACCTTGCTACAGTTTGATCAGTTTACTGTCAGTTTGCATGGATCTAGTGCTAATTTACAGCACCGCTCTCCCTCTCTTTCTTGTCTGTCTTGCTCTTGCTTTTTACACTTTCTCTTGTCTCTTTCTGTGAGACTGGCAGGTCTTTAGGGTTGCAAGGCGCTTAGCTTCCCACGTTCCTTCCTCCTGTCTCCTCCCCCTCAGTCTGACTGGCAGTAATTACATCGGGGCTGGGCTTGGTTTGTCCCGGCGACCCCAAAGACCTGACAACCAGAAAGAGACAGACAGAGAGAGAGAGAGAAGGAGGGAAACAAGAAAGACACTGCTGCCTAAGAAGATACAGAAGTAGTGACATATAGAAATGTGGAAAGCGGGATTGCAGAGAAAGAAAAATTCAAAGGGAGAGAGGCAGGAAAGGTTACACATCAGTAATTCCTGACAGCCTTTCTTGTTTTCCATCTCCACCCTCTTTTTCATTCCTCCATCATGGCTGTGTGAACTCTGTATTCAGCGCTGCTCACTTGAACTGACTCCTGAGTTGAGAAAAAGTGTTTTTCCCCCCCACTCCTCTCTACTGAAACCAGGTGTTCCCCACAGGTCCCTCTCAGTGGTCTGTTGTGCAATTATAAAATACGAATAGTCCAGGAAGGCTTGTTTTCCCTTGTTGGTGGAAGGAGTGGGAGGTGTTACTTGTTTTGTTTGTTTTGACTGCCATTTTTTTGGGACAGCATATGTCTTAGTTATATCTTCACGCCTATTCACCTTTCCTTTTGTAGTTAGAGGTATGGGAAGATAGAGCATGATTACAGGGCCGAAAACCATTTAAAGATAGCAACATAATAAAGAGACAAATGGATGAACACATTGGAAAGACCTTATATAACTTCAATACTGTATTCAAATGAATCCAACCTCTGTTTTTAAAATCTGGTCCCCAAGGAGGAGGGAGGGAAAGAAATTAAGAAGAAATCATAGGAGACTAGACGAGGCTTTTCTCAAAGAATGCTCTGAGAAAAGAATTGTTCTGTTGTAAAGAGACTTTTTTCCATATTTAAAAGTAATGAATGCAACATTTACTATGCCTTGTTCTACTTTTAGCTCTATCATCAGTAATTCTGCCTCAGTCTCAATGACAGCGTTTACACACACGAAAGTGCAGATTTGAGGGAAAAATCCAGTTAACGTAGGAAATTGGAGAATGCTTTACATGCACTGCAACCCTGCATTTACTTGCAGCTTGTGTTAGTAATAGTAATTTCTCATAGTGTATTTTTGAACCAATGCTGCCATATTCAAAGTATAAGAATGGTGTAGGATGCTGCAGCTTATAGAGTGTTTTTGGACTGGAAAGAGCAACTGTAACTTATTTATTCTAGGTTCACTTTTGGTTGGACTTAAGATTTGATTATTTTGGCTACATTGATGTATCATTACTATGAGTAATGATCTTTTCTTCCGTCCCTCCTCTGCCACACTGACTTTCTGTGCCTGAAGTCACATGCACAAATGTAAAAAGCCCTATTAGAAACCTGATTAAATATATACATAATATACCAATTATCAGGTTTCTCTTAACCCCTAAGAAATGGGTTTCTTGTTTACATGAAGAAAGCACAAAGCTGACAATAACTTAAGTTATTTAAGTGTCTCTTTCTCTGTCTCACTTTCTTTCATGCATTCCCTTGACCTTTTCTGCTCCCTGCCACTGTCTCCTTTCTGTTGAGTCTGGCTGATGTGCAGTCAAATCCTCTTTTATCATTCACTAATAAACTAGTGTCAAGGTAAGGACCAATGTCCGTATTTGTCCCCTTTATAATGAACCCACTGCCACAGATGACCAACCACAGTACAGTAGCCTGTTTGACTTGATGTGAACTGCAGAAGATGCCCTGTGGCTCTTACAGAACTGTACCCTGACCCTGCATTGTCAACTTGTCTGCTTCGCTGTCTCACAGCTAACACTCAGTCCTGGGAGGAAGGGAGGGAAGGATAGACAGAGAGAGGGAAGATAAAAAATCAAATATTCATGATGTAGGATTTAAATAATCAAGGACTAATCTAGCAAGAGAGACACAATTCCAAAAATCATGCGCTGCCTCTGTGAATATGCACTCAGCATAATTGGAGATCACAGTGGAGTAGCACTACTGCCCACCACCATCACCAAAACAGCCATCTGTTTGTAGCTGTATGAGAGTCAGTACACAAAGCATGTAATCTGGAGTGAATGCAGCCTGTTAAGCTCTTAGAGGATTATCAATTATTTATTTATTATTTTTTTTGGTGTTCCTGTTGCTCAGTTCATAGACAACGTGTATGCAAACCCCTTAAACCAAGACAATACAAAGTGAGTGCTTATCAGTGTTCGTTCTTCTCCCCCTGCCTGTCTCTTTCTCTCTCCTGTTCTTCCTTTCTCACCTCTCAGCGGCGTCCAGCTTCAGTTTTTGCCGTGCCTCCCTGGAGCACACGGTGTCTGCTGAGGAGCTGAGCTACCAGCTGCCGCGTCGCGCCGGAGGCAGCAACCTGACCTGGCACGACGGCCGCGGCCAGAGGACAGCACACACGCGCACCGTCAAACTACTGCAGCAGCCCGGCACAGAGGGCATCCAGGTATAAAGACGTCCACACAAACAGACCACAAGCAGTGTGGAGGAGTGTTTTCACTGCATGTGGATGACTTTCAAATCTTCGCTTATGAATACAGATAACAGAGGGACAGCTCAGAACTGGGCAGGTTGGACCATAACAAACATGGAAGGAAAAAGAAAGCTTCTGAGGCCCAAGCCAGACTTAGTTTCACTGCTGTGAAATGCTTTGCGCATAATCTGTCGCTGATTTGGGATTTTTCAAAAGGAATAAATTCCAGCCACTGGGCAACCACAGCAGCTCAGGAAAAGAAAACATGCCTTATTTTTGCCGCAAAGAAAAGGACGATTTTAAGTTTCCACTCTAATCAGGTTTTGCAGTAGCTTGAGGTCTAGTTCAGCCAATTCCACATTTGGCTAGGTTTTAGTAGTTTATTTTTGTCATTTAAGACATAATTCGGAATTGATATTTTGGGGTATGAGCAAAAGAAAGGAAATTATATATATATATAACCTGTTGGTCCAAAATCTCCCATAGGTGTTTAATTGGGTTGAGATCTGGTGACTGCGAAGGCCATAGCATATGATTCACATCATTTTCATACTCATCAAACCATTCAGTGACCCCCTCGTGCCCAG
>NTHP01000194.1:1009337-1030998 GCA_003416845.1 Oplegnathus fasciatus | reverse complement strand
TTGTGGGTGGCTCATTTTGCTGTCTGACACACAGCTTGTGGGTGAACCTTTAAATGAGACTGGGGAATAGGTGGAATAACAGAGACACAATTTAGGAAGTAACAGCAGCCGTTGTGCCTTCTTTCCCTATATCAGAACCAAGCCTGCTACAGGAAGTAAGGCCCTTATTCACTAATTTGCCGTGCTGGGTGGGCGAAAGGAGAAAGACCAGTCTGTGATTATTTTTCCCTCCTCATTACAGAACACAGTGGCTGACCTTTTCAGCTAACACCAACACAAAGTGGTGAACTAACGGAGAGAAAGCACACAAATATACTACACAAAGCCTTCTAGCTTTGACAACTCCTTGTAAGGAAATGAATAAGATACACCCTACTTTTTTTTAGAGTGGTCGCCGTTGAGCTCATTATTTTAGCCACCAACTGAATTATTATATGGAATCCACCATTAGTTACTGTTGTTGTGATTGTCTTGCTTGTCTGCTTTGATGCTAACAGAACAACGCCATTAGATTAATGTCAAACTCCACTAAACGTGCACTTCTGCAGTGACATCAGTATGTTGCTTGTACCCTTCTGTATCATACATCTATCACATCCACCAACATGCATACATTATATCTTATGAGTATAGCTTATATTGTCATTGTGTGCACAAATGATGAACTGTAACAGGTTAAGATACTCACAGCTTCTAGACATATATGACAATGTATATTGTAGACTACATTCTCCTGCCATTTTATCTTTTCTGTGGTCTGCAATGTCAGTCAGACTGTTTGGTCAGTCTGCCACTTTGGTCCAGACTGAAATACCTTAACAACTATTGGATGGATTGCCGTGAAACTTTGTACAGACATTCATGTTCCATGATCCCTGACTTTTCCTCTAGGGCCCCCAGCAAATCAAAGTTTTCTCTTTACCAATGAAATATCTACTTGATGAACTGGCACAAAACCTTACAGAGATATTCATGCTGCCCAGAGGAGGAATCTTACTGACTATTGGATGGATTGCCGTGAAACAAATATTCATGTCCACCTCAGGATGAATTTTAATCACTGACTTTTCATCTAGCATCATCATCAGGTCAAAAGTTAAATTTGTCCAATACTTTGGTTTATGACCAAACACCTGCAAAATCTAACTAAAACTGGCATTCACACTCCCAAGTAGATTACCTTTCATATTCTCTTTTTAAGTCAAATAATTAGGGATTTTTTTTTGTTTGTTTGTTTTATTTCAAATTTGGCCAGTGTGGGCGATGGAGCAGCTGTCACTGATTTCAACAGAACCATTGAGACTTTCCTCACCAGAAAAACAACAGCATGGCTGGTTGGTTCAAAACCTTAAAGCAACAGGCGTTTTCTGACAAGTGCTTGTCATGTAAATAATGATTGTCCTCTCTCAGGAGGAAAGGCGGAAGTAGCGTGGTGTTTCTATACCGCCACAAAACCTCTTAGGGAGCAGATCAGGTGGATGGTTTGCCAAAACCTAACCATAAAGGTGGTAGCAAAGGCGTCACCCTTATATGTATATTTTTTGTAACTGTCATATGTTACTTGCTTTTTGTCATCCTGCTGATAGGGGTGCAAGATCAGAAGATGCTCACAAGGGTTGTTTCGGAAGGCAATAACAAATTACGTATTTTGTCGTGTAGGTGTGAGGACTTTTTTTGAAGCATTACCTGTGTGGCTGATGGCTGTGCAGGTGTAGTGATGATGCAGTGGAGAACAGAGGTTTGAAAGAGACAGTAGAGAGACACAGAGAGGGAAAATAAGAGAGCTGCTGGGTAGTGAGGCAGAAATGCTTTAGCCACTATTGTCCTTGTCCTGCCACTCAGTGATGTGTTGCTCTGTCCGAGACACATGTTTGACTCATGCTAAATAGAGAGCTTTGTGAAAATCCCATCTGGCCCTTTGTCCTCCCACTGAGAGCCCGTTTGCATTCGCATGAGTGCAAGACATTTACAAACTCAGAGTCCTGAGGACAACCGAAGGCAGAGCTGTACAAAGCTAACGGAGGCTGACAGTTCACACAATCACACACACTCTCTTCCACAGGAACAGTCAAGTAGGCACTCAGAAAAGCTCACACATAAACATTTTCAGAATGTGACACACTGAAACACACATACGCACAAGGCTAGACTGAGCGGTGGGAGACACAAGGGTGCTAAATGATGCAACAGAAACTGCCAGGGACAAGGGGGAGGATTCAGTGTTATTGAGAGGAGAGGAATGAAGGATAAGATGAAATGAGAGGTGGGGGAGAGAGGTGCAAAGGAGATATGAAGGATCATGTGTCAGGATCTGTCACGGTCTTTGGGATAGGAGAGACAGATTGAAGATCTGACTCTACAATGACAGCAGAGCAAGAGATAGATCGGCACAGTAGATAGGGAGATAGAAGGAGAGAGTTGTTAGGTTCGACAGCAGAGTATACAGAGAAGATAGAGGAGGAGTGTTTAGTATCCTGTGGAGAAATGAAGTGACAGCAAGAAAAGATGCAGAGCAGAGCGGGAAAGGCAGGTGTGAGCTACAGTGCATGATGTGCAGATTATAAAACATAGATTCACTCACTCAAACGCACATACACACACACATTCAGATTGTTACTGCTAATTGGCGTAGCATCATTGATCAATCTCAGGCAGGGTGTAGATGTGCAGAGACAGAGGCAGGCATCGGAAGAGAGGTGTTATTGGTCACAAAGAGTGAATTTTAAGGATTCCCCACGCTCCCCTGACTTTCGGCTAATCCCCGATTCAGCTACACTGAGAGGCAGGGCATGCACACACACACACAGAAACGCAGGCACTTAAATGGACAAAAAGTAGCTCAGTGCACAGAAGTCGAGGCAGAAGAAAGATCGAAGGGAGGAAACAAGAGAAAGGGAGCACAAGGAGGGAGGAGGGACGGTGTCAGGCAGGCAGAGGATAAAATTTATGAGAAGCAAGTGGAGGGGGATAAGAGACATGATAGAACAAAGTAAGCAGGGAAGGACAAATAAGCTGTTCGAGGATACAAACAGAATGATCAATAGGTAGAGAAGTGCAGAGAAGAAAGTCGGAGTATGTGGAGTAGGAAAGGGAAAAGGATGTGAGGAAGCAGTAAGACAGGGAATAACACAGAGATGTCTTGTTGAATATATAAAAATAGCGTTTTAGTTCATTTATTACAAAGGTGTCTTTGTGTCCATATCCATAAAGATGAAGTTATGGTACAAATTAAATGAACATATGACATTTCTGTCAATAAGAGAGTTGAGATATGAGAAGATTAATACCACTGTCTTATCTATACACAGCCAATTAGCTTATAGCTTAGCATAAAGAGCAGGAAACAGCTAGCCTGGGTGTGGCCACAAGGTACAAAATATTCCTCTTACCTGCGCCTTTAAAGCCCACTCACTAACACGTTATATCATGTGTGTGAAGTGTAAAAATGACAAGTTGTGGTTTTATGGGGGTTGTGTGCAGGACTATTTCTTGGCGGGGCGCAGTGACTTCCTGGAGTCTCTGCTGGTTGCCTCATGGTGACGTCGTTTTTTGTACAAATTAAACAAACAAGATACTGTAACGTGTTAATTAGTGAGCTTTAGAGATGCTGGTAGGAAGATTTTATTCTGACAGAGACAGGCTAGCTGTTTCCCCCTGTTTCCAGTCTTTATGCTAAGCTAAGCTAACCAGCGCCTAGCTGTATTCATATTTACTGTACAGACATGAGAGGTAATTTTTTGGTAACATAATTAAACATGGAATGTACAAATGAAGCACACACAATTATTTTGATGTTAAATCCAGGTTATATAAGGACTGAACAGTTAAATACACTCGACTTTGGCTTACTGTCCCAGCCGTTTTGGTGGTGACTACAACATATCACTGCATATCCATTACCTTCCCCCTCTTTCTCTCCCTCCTCTCTGTCCTCCACCTTTCATTAGACTTCCGCTCTATATACAGCCTCCACTTTGCCTATGCCTCCCCCCAGCACCATCTCTCCCCCTCCCCTCCTGTGCGTAAAGAATGAGGGAGCTCCTCCCGCTGGACAGAAGTAGGTCTCGGGAGGAGTGGGGGAGGTAGTAAAGGGTGAACGGGGACGGCAGAGAACTGGCCAGAGGAGATACTGTCTGATGGATGGCCGAAGAACGACGCAAGAAGAGCGAGGAGGAAGAAGAGAGAAGGAGGGATGATGGGGAGCCATCATTTCATTTCCCTTCTGTCTGGCTTCTTGATAGTGAAGGCCATTACTCACTCAGAGAGTACCCCACTCCCCCCGCGCACTGTTTTTCCCTTTCTTTTTGTTTGTTCTTTGTCTTAGTCTGTCATCTTCCTTTGTCTTCTGTGTTGTTAATTCAGTTTTTCATGACGTATACTGCACAGTTAAATAAATGTCAACAAATGTGAGTCATGAAATATTCAATAATTAATCATAACAACTTATACACAAAGAACTGTATCTGTTTCCTTTTGATGTTTTGTTATGGGTACTAAATGATGCCTCAGTGGATCTAAAGTACTTTATTTTATTTCTTCTGTGATGATGCAATGCCATGTAGCTCGGTCACTATTGAAGATAAGTTATTACAGATTGTTGGGCCATCTTTTTGGGAGCATATATACACCATTTATTAGAATGTATCTTCTCATACGCATAGTATAAGTCCCTGGATTATTATGAAGCTGCCTGCTGAGTCTTTAACTGCCCTATCTGTGATAATGTTGATATATGTTTTAACATTAGGGGTTATGGAGCCAGCAGGGAAATCTGCTCTGGCTCTCCTCTTCAGGCGTACATGCAACATACATCGGCAGCACACCTGTCAATTGATACCCGTAGCACACATCGAGCACACCATACAGACAGTAGAAGTAGTCACGGTAGTAGTGATAAAACTGCTGTTTGTCTGAGAGCTGAGTCAATGTTGGGAAAAAGGACAGTGACTTACCCTGAAGTATTGACAAGGGTCAACTCTGGATGACGAGTATCAAGGCTTGTGTTGCCTTTGTATATCTCCTGTTGACACATGAATCTTATAATTTCAACATCAAGTCTTGGAGTCATGGACAGAGGCAGGCTAGCTGTTTCCCATTGTTTCCGGACTTTATGCTACGCTAAGCTAAGCAGTTGCTGACTGTAGCGTCATATTTATCGTACAGACATGAGAGTGATATCGAGCTCCTCATCTAACTCTCAGCAAGAAAGTAAGCAACCATATTTCTCAAAATGTCAAGCTATTCATTTAAGAAAATATTTAATAGAAACAAGATTTGAAAGTGAGATGGCCTTTAATTCTCTTGCAGCCTGTTTTAACTTGCTGTAATACTGGAAACTCAAAAATAAACTCACCATCCTCTCAAAAATCAAATCCCTCTTGTTTTCTGTGAAGACTCTCAGCCGTCCAGGTCATCAGATCACGACCTTTCTGTTTGGTCCTGAGAGTGCAAACAGCAGGTCCTGTTGCCTTTGACTTGATGTAGACAAAGATCTATTTGTCTTGTTAAATTTACCATACTTAATGATTGTCCAGGCATTGGCAGCCCCACTCACTCTAATATTTACTCAACTATGTCAATATGAGGATTGCAGAGATGATAGGGACTAAATCAGCAGGATTGCAGCTTCACTGCTGGCAGACATTATGATGAGGGGAGCATTTTTATCCTCTCTTGTCCACACTCAATCATCCACAAGAGTAGAGCATTTCCACACCTCTCCCAACTCAATCTCAATTAATGATGGGGGGCGAGCAGTAAATTTGGGTTATTAAAATGGCTTCAGCGCTCCATTGAGTCGGGTTAGAAGTATGTGTGTAATTAGGAAATGAGCAAACACACTGAAGCGGAGAAATGGAGTTGTTTTCAATTAAGGTCTACAAAGCAGAACACACTTAGCTGGTGGACCAGCCAGAACTTGATAGGGCTGATTGTTGCTTAAATTGACAGGAGGAGATCTCATTACAGCAGCAGGCAAAGATGTAAATAGTTATAAACCTGTGTCTATCACGTATTGAGACGTGAAGGTGTTCTGGGAGCTAGTCTTTGTGTCATTAACAAGAAAGTAACGGGGAGAACATTGGATGTCAGGCTACAAGAGTGCGTGCAAGTTGCATTTGTGCGTATGACATTTCAGCATACATAATCCCATTAAATGCAGTCAGTTATGGAGTGGAACGTTTGGCAGTAGTTCTGTGTTTTTCTGTTGAAAATCAGCCAAAGCCTTTGTTGTGGAGTTGGCTCAGTCAGAGCATGAATGAATGGATTCGATATGAGAGTAAGTCCCACAAGAGAGAGAGCTGAGGGGACAAGGAGTGGTTGTGTTTTCTGCCCATATGAACTGATTGTGACTTTATTAATGTCCATATTAATTCCCCGCACATTGCCGCGACACACAAAGAAAAGCCTGCTGTCCGTCGATGTTCGGGGTCAGAGGAAGGAGTGTGAAGAAGGAGAGAGAGAGAGAGAGAGAGATTGAGTATGAGAGGAATGAAGATGTGTGTTCCACATAGTTGCAAGATAAAGATGACAGAATCACACTAATGCAGTGCTGACCGCATAATGAAGGTACTGCTGTCATAAAAAATTACCTCCGGAAAAAGGCCGTACCAGCCACAATACTACACAACCCATGCTGGTAGAAATAAAATATGCAATGTAATTACCATATCAAGATATGCTGTTGACAGAGGGGTGAAGTGCCACATTGTACAGAATTGGAATAATGTAATGCGTGAGAAAATATGGTGATGCAGTGAAAATAGCAGCTTCACATTCATCTCTCTAAATTAGGGTTGAAAGGTGAAAAACTGGGTGCTCCTTTTAATCAAAAGAACAGCATCTTTTTGCCCTTTTATGCCTACAAGCCTTTAAACCTTATGTTAATTTGGATTACATCTGAGCTCATTATGTGAACTTCCTTTGTTTCTCACAGGGGCAGACTATAACCTTTTCACATTTTGAAATGGTTAAAAGTAACTTTTTAGCTTGTAAATTTTTGGCTTGTACCTGTGATACTGTAAATGAGAGATAACACTGCAGGCTACAGCTGCTTTCTATTACATGACTTTATTTGCACATTTTCTATGTGTGATTCACGAGACTACCAGAAGGGATTTTGTTGCAAACTGTGGCATTAGAACGCATCATCCCAGCTAATTTCACATTAATGAGAAAACCCGCCACGTTGCATATTTAAGTAAGCTAGAGCAATTACAAGGTGATTATCTGAAGAAGAAAAAAAGCAATAAAAAAAGCAATGTTCCTACTTGCATCATATAGTACCTCAGGAAATTAAAACACAAATACACACATACATCCACACTCACTGTCTTGCGAATACTGTACCCACACACATACACACACACTTGCTACAGTGCATCGGTTAATATGAAGTTTTCTTGTGTGTTTCAGCTGCGTCCGGGTGAAGCCTTCACTGTGTATCACACGAGTCCCACTCTGTCCAGTCTGTCTAAACCTGTGGTGCTGTGGACTCAGCAGGATGTCTGCAAGTGGCTTAAGAAACATTGTCCTCACAACTATCTGACCTATGTAGAGGCCTTCTCCCACCACGCCATCACAGGTACTGTACACAACACATGAAGATGGATGCACACAAAGGTGTTAGTAGCTAGTAGCATATTTTCCTACTGAAACGATATATGTGTCTGATTGTGCAGACTAAAAATGACCTTGGATGGATCTTGTGGATGTTGCTTGACCATGATATCCTCAGACTTTGTTCATTGACCTCTGCTCCTTTTAATAAGCACAGTGGTGATGCTTCTATAGACTAAGACATTGCAAACCAGTGCCATAAAAGGCTTACCAAATGTCACGCAAGTTTTATTTTTAGGTTTGTGGTTCCACAGCTTAGCTTTTTCAACTGGAAACAGGTTTACACCCAAATCTCTCCAAAGGAGATTTAAAAGGCATTCATGTGAGGTAACGAAAGGAGTGCAGCCTATTTTTGGAGAAGAAAGGGAAAGCTGCGGAAAAAATGGTGGGTTATCGTGTTTTGAGTTCAAACAACACCCCCACCCACACACACACACACATATATTTGTTAGCAAGCCCAAATGCATGCAACAAACACAAACCACAGCACCAATAGACACACATGAGCAGGTGCATACAAATGTGTACTGTACACACACACTCAGGCACAAACACACACAGATGCACATTTATTCGCACATATCCCCAGCCTTGACAGACCAGACGGTAGAGCAGTTTCTTTTTTAGTGTCTCTCAGAGAACAGATTGTTGTTCTGTGCCGTAGGGTCAGCCACCACTCACTTACATTTGCACACGCACACACACACACACACACACACACAAAGGCGCACACAGACACATACACACACACTGGCTCCAGGGTTAACAATGCTGCCACAGTCATAGTTACAGCAGCTCTGATCTGATCATTTTTATTTATGTATTCTCAAACAGAAAGAGGGAGAGAGAGAGATGCTTGGATCCAATTATCCTTCTGTATTCACTTGCTGATGTCCAGCTGGATTCCATTTTGCCTTGGTTATTAGCTCCTGTGTTTTCTTGTGCAAATGTTGGGTGAATATGTCTTTTTGTTGTTGATGCATATGGCCAGTATCAAAGAATCACATCAATGAATGGTCTACATGCAAATTATCTGTGTTTTTCATGCACAGAAGGATGTTGGATCTCGGCAACAGTCGAGAAATGGATTCTGTTTCTGTATCATCTTAGTTCAGTGACCCAGGAGTAATTGCGTCTCTCTCAGTCTCTCAGTAAGGGCACCATTACAGTGGAACAAGCTGCCTTAGGAGATCAGCTTCTTCAGTGTCTCTTGCTTTTACATTTAATTTGTGTGTAAAGGTTCATGCTATAATTTTTTGTCGTACTTATATCCATTTTATCACGACTGTTTTTAGTAGATAATTCAGTTGGGTGCTGGTCGAAAGCAGGAAATAGACTGTCAGACTGTGTGCATTGTGTTTAAACTCCACCACACAGTAATGTATGCGGAGCTTGTGATGAATTGAATCCCCTACAGTATATCACACCTGTGATTTCTTCTCCTAATTGACAAGCGAGCCTGACAATGCAAACTCAAAATGCGTCACTTGTTCATCCACTTGCAGAAAACAGACCTGAATTTTCTAGACTAGTTACTTTGCAGATTAAAGTTTTGCTTGCAAAATATATTATAATCATATCACTAAGACCGATTATTATTCAGTACACTACCTAAAAGTATATCATAGGTGTAGTAGTTTGTACCTGGAAGGGGCTATTCAGCATAATAAGTACTTTTACAGAATGTTTTGAATGCAGGGCTTTTATTTGTAGAGGTGTGTTTTCACACTGTGGTGTTATTGCTTTTACTGAAAGTGATCTTCTGCTAAACAGTCGCCACTGTGGCCAGAAGTGGCAGTGACAGGATAATGGTAAATGCCAAAATGTGGTGTAACAGTAGCAAAAGTTTGCTAATATTAGCCACCATAAGCTACCATATCCTACCAGGCCAAGTAAGGCTGTAGCAGAAAAGTGTACTGAATTTAGGAAAAGTGTGTTTTGCTCATGAGTGCAACTCTTCACTTGGTAAAGAATGAATGTCCCATTTCTTCCTTCAGAAGTTACATAGTGTCACTTTAAGTAAAGGATCTGAATACTACCTCCACCACTCCTGTAGACTTTGTTGCAGCAGTACTACAACTGCAGCAGAGTGTAAGTAATGGGTCAGATTACACTCAATATTGGCAGATTGTAAAAGTTCATTGCTTGGCAGTGAAAATGGTGGTGTGGTGTGTATGTGATTTAGTGACAGAGGCCCTGTTTTCCCCTGGTATCAATAATGTGATCTGTTACTAGATTAGTTCTCAGAATAGTGACGCCTGATCACGCGCCCTGCATTCACAGCAGGTGTTTTCATGTGATGCATTTTTTGTTGTCTACATTCTGTCCACACTGTGACAAGAAATGGCGAACGTACTGTAGGTCAGCAGGTTCGAAGATTTCAGCTGTCAGACAGTCAATAAACTGTCACCTGCTGTCCTCAGCTCGTGTACAGATACTTTATCATGACTGCAAGCTGTATAGATTGCATTTACAGGCTGCGATCTCATCGAAAAGAAAGCTAGACCACCTCCAGATGTTGTCTCGAAGACTGGATTGCATTCCAGCTGCTGCTGCATGAATTAACACCTTGCAGTGATATTTTATTTTCCTTGCAGGTTGCAGGTTATCAGTTTATACCAGATGTGAATTGTACATGAGGCAGATAGGATGGAGACATAGAAAGAATATATATATGGAATATATACTGAAAATGAAATAAAGTGAATAGTAAATGTGGCTACAGGGCTACATACTTACCTTACTGTTAAATACCGTATACAGCTGAAAGAAATGTAATACAGTATAGGCCTTCAGGAACAGCGTGGACTGAATTGGTCTACTATCAAAGGTTTAATCGAAAGGTTGTTCTTTTATAAGGAAGTCTTTACCTTCCTCCCTCTTGGATTGCTTCTCAGATGGTTTTAAGTGTCATTATTGTCCTAGCCAAGGCAGAACTGCTTCCCATTTGCCCACAGACATCGTTAATAAGCAATTTATTTTGAAGCCAAATTGAGAGAAGCGATCTCTATTGAAACAGCTTTTGTTTTTGTGTCTCTTTTCTCCATTTGACAGCACTACTTTCCCTATCTGCAGGCAATTATTAGGAGCTGTATTAAGTCTGTCTGAGGGGAATTGATTTGAGCTCCATTCATCTGCTTTGTCTCATTTGTACACACACACACACACACACACACACAGACCAAGGGCAGTGTGTTTTTTCTAGGCTGTACTGGTACTGCTGTTGGCAAGCACACACGAGAGGGCTGTAGGGGAGATGGAGTGAAGAGGTTGATGAGTGTGTATGCGCAGACATGCACAAAATAAATGGAAAATTATTGGTGTTGTATCCCCAAGATAGTTGTGCTCACACAAAATGGGTTGTTCCACTCTATGTGCTAGAGACAGAGAGCACCTGGACTCTGAGGAAAAGTCAATAATCTGCCTTTAAACCACATGTACACACACATACACATATCCATAACCATTATGAAAGCTAACTGGTTTGTCATGGTTTTGTCTCCCAGGGAGTGGAGATTTGCCCACAGAAGAGGTAGCCATTGTCTGTATTGTTCCAGCCCATCTGGTTGTGAGGCAAGTGCTGGCTGACAGTTCTGTCCTCATTTGGCTTGCCTAGCTCCAGTGAGAGCTATATATCATATTTCAAAGAGTTGGAATGTGAAAGAAAAGTAATAATTATTGCTGCCTCCTGATATAATGTTCAGTAGTCTGTCTGCTGCCTACAAAGTATCAATCTCTTAACTTTAATGAAGCTTTGTTGTGAAAAAAAAAAAAAAGAACTCGATTTTGTATTCCTGTAGATAAAGGAAACTGGTCAAAGCACAAACCGGTGCTGCCATGATAACCAAAATTTGACTCCTACTTTGGTACTGCTCTGGGAGATTGAATTCAATACTGAATTTTCTGAACGTTCAATACTTTTATCAAATGTTTTTTTCAAGCTGAAATCCTATTTCACTTCACGTCCAGAGGGTACATACAGCTATATGCGCACTGGAGTAGCAGCTGCATAAAAGAAGAAAATGAAGATTGGAAAAGACCGAGCTGCAGTTTGATTTGCGAGAGTGCATCGGTCAGCGGATGAGTCAACTGAGTCATACTTTAGAAAACATGGGAAGGCTTTCTAGAAGTCCAGCCACATAAACTTGGGGAAAATACACATCAACAGAAGTGCTTTTCGGATGGTCAGACAGCTTTGGAGATCCCCTACCCCTACAACTTTACACATTCAAACCCACTTCCCACAGCAATTAGCCAGGTGTGTGGAGGTTGGAAAATTGGCACGGTTTGAACTTCTTCTTCAAGCCCTTTTTTTTCATTCTTTACACAATTTCTGTCAATTTTTGTGTGAACAACCGAGTGCAACACTATGAATGCCCTTCAGGGGAGACTGTCTGAGAATGTGCACCATTATGCCCATATTTAAACGATTATCTCGTCTTGCTTCTCTCTGTGACGGCCGGCTTTTCACCCCGCCTTCCAGTGTGGCTGTTTCAGAACAGCTAGAACTATTTTTGACTTACAATGTGGTCATTGTATTAGTATCAGTTTTAGGGGACATGGGCCAAGGACTGATGCAGTGCTATTACTATACAACTTACCTATGTTGCTGAGGTCAAGATGTTGCAAATACTATGGCTTGGGGCATGTTACATTAGTTTTTACTGATGGTTTTAGCAACACTTAGCCCAGGCCTGGGTCCACTGAGGATCACAACAGACCTACCGCTATCTATCACACCATTACACACACAAACCTGTTCTCCACCCTACAGCCTGTTTTATGAAATATGACTACTGACTCTCTATTAAGGATATTTATATTTCATGGGCTCAGAAAAGGGACAAAGGGCATACGACTCTAATTCTCCTTTCATTTACCCATTTTCTCTTGTCTTCTTCTCCTTTCTTCTGTTCTGTTCTGTTCTCTTCTTGTGCTCTCTTCCGGCAGACATGTTATCAGCTGCTGAGGATTAATAAAGCAACAACAAACATGGTTTAATAATTGTGTCCCATTATCTACATTTTGAGTCTGTGTGTTTGTGAGAGAGACAGACAGAGAGAGAGAGAGAGAGAGAGCGAGAGAGAGGGAGAGAGAGAGAGACAAGGGAGAGATAAGACACTGTTTACTATGTGTATGAAGTACATACATACTGTACATACTTGCGTACATAACTTGGGTTACTTTTCTTCTGCAGTACATTCATAATGCAGAGATCCTGTACAGAAACAGAGAGAGATAAAGATACAGAGGATGTACTAGAAGGAAATGGGAATGAATGGAATGGTATGGAGAGTGAGCTGCATGAGTAATGAGTCTAATTATGATTTGGGCATCGTACAGAGCTGCTGCAGGTATGATTGATTCCTCTACTGTCTGCACCAGTGAAGGACATAGCTCCCCTACCCAAAGTAACCTGTGTGTGTGTGTGTGTGTGTGTGTGCTTGTATTGCCACACATGCCTGTCTAAGTTTTTCATATTGCCTTTGTGTTTTTGTGAGTGCAACTTGGTTGTAAAAGCTGTTTACTGTGGGTAATGGTATGTTAAATGTGTGTGTCCCCAGGGTTAACTGCCAAACTCTGTAGTAAAACTCAGCCACAGGAAACAGCCAGCCTGAGTGTGACTCCCTATGCCAGCCACTTTACTGCTACTGACTGGAAGGCTGCAGTGCTAACCAGGAAATAAACACCTTACCCCTGGAAATTAGATAGTGAATCTACTACATAAAATGCACCTGTGCATATTTGCACAGAAAAGCCAAACATACAGTTACAAACACATTCTCAACACATGCAATACATAGGCCCTCACATTCATGTAAAATGGCAATTTAAAGTCTCATGTCCCTGTGAAATGCATGTGCTTGAAGTATGAGACAAAACTCATATTACTCAGCTCTTATGGTAATAATATTTGTGTGGAAAGATGTCTATTTTCTAAGTTAGTGGAGAATGTTAATCCATATACCCCTCCTTCTGGCAGGACGGGCGTTGCTGCGTTTGAATGGGGAGAAGCTAGAGAGGATGGGAATCGTCCAGGAGACCCTGAGGCAGGAGGTCCTCCAACAGGTCCTCCAGCTGCAGGTCAGAGAAGAGGTCCGCAACCTGCAGCTCCTTAGTAGAAGTAAGTTACAAGATGGTGTGTGTGAGTAACCATGTTTCTGTGTATTTCTGTGAGTAATTGTGTTTTTGCCTGTGAGAGGGAAAGATAAAGAAACTGGCAAACAGGTGGAGAGCAGCTGGGTTCAGCTAAATTGGGAGGAGGCAGTCTGAGACCATGCATGCCTGCTGTGACGTACGTGAAGTTGGACATCAAAGTGCAATTGTTTGTGGCTGTGTGTGGTTTTATTGATGGGAGCTCTTGATTTGCTGCCCTGCCTCTGAATGAAGGCTTCAGTAAACACTTTTATTATCCCACCATCAATAAACTGGCTCAGTCAATCATTGCTGACCTGGATTCAGCAGTTTGACGTGGCTTGCTTCTTGCAAGACTGTTTTGGCTGTTCTGGTGATTGTTGTAGGTGGTTGTTTTCTGTGTTCACTGATGGCTACGAGTCGTCAAAGTGAAATGTCCACACAATTTCCTCTTGCTAGAACTGGATTTCAAATGTTCCCTGGTGATTGTTTACATCTTCCAGTTTTGCAACAAAATGTTCCCTGTGGGTACCTGGATAAATACCACATAGGTACCTATTGATCGGAAGAAAAGTCACCCAAATTCAAGTGTTGCAAATATTTATTTTTTTTCAGTCTTCAATTGTGTATTTAGTGTTTTGATAGATGAGAGGTGCCTTAGTTTTTCATTTTTTATGATTTTGTACCGAATGTACTGAGCACCTTCCAGCTATTTCACTGAGGTTTTCCTTTGGGCACCATAATCTTCAAGATCATGACCTACATTCAGCAGCAGCAGCATCCTGGCTGAGCTCATGTCTCGAAAGAGAGGGGATCTGCAGCATTTAAGGGGAATGGCAACATGCTTGTTGCTTTAGTTGTTTCCAATGTGCTCCCTAGTAATGCAGTACTCAAACAAGGAGCCAAAAATAACAGTTTTAACTGTTCTCTTCTTATTCAAGGGGCATCCTGAAGAGCAGAGCCTTTTCTCCAAAAATAAAAAATAACTCCATTTGCTCCAAATTGCCCCGTCTCCCTTGACATAGGTGCGTCTGACCAAAAAAAGAATATCGCATTGGTTCAGGCAGAGCAATTCAGTTGTTTATGCCATCAACTGATCATTAAGAACTGATGGTGCAAGGGCTCTTACAATCACCAGTTACATTCAAACAAGTGAGACCACTTTGTCAGATTGCAAAGTGGTCTTTGCAAAGTGGTCTTTGCAATCTGACAAGCTCCCACTCTCACTTTCTACTCATTCATGCTGCTGATGCTGTTACTGTTTTTCTATTTCACGTTTTCATACTCACTAAAGTCTGCTCTGAGGTGAGTGCTTGACAGAAATGATATAAATAACACTAGGTTTGGTGCCCATTTTAATCTTTCCATGATTCACCTTTGGGACCTCAAGGTGTTTTTGTAGACACAACATCAACTGCGTACGGAGACAGAAAGAGGCAGATGTGACATAAAAGATAAGGAACATCACTCTGCAACCTTGTGATCTATACAGACTAAGCAAGTCATACAAATGCGCTCCTGACTGCGAAACGACATTTAAAAATGTGATCAATTCATCTGAAGTCACTGAATAGTACAATGTAAAATTGTTTAAGCAAAGCATTTTTAAGAACTTTTTTGTTATTATCTGTCTGAATCATGAACAAAAACAGATATATTATTGATTCTTGAATTAAACAAAAGTGATCAGAACCACTTGAATCACCTATTGCAATTAAAGAACAAGAGGAGCCATCACAGAAGACCAGGCAATGTATGGAGGACTAAATTGGACTGCTATCCAATTATAATGAACATTAACAAGAAATTATTTTATTCTAATTTAATCAAATTCTAGTTGCATGCATATCCTGAACACACAGAGGCTATAGGCACCACAAACCAAACAACCCTTTCTTCAAGCTGGTGATGATACAAAAGATCAGCACTGCTAAGTAAACTGAATATTTCTGCTTGAAATGACTTTTTAGATGATCTATTTTCATATTGGCGTTAGTGACGTTTCACAAGAGAGTGACAGGAAACACAACGAGGGAGAAATGGGGATGATATGCAACAAGGGTCCCATGGCCAGACTCAAAGTCACAGTTGCATATGGCTTTGACCAGTGGATCACCAGGACACACAAGCTCACTCCGTTTTGTGTGCTAATTTATTCTTTCCTCTCTTATTATTTTAGTTCATTCCTCTTAGACACTTAGTGGAAATTGTTTTTTATGACATGCATGCCAATCAAGCATGTGGAATTGAATTAAACTGAATTAAATTGAAAGATGGAATGCAATTGACTGGTAAGGAGAAATAATTAAATTGCTGTTGGACACTTCTATTAATAGAGCAATGCAAATGTAATTTACCAGTTCAGCAATCTCTGACTCTAAGCTGTAAGGGCAAACTAATTTGGTGGCCTTATAAAACACCTACAGTAAGGTTCACAGAGTTGGAGGATATTCAGAGGCGATAAAGGTAGGACAGGGTGGGAAGCGTCCAAAGGGGCGATAATGGGGGTTGTTTCAGTGCTGAAATTAAAATGAGAAGTGTGATGAGGTGGTGATAAGGTGGTGGATGAGAGCAGAGGTGATGAACATCTGAGTGTGGACTGGAACATTAAAAGAACAGTTTACCATAAAATCACAGTCCTGTCATTATCTACAGCATGGCAACTGACACTGACTGTCTCTGCATCTCACCCTATGCTTTCAAACAACTTAAATGAATGAGGTCTACCCAAAAATAATGTTAAGAACATCAGCATCAAATTTCTCTAAACAACCCGTGCAGTATGCAACTGTAGCCAAACTAGCAGCATCTCTAGGGATGGCAATGTCAGTCGGTTAGTCAGCCCACCACTTTGGTCTATAGGCTGAAATATCATGAAAACTATATAGAAGATTGCCATGAAATTTTGTACAGACATTGATGGTCCCCAGAGGATGAAGCCAGCTCACTTTGACGATCCCCTGACTATTCTTCTAGCACCACCATGAGGTTGACAGTTTGGATTTTTCGTGAAATGTCCCAACAAGTGTTGGGTTGATTTCCGTTAAGTTTTGTAGATATTCATGGTGCCCAGAGGATGAACCCAAATGACTCTGATGATCGCCACCAGCAGGTCAAAATGTTCATTTATGTAGTGAAATATGGTAACTTGATGTACCTGATGGATTGCCACATAAATTTTATACAGATATTGATGGTCCCCAGAGGATGAAGCCTAACGACTTGTGTGAACTTTTCCTCCAGCACCACAATGAGGTAGATATTTGTGGTTTTTAGTGAAATGTCTCAGCAACTACTGGATGACATTTGGTGCAGACATCCATGTTCCCGCATGAGGAATTGTAATTACTTTGTGAATTGTTGTGACAGACCATCATCATGTCAAAGTTTCAATTTGTCCAACAGTTTGGTTTTTGAACAAAATACCTGCAAAACGGAATAACGTCCCATCAGCCCCAGCTGTTTGTTTAGTGCTAATTAGAAAATGTATACTAATGTGCTAAACTACCTGCAAAATATCAGCATGTTAACATTGTCTTCGTGAGCATATTAGAATGCATTTAGCTCAAAACACTGCTGTGCCTGAGTACAGCCTCACAGAGCTACTAGCATGGCTGTAGGCTGTTGCAGTCAAACACTGATATGGGTAGGAGGGAAAAGATAGTGATGTTTCGACTGGTGATATGTGTGAAGCATAGCGATGGTGGAATGGAAGGCTGATGGCTGGAGGTGAGAAAGAAAGAGCCGGACCTGCAGGATTTGCTCTCAAGCTCATCTTTAAGAAGCAGTGCACAGGCTGTTTTGATTCACACTATACTCCACTCCACCTAACACAACCGTCCAGCTATTCTCCCTGAACGATTCTCCCAATACATTTACAATTCTGGTGTGATTTAATGTCACACTGCCTGTCAGGTCTGATTCATCTCAGATGGATTTACCAAAAATTAATTATTGATCTCACAATAACTGTTGAAAAGAGGCTGAAAATATGAATAAGCTGAAATGTGATGTAAGTTTGTCTCTGATCTGAGCCATGATAGCACGATTTAACGCGACCCTTATAAGACTCTCATATTATTCACATCATCAGCTTTGTCAAATGTTCTCTTCAGTGATTATTTAAACTTTTACAAACAATAAGCGCTCTCTGTGTGTCTCTCTTTCTGAAAATAAAATACAAACTTAAAAAAACAAATGAGAGCACAGAAACAGTGCAGAAGATGAGATTTAACAATGGAGAGGAAAGGAAAGGGAAGAATAGTGAGCAATTTTAAAAAAAAAGAGGACACAGAGCTGCAGTTGGAGGTGAGATGTTTAAAAGATAGATGGGGATGAAATCAACAGATCGCAGAGATAAAGAAGAGAGACGGGTATAGAGGTTAATGAAGGAACATGGATAGTGAAAGAAAGCTTGGTCTGATACTGTAGCTCTTTCACTGCCTGGCTGTGGGGCCCCACTTTCCGCTCCATACTAATCTGTCTGGAGCAGGCTCACTTGCTCAAAGCACTGTAATAGCATTTCACACTCAACATGGAATCACATTACTTCTGTTGCATGTTATTGTTGAAAATGTTGTTCTCCGCACAATAACCTAGGAAAAAATGAGAGTAAGAATTCAAAAAAGCATGTGTCTGTGACTGAAAGAGATGTTTTTTGTTTCATGGAGTCCATAGAAGAAGTGGAAAGTGGAATGATCTCAGGAGAAGGATTTTACAACAGAATTAAATTTTTATTAAAGGGGCACCTCACCAATTTTACTCATAAAGGTCAGCTTACTCACTTACGACAAGGACTGCTCAGCCTATCAAAACAGTTCAATGTACAATGTTTTTCTGTGATTCTAGAGGGAGCTTTCTAACATCTACTATTGAGCAGCATTATGGGAATTGTAGGATCCAGCGTTTTTGGAGCTAGACCGATACTAGGGACTAAAAGTCAGGATATCTCAGCCTCTGCTGCACCAACTTTGACCAACCTTTTTTTTTTTATCTGTCTCTTGCAAGTCCCCTAACTTTATGGAAGTGCAATATTAAATCGCTGGAGTGTCCCTTTAAGTGTGTTTTGTGTTTTGTTTTCTGTAAAAGTACCTAAGTGACTTTTCTTTCCTTTCTCAGTTAACAGAAACATTTCATGCATATATTACACATATTTCTCACTGGCTTCTTCTTCACCGCTGCCATAGAATACGTGAATGGAACCGTGATTTTGTGAATTTGATGTTTTACACAACACAGAGCACAGCAGCTGACACTTTCAGACGCTTTGTGCCTTTGAAGAATGGGACTTAGCTGGAGACAGCATTTTATGAAATGAGCACAAACTCTGAATCACAGGTTATTTGTTGTAGACTCTACAGGGGGAAATTAAGTTCCTCCACCACCATAGGATAATGTGACTATCACAAATTGGACATGACATGTTTATATGTCATATGAAATGGTGAGCGGAGAGTAAAGTTTAGGCAGACAAAAAACAAACTTGATTAAGAAGAAGGTTAAATTCATATTGCAAACAAGACTTAATACCTGTAATAGTTTGAGAAGTTTTGATGTACATGTCAGCAATGCTGGGATGCATTTTAACTGACAAACTTCTGGAATCCATTCTTACTCCAACAAACTTTTTGTTGAGTGTCTGAAACTCAAAACATAGATTTCTGTGTTAGTATTACTTTAAAGTTAGGGCAAAGTTTCAAGTCATGGTTTAATAACAAAACTTACTCAAATTTTAAAGTCACAAACAGATGAAAAATCCATGCAGTGTGGAAGTTCAAATCAGAGCATCAAAGTTGAATGCAAATGTACATATATGGAGCCATCCACCATTTCAACCTTCACTGCTATAGTTCGCATTACATTATTTCACAGTCTGCTGTTTATGTTTCCTCTTGTACATAACCCTTTCATGGCTGGGAAAGATATTCCCTTCCTATTTTTTGTGCATGAATCTTGTGTTTGTGTTTGTTAGGCACTTCACTTACAGTATTTTATGTATTTTCTGTGAGCTATGCTGTGTTATATCAGTCAGTCAGTGAAAGGTAAGGATGATGTCTTCCACAGCCCAGAGCCATAGCTCTCTCAGGGTAGTGTGAACCATGCAGGGGTTGTTGTAACATCTGGAAAGCTTTGGGATGGAGGATTCTGATCAGAGCCCAGAGGGGGATCTGCCCTCCTTCTTCTTCTCAGCCTCTGGTTGTTGGTATATCTTTATAATAAACTGTCAGTCCCTCCTTCCTTCTCAACACATCAAATTTTCATCAAAGTCGGTCTATGCCTTTGTGTGTAGCCATCTGCCGCGTTTCAGACTCTCAGAGGTAATTAGCTGAAACAGGATGACGTTGTGAACAACCCCAATGCAACCCTTGACCTCTCTACTCCACCTCAAAAGATACGTGGCCGGCAGCATCTTGGTTGCCATGGGAGACATGCCTTGGTTATCTTGTTCCTCTGAAACGCTCCTGTGATGCTGCCCATCCTTGCAGAGCTTTACTCGGAGCTCCATGTGGTGTCTGCCAGCTGAACTGTAGCTCTGAATTAGAATATGAATGAAACTCTGTGTGTGACAGACAGAGAGAAAGGAGGAACATGTCATTTCTCCTCAGCACAAATTTTGCCCCGTTGCTGTTCACCCCCCTCTTCCCATCCGCCTCTCCTCCTCTGCCGCACCTCGGCTCTGAGGACTCCATCGGGAGCTCATTTAAAAGGTTTTCTATCAGAGAAGCGGTTTTCTCTGTGTCTGTACAAGCCTCTAGTCATACCAATGCCTCTCCATCCTTCTGTCTCTCTCTCCATCGTTTCCTGGTTCAGGTTCACTCCAGTGCCACGTTACATCTGTCTATGTCTAGAGACAGGTGGTGTGTCTTCCTCGGCTATCAGGAGAGGAGGGCTTATAGAGCTGAAATGCCAACAGTCTGGGAGAGGAAAGTCTGCCTTCCCACTGACACTCGGTATCATTTCAGGATGGAACGAACTGGCTAGTTGTCAGGGAAACCACCTGGTCGCATCTGTTGTTGAGAAAGAGAAAAAAGAGATGATGACATTGAGAAACAAGGCTTATTATTACCTGCTGATTAGCTTAATCTGCCCTTTGTCGTAAAAATATATTACATGCCTGTGTTAACCACAGTGTATGTCGAAACAGCAACGTAGAACGATATAGTAGAAATGAAGGGTTCATTGGTTTTATTTGATTATTGATTTATTTTGGTTTTATTTATTTATTTTGTGCACTCCAGGGAATATCAATCAAACTGGTGTTGGTTTATTCCTTTTAAGAATGGTATTTATCTGTGTTTGCAACTGAACTTTTCAAATATATACACCAGGATATTTGTATATATTATAAATCTAATAGTCTAGATTACAATCTCTTTGATTATTAAACACCTTAATTTTGAAGATGTTTTTCCTTTGAATGCCACTATTTCTCTACTATTTTGTCTTTCTCTCTACCTGCCTTAGCGACATTACAGCAATCTTCATGCACTGCCATTATTCTCTTACTTATTCAGTCAGCCAGTGTTTCATACTAAATTATTGGTTGTTATAGAGGTTGTTGCTCTGTGATTGAGTGCGGCGTGTTACATGAAGAGAAGCCAGACACACTGGTTACTTGATAATTCAGTAGAGTCTGGGGGAGTAAGGTGTCACATACAGATTCAGGAGGGTTATGAGCCCCATACTCATGCTTTGAAAAGGCTCTTAGACAAGACTGATGTGTTTTCAAGGCAAGAAGAAACTTAACAGATAGGACAAACAACGTCATGGTGCATTAACAGAGACAGACCACTGGAGAGAGATGTATTTTTGAGCATGTTACAATGGGGAGTGATGTGACAGCATACTATTTCTGCTCTTTAACCTCTGCTTCTTCTATCCATGTGAATCCTAATTATATCCCCCCCCC
>NTHP01000194.1:982396-1009282 GCA_003416845.1 Oplegnathus fasciatus | reverse complement strand
CCCCCCCCCCTCCCTTTTCTCCCCTCTCTCTGCAGCCTCCTTTGGAAACTTCTCTTAGCTCATCCCTGGATCCATTTGGCAGCCCTTTCCCTCATCCCCTGTCACAATACATCTCTAGGAGCCATGGAAGAGCTGCTGTCTTCAGATATGTGAGCAGAGAATCAACGAGTGAAAGGGGGGAGGGCGAGCCTATAGACTACATGCCAACCAGTCTGGAGGATTCTCATTCAACGTGGCCAATCTGGTTTACAGACACTGAGACAGAGACAAAGCCCCGCTCAAGGCAGGGGTACCCACTGTAACATAGTGATAAGATGTAAGATTCACAACACTAGTGATGATGTAGGCCTGTCACTGGTTTATGCTTGATCACAACAAATATCCTTTTGGTTTCCTGTCTCATTTGGATTGGACTGATCGGGCGGTTTGGACAGAACCTTGGTGAAAAACCACACTTGGGTTTATTTTTGACATACGCTTTACATGTGCACAGTTATTCTGCCACAGTTTCTTCTGGCGAACGTCAACACATGAATAACTCTTTGACATGGTTTCATATCACCTTAACCTGTGAACCCAGTGATGCTGAAAACATGTAAACATAGATTTCCATGCTGCACCACCATTCAGCCACTGGATCTAAAGTGAAGGAAACCTCCAGTCGATCTCCCTCAGCAGCTACCACACCGAGCCAGCTGACAAGGAATTAGAGCAGGTCTTACATGCATTTGACTAATGCCAATACAATCCTAGTCGATTCCTCACCCACAGGTCACACTGCATTTTCCTCTCAGGACTTTAATTTTGGAGTTGTAGGTTTGAAGAGTCACCTTAAGCCGAATGTCATTCCAACAATCAGTCTTTTTGTATTGTGACTGATCTGCAGTATGTCAGTGAGAAATTAGAAATACATATACAGTATGAGCGTTGTAGAATAACATACACTGTAAATCTGTGTATACCGTAACAGTACCTTAGTCTTTTATTAATGGAGTGGATCCCGAGGACATAGAGTTAATGTGATAATCACTGACTGTCTATGCTTTATAAAGCAATAATTAAAATGATAAAAGGTGGAGAGGAGTAGCACTGCGTGGGATAAATATTAAGGAATCTATTTTAATGAGTTGAGATGCAAGTATGAGTGTCTGCTTAGGGAAATATACATTTTGCCTCTTACAGTGGCAGCATTTGCCCGCCTCATAGCTTCTGTCCTTTGGGTGTGCTACTGTATACTGTATGTCATCTCTCGCACACAACTACTAAGAAAAAAGGACATGCCTCTGTTGTATTCTACCCACTCTCTGTCCCTGGCATGACACTGTGATTTCAAATGCTCAGAAATCAAGATACCGTGACGGCTACCCAGATGCAAGATTCCCAGTGTGACTGAAGCGAGCACCTTTGATGTCACTCTAGACAGCAGCAGACAGCTACGTATGATGATGAGGTTTAAGCCACATAAATAAATAAGTTTAATAAATAAATAAACTTCCAACAAAGAAAACCTCCCCTTCCAACATCCCTCCATCTGTCCTTTGACAAGGAGCCTTTTGGGTAATGTAAGTAATTGACTGTTAAAAGGGAGAAAACACACTGTATTATTTTTGGATGACCTGATGTACTGTAAATATAAACATGTTTGGTTTACTTTGTCAGATGATTGACGGACTGTTTGAAATGCAAAAAGGGAAAAATGAAACATATTTATCTGCTTTACAGATGAAGACATGTGGTATGGAACATGATGAAAGCTGTCTTTTTAGAATAAACTAATTGAGATTGTTGGTCCTGATTTTCACATCGTATTACTATAACGTTTGTTTCTTGAGTTTTTAATATAGTTTATATTTGGGCTAATGCAGACTTTCATACCCTCTCAACATCATTCAGGTCTTTTCCCCAAGCTTCTCTGACACACTTCATCATTGAAACCTTGATAACCTATTCTGGCCATAACCATGAAATGCTGCACAGCTCTTGTGGATGCTTGTTTTTTCTTTCTCTATCTTGCTCTCTCTTTTGTTTTGCCTTCTTTACTGCCTTCCCTCTGCTGCTTGTTCCTTGCTCTGTTTGCTCCTTTCCCATTCATTCTTTCTTTCTTTCTTCTTTTAATCCATCAATTCATCCATTAATGGATTCATGTATTCATCAATTATTACGATAAATAGTGCATGTTTATATACCTGTTCCTAGTATATACGAATGTCCTGAAGAAAGAAAGAAAACAAAACTGTATAAAAAAAGAATTCTTAAGAGAAAGTGCAACCAACCGGAAGCTGAATATAAAAATCTGAATTGCACATTATATTTGGTGTAAAGTGAGTATGTCACATAGTTGCACCTGTGCTCTGACCTGTCATTCAGGGTCCACGAGTCACGACTCCAACTCTGCGAATGCAAAACAGTGCTGCCTGTCTAAAGCGACACACATACTTTGTCTCACACACACACACACGCACTGGGATCCAATTACTGAGAGACATGAAGCATCTCACCAGTTGATAACAAGGCACATGTATGATAAACAGATTCAGCGAACGGTGGCCTTCTCAACCCTGAATAAATCCGCGGAGCAGATGGCTGGATGGTGCAGTTAATTGGTTACTGTTTATTATTAAGTGTCTTTTTTCTTTTCGAAAGCTTGTCTTGCATCATTATTCTCTGAAACACCCAAACGCTGAGACTCTCCATTCAGCTTGTTTATCGTTATCTGCTTGTGGCTTTGATCAGCTGGATCTCAGTCATCTGACAGCACTGGAATAGCATGAGAAACACTCTGTCCTCTCTCATCAGCCACTGTTGAGGAGCTGCTCCAGTGGAGTTGCTCGGTGGCATAAACAGCTGAAGACTGTAATGTTTTCTGGCCAGCACCCAAGTGTTAATATTCAGTATACCACTACAGTACAAAGCAAGTCAGAGTGGAAAAAGTGCATGTGTGCTCGCTCAACTTTCACTGGAAAGGTCAAAAGATAAATAACACAATCAACTACTGGATGGACTCTTCAAGAGCCTTTTAGGGCACAGACCACTCCACCTGGCCAGTTTTAAAAACCATTAAGTAGCATTTTGCTCACTCAGCAGAGGAGGAGTGGGAACATAAATCACCACCACGGTAAAAGGATTAATCACGGGTCAAACAAGGCCCCGTGTGAACTATTTATCAGCAGCCATTAAAGAGAGCAGCAGAGGAAGATTTAACTTCATCAGTTGGATGCACTGTGCAGCTGAATAGCAGTTGTCACTCAGTTCGAGAGTGAAACACCCCTCGGGCTCAGTGTGGTCATGAACCAGGTGATCATCCCCTCAAGTCTAGTGAGATCAAAGTAGTCCCCAGATGCGTCCGTACCAAGAACACATGGCATTGCCATGAAAATCAACTACACACTAAAAAGTGACAAAGATGCTACAGGGGCCCATGTTCAAGAGCTGCTCCTGACAAATCACAGGGCAGCACTGCCCCCTAGTGGAAGATTAATGCAGACAAAACTTGACTGGACATGAAAAATGTGGAAATCTTTTGTCAGATGTGACAATAAAATTAAACATTAACTTGATAACGTATCTTCTAATATTGTTATTAAACAGGAATCAGTGGCCTGATATATTTTTCTTAGACAGTAAACTAAGACATAGCATACCAGTCTGCGATCCCATGTGTTTAAGAGGTTAATGCTACCTTCAAGTCTTCAGTTCATTAATGCAGTGCTCTCTCATCTTCCTGACTTGTCTATGAATTTTTGTGCATATTAATATGAAAAGAAATATTTCATACTCTTATCCATCCTACATCCTTCGTGTCATTGTGTTACTATGTGTGAAAACATCTTTGATTGATGATTGATAGATGATGATTTAAAAGTGAGATTCATTAAAGAAAATCAATTTTAAGTTACCTAAACACACGTGACACTGTGGGCTGACACATCACAGCAAACTTGAGTACAAAAATGAGGCTCTCCTGCCCTCCACTGGCAATACTGAATAACTGTTTTTACACATACATTACATCATGGTTTCAGATGATTTCCACTAATAGGAAATATTAGGTCATGATGACTGGCACCAATCAAATTCTAAGAAAGCCCCTCTGTTGTTTTACTGAAACCGAGTGAGGTGGCAATGATGCCATGAATGATTCATGTAGTGAGCTGTGATACAAGGAAGAAGTGGCTTCACACCATATGTTAAACATTTATTTATTATTAGCTGGCTTAAATGGGGGAAATGCCAGGTGTGTGCACATTGCCTGAAGTCAACATGCAGCTACAGCAATTAAAAATCCAATACTGCATTGACTGTAGGCCTATGCATTGTTGAGCTGCTATTAACATCAATAGGATTAATAGCTTATGCCTTAATATTGACCTTGAGTTTTGGGATTGTATTTTAGGTTACTATAAAAGCCTGATTTTATATGTATAATGCTGAACAACTTCATATATGGCTATTGAGTGAAGACTTTTAAATTTAATGTGCTTAGTAAATTTGGGGCATATTTGTTATTCCAGTGGTTTTTGGAGAGGTCTACTTGCAGTGACTGGCTGAAGCACTACTGGCCTACAGTAAGGCAATGACAAAGAATAGCCTACCACAGACTGGACTATAATCATTTCCCCTGTCTGATTTGGTAAAGCTGCTATAGGCTGGAGGACGCACGGGGGGGATCATTTAGCAGCAACTAGATTAAAATACTTGGCGAAGGTTGATTTAAGGAATTTAAGCCCTGACCCTTTTTCGTCAGGAACGAGCGCCGTTACGTCGGAGGAGCAGCGCGAGCCGGTATTGCAGCGAGTTTATTAGAGAGAAACCCCAAATATTAATCTGCTCGATATAGATAATAATAACGCGAGAGTTTGCAAGTTGCTTCAAGACTGTAGTTGCAACTGTCAAAGGTGGAGTGGATACGCGCATGACCCAACACACATTACTGTAATACTGTACACGGCCGCCGAGATAATATCCGTATAAAAAAACGAAATAATCCCGAGGTAAGGAGCCGAGGAGTGTACCAAAACCGACCGAGATTTGGCGTTTCTGCTGGTTTTCCTTCGCTTCGTTTTCTTTTACTCTAACCAACTGTCTCGCAGCCGTCGAAATTACTGCACTAAACATATTTTTGTGCCTCCCTTTCGCTCCAGCCAGCGCAAGGATTTTTTTTTTTACTCCTCCTTCGTAATAAAGTCGCCATTTTGCTTCACTGCCTATATAAACCATCCCGTATTCTAATATTTTTCCTCAAGGAGTCGGGGACCTACCTATCTTTCCTGGCTATTTCTGATATTTCTGGAGTGTTTAACGAGAAGACAGAGGTTGAAGAAGTGCCTCGTGGTTTACATATTAATGCAGGAAAGGAGGGGGGGGCAAGGCAATTGGAAACTGGGAATAAGGTGAAAGTATCCAGGATTTCTTTTCATGTACAGACGCAATTGTAATTTCTCTTCTCCTGCCCTGCTCTGTTTTTTCTTGCACCTCGTCGTCGTCTGCAGAGTGGGGGGGGACTGGACGACGGTGACGACTGTCCGCTTCCTTTCAGGCCCCCCAACCCCAGTCTGACCGGTCCTTGACGCACAGCAGGTGTGATTGCCATGTAACATAACATTGGTGGAAAAACGCCCACTTCGGTGCCTGTCTCCTGACCCCCTCCTCCCTCACGTGGGTGACCCGGGGCCACCCGGCCCCTAGTGCTGGGTGACTGCCCGACAGTTCAGGTAGGTGTGGCCGAGCAGGAGGAAAAAAGTGTTGTAGCACTCTGTCTCTTAACCACATAAATAGGCAACTCTGTAACCTTGTTGTAGTTGACACATACACAGCATGGCAGTGTGCCACGTGCGGAGCTAAAATACTTATTTCCAGGTTGGTTCGTCAGCAGATTGTGTGAGGAGATGTGAGTGGGTGTCACCAGGTTTTGTTGTGTCTAGCTAAATGTATGGTAATGTAGGGCTGTCGTTTACTTGTAGAATTAATCTTTTTATGAAAACACCAGCTGCAATGTTATTATAAAAAAATAGTTGTACACGTGCCAGAGCAAAACTAAAAAGTGTTACATCCTAAAGAATGTAATAGGAATGCCCAATTCATAACAGGGAAATGCACTATTCACAGTTGAAACTCACAATTAAATATTACACACATGCAATTGATGTAAAGGATATTAAAGTCAATTAATTCAGCAGTCTATCTCACTGTCTTTACCTCTCTCACCACCTGTTTAACCACATCTGTTTAATTTAAGCAGTTCAATGCTACACTATAGTTGTCTTCACACTCTGACACATCATACAGGAACAGGAAGGTGTCTAGTGTTAGTGTGTGTGCAGTATTTCTGCAACTTGCACCGTGCAGAGAGCTCTCGAGCCTTTTAAAGTCAAACGTATTAACAACTTATAACAAACTGTGAGCATATTATCACCGTGATGGATGAGCCGTCATCGCTCCCATGTACGGCGAATAGCATGGCGTGTAAACAGACACTGAGTGACCCCCCCCCCCACTGAGTGACCCTTTGTGTGCTGTTGTAAATCATTAGGAGGGTGACATGGATGTGTGCTAAGAGAAAGCATGTTGGATCGTAATCAGTCCCACTTAGCATAATTAGCGATTGTCAGCCTTCATCCATTAGACTGTCCCATGCTGATGGAGAATGAGGGTTCAGCACACAGAGCCCCAAACTGACATATACGGTGGATGCTGGTGGCATGAAATTTATAATAGATAGGTGGACTATGCTGTGTAATCTACCTAGCAGTCAACAAATGAGGATTAGTCCCCACTTGAAGCAAAAAAAAACAACTTTGCCCACATGACCTGATCAAGAGATGCACCACTTGTTTTTATAATTAAGAAAGAAGGCAGGACTGCTCTGGAAAAGGAGCTTTGTATCCCCCCACTCTCTCTCTTTGACTCACCTTTTGTCTAATGGGCAGAGCATGGAGTTAGTGTGTGAGTGAGTATATTGATTTTGAAATGAAACATGGAAGGTCACACCCTCATTACCGCTGCAGATGATGTGTGTTCCTCCACTCAGATAACCTTCAGTCCAATAGCACCGATGGGTGACATGAAGAAAGTGCATTGTAGAACAAGGAGACAGCATCATCACAAGCTATTGATGCGGTGGACATTGCTAATAATGTTTTGACAAGCAATGGAACAGGATTAATGAGCGGCAGAAAGTGTCCCAATATGGCCTCCAGCTATTTATCTCTCCTGTGTGTTTGTACCCCCTCAACTACCTTTGCAGGCATGGAGAGCCCAAGTGGCCCCAGGCTTGGGAAGCTGTCTTCATCAGGGCTGCCAAGGGGCCGGACCCCCAAGCATGGACATCCCCAGGAGCCTGTCAGAACCGCGCCGGTCCCTGAAAACAACAACAAACACAGTGAGTGACGAGCCGCTGCACTTCGTTAAATGAAAACAGCGTGTGACTTTAGATGTATGCAGTGTTTCTTCACAGTTTTAAATGTGGGAACAAGGAAAAGGTTTTGTTTGTGTGATACAGGTTTGTTCCTGGACTGATGCCAGGAAGAATTCCATGTGGTGCCGTGTAAAGAATAGCTATTGTGTGCATTACAACGTGACATACTGACACATATGTGATGATTTGAAATTGTATTTTACCACATTTGTCTCTATATTCAATTGACTTTCCATTGGCTGGACTTTTGTAACTCCAGACTAGCTGTTAAGAACTTCAGTGTTGTTTCTCAAGGATTTGATCAACATACCATGCATCTAACTGTCCCTGATGCTTTTTTGAATGGGTTACTTAAGAATCAGTGGTTCCTCAGCCTCAATGTAATTCTACCCCTCTCACCACAGAAGAGCCTGGAAACTACAACATTTTTCCTCCGACTGCCTTACAGTGAGAAAAACCAAACAAACAAGTAGTGCCAAGCACTGACATGAGTGAAACCCCAAGCCATCTGGATGGAGAGGGAAGATTTTGGAAAGAGAGAGCCGGACTGGGGAATTATGTTTCAATCCAATAACCGGCAGATCATCATGACTTTGTTAATGGAGTTGGGCAGACTTGGAAAACTGGGGCTGTTCTAATATGACCCAGTTGTTTTGGTTGCTACAAAATAGCCTCTCATTCCCAGACACACACAGCACCCACACTAGACTAGGTGCTTCAATTTGTTTTCCTTCCATGTTAATATTCAGCCCTGTAGGCTGGATTTGCATGCCTGTGTGGGTGCGTGCATGCGTCTATATGTGTGTGCTTGCCATGGACGGTAATACAAAGATTATTTTGCTCTCCCACGGAGTGGTGAGGACATTTGTTAAATAGTTTTCATTTTGTGTCCTAATCTTTTGATAGTTAGCAGTATGGCACAGGCCCACAGCATGGTCTCCAACTCCTCATTGTGTACGGGCTGCTGGCTGATGTGCTGTTTTTGCTCTTAAAGAATTTATTGTGGCGGAACACAGTGTATTTGAATGACAGGTTTTTCTCTGCAGCCTCTCAGAGTCTTATGTTTTATAGATTTTTTTACACTTAATTACTCACTAAACAAGATGTGTTTATAAATCAATCAGTGCAAAGTTGGTAGTGGGGTCTGTGCTGATCGTTTTGAGACTGAAGGCTGGAACGGAGAGAAACACACTTGGCTTAGGTTCGCTAATGTGTACCACTGATGATTGTGTGTGTGTGTTCAAATAATGCTATCACAAGCGATGGTGGCTTGGTGCTGGTCTTTATGGGACTTTTTCTGGTAACTTTAGATTCTACTGTTTCTGCTTGCCTATTTCGTTTTCCACGGTTGATCTGCTTTGACTCATTAAAGCAGAGCTTCTCTAAAATATGGGTACAGTAATTATATATCAGTGTTTTCGATACTGCAAGTCTGTGCTAAGGAGACTGTTTTTGTTAAGTCTGTTCTAAGAACAGCTTCCAGCACAATTTGATTGCACAAGATAATAATCTACATTCAACTATGTTGTAGTTGAAGAATTGTCTTGTTTGGCTGGAAAGTTGCTCTTATCTGGAACAGTACCAGGGGTTTCCCTAGCCTTTAGAGAGGCTTAGTTGGTAACATTGCCAGTGGACTGAGTTTTATGTGATTATGAGGTTTGAAGCTTCTCTAAGAACATCCAGCAACCTTAAGGGGAAACACAAGGCTACTGGAGCACATGCAGAAGCTAGTGTAACAGTAGGAATTGATTTAGACACAAAGCAGAGCAAAAGAAATGCATGAGAAATTTTATATTTTCATTTCAAAAAGGCACTCAATTACGGTGGCATTTGTATTCCCTAAGCAGCGCGCTATAACTGGTGTGTTATGATTCACTCAGATGTAGTTGAGGCCAAAACAAGAAGGTATTCATTGACTGTGATTTGACTTTCTGTAGTTCCTCCAGCAAAACACCAACACGGTCTACACTGAAATGCTTTACCTTTTCAAACAACAAGCCGCCTTCTCAAATCTGGCCCCTTCAGCTTATTACTCATCAGTGACTGGCTTGAGCTTTCTATAGCTAATGATGAGGAGAGATGCTACACTGCTAATAATAATGAGCCTGGCGCTAGCTTCTATCCCAGGGGGGCTGTGAGCATCGGTTTGGGGAGACAAAGGCATCAATATCTAAGGCTCCCTGTGGGTGGTTTTTCAGTGCTCAGTCTATGCCCATTGTACACAGTGTGCTCTTCAGATAACCAGGTAGCACATTATCTGCCCTCTTCTCACTGGTCGTTTTTCATCTTTCCTTCCATGCCCATGGAAAGTTTGGACCTCGTTGTATTATCAGTTCTCACGCTGATCGATGAATGTCCTTGTTGGAAAACTTGCATGATGTAACAGTGAAGAAATCCTGTCTGGTTGGACTGTTTTTGTACCAGTGGTTTTCTCTATGCTTTTATACATGGAAACAAAGACTGCAAATTGGGTTTGTGTGCTTTCCTAGAGTGGTGTGGTTGAGCTGTCACCTTGCCACACCAGACAGCTTGCAGCAAAGGATGTGGTACTTGAGGGTGACTTGCTCTCTCTTTGTCTCTCTCTTTTTTTTTCTTGCTCTCACATTTTTTTCACATTAACATCTTATTAGAGCCCTTGATTAATCATCTTTTTCTCCACCAGTGGTCTGAGCTGTTGAACAACCTGCAGTGAAAGTATTTGGACAGAGCTAATGCTGTTCTGCCAAATGCTTTAGGCAAGCCCTGGCAAACATTAATGCAAGCATAAATGAGTGGAGGCAAGGCCTGTATGTGTGTGTGTGTGTCACCATCCTCCTTTTAAGGAGAGTGGTGCAGTACCCTACCTGATCCCAGGACACAATCTTTCCATTGGGCACCCTGTGTGTATGGGGAGATAGGTGCTCCAGAGTTGGTGCTGCAGTATGGGGATGATCTGCATACGTTCATATGCTTGTGGCTATGTGTGAATGTTAAATGTGCTACTTTGTGCTGTTATCGTTTGTGTTTACATGTCTGTGTGTGTTGGTGTGCGTGTGCGTGCATGTGCGTTCTCAAATGACAGTCCACTACTCTGACTGCAGGACCTTCATTTCGGCCCCACAGACGCCATCTGCTGACCCTGCACATTTGCCTCAGCAGCAATCTCTCACTCTGCCTCTCTATCTATTGCTTTCTCACACTTTCTCTCACTCGTTTGTTGTCCCATTCTCCTCACATAACTGTAACTCCTTTCCATTTCATCCTCCCTCAAACTCCCCATCTCTCCCTTGTCTCACTTATTAGGCAGTATTATCGGCAGCAGTGAATCACCGGGCCTCCAGCCCCACTATCCCTGCCACCTTCCATTTCATCCCCTCAACCCTCTTCACCCTTCTCACACCCACTTTCCACTACCACTGCCCATCCTCACTCTCCTCACGTCTCATATTTCTTATATTTTGTAGTTCTCACCCGCTGATGCTTTGAGTCTCCAAATTGGTGAAATACCAAAAGATAAAATCGATACAGAGCTATAGATCAGAGAATGTTTGTTTTGGGATGAAATTGAATTCTGGTGTTTTTCTCAGCCTGATGCTGCATCTCGTTTTGAGGAGAGTCCTTTGTCATCTTTGTCACACCTTTATTTGGCAGGCTTGAGGATGGCAGATGAGAAGGAGTACAGGGAAATGGGAGAGGAGAGAGATTGAGTTGGTGAGTCACTGTCCATAAGGAGGGCACTGCAAACAGTCTGGAGCAGGCATTGTCTGTCTGGCTCGCATATACTGTATGCGCTGTTGCATATGGCTGCTGGTATATGCACAACATATCCTAACGTGCCTCAGTGCATAAATGGCAAATTCCACCATGATCTATGTATATTTTTCTTATTTTCTGTCCAGTCAGTCTCACATTTAGAATTTTTTTTTTTTTTGTCAGCATCATCCCCCAGGAATTCACTGGCCACATACAATATGTGGCTAGTCATCCGAAGCTGTTGTGATTGGATGTCACTAAACACACTATTGGCCATGGGCCAAATGGGCATCAGGCAATAGATTAGGTTTCCAATAATATGAAGCATGCAGCTGATGTGGAAGGCTGTAAAATCAATGCAGGTCTGAAGAGGCTGTCGAGGTACTGTGAGTCACCCGATTATGTAGCAGGAATCTCAGGCCTGAGCTCTTTTCGTTGATTTGGCTGCTTTAAGTGTGGTTTAGTGGTGCTAGTAAAGTGACAGCCAACCACAAGTCTGTGTGGTGATTCCTGGCCTCTACACAAAGTGATTCCCTATACGGTAGTTCAGACAACTGAGGGCAGTGAAAATTGGTTTTGCTTAGGACACTCACTCCTCTCAGACTTGGCACTAATTACCAGTTATTTAGTAAGAAGATCTCCAGCTCCAAATGTGTTTATCATTAAGTCATAGAATCGTACAAACCTTGAAATCAATTGAACTATGACGAAAGTATGTCCTGAACAAATAGATCTATTAAAGCCATGACATTAACATCCACAAATTTGGTACCCCCAATAGTCGTATCAAAGAATACACTATCACAATGCATGCTGGAATATTCCTCATATATGTTACAATCTATCTATAATATTATCATCTTAATTGTCTATGCTGTAATTTTGCTATGTTGGTCTATTCTGTACACACAACATCTATTGCATGTCTGTCCGTCCTGGAAGAGGGATCCCTCCTCTGTCGCTCTTCCTGAGGTTTCTTCTGTTAATTTTCCACGTTAAAGGGTTTTTTGGAGAGTTTTTATATTGTAAATATTGTAACTATATATTGAGGCAATTTTGTGATTTGTGATATTGGGCCATATGAATAAAATTGACTTTGAATTGAAGCAGCATTTCTGATATTTTCACAAAGACCTTTTTTCTTCCTTTTGATAATAAAAAACTATTAACTAAAAACTAAAAACTACATTTAAAAAACAGGTTGACATTATTTTTGACTACAAAGAAGGATGAATAAATGTGATTTTGGTTGGACTTTAAATGAGGAAACAGATCTATGAAATACAGTAGCATCTTCATACCTACAAAATCTGTCCATTATGTCTAGCCCCAAAGTTTAACCCATTGTGCCATTATCTAACTCAGAGAACCATAGAAAGTAGCACGATGCAAGTAGCGCACATTTTCTTCTTCACAATCAGATCCCAGCAGATTATGGTGTTCACCAGTTGTCTTCGGTTTTAGCTCATGACCCCCTAAAACAAAGCCATGTTTACTTGGGGCCTCCCCTGTGACAATTGCAGAGTCATTTCATTTTACTATTAGAGGAAGTGTAATGGCAAAAAAAGTATTTTGTACTTTGAAGTGTTTTCACAAAAATTAGAAATAAGTATGATAACAAATTAGTTAGAACACATTTGTCAGTGTGTCAACAAGTGTATCTATGTAAGAGATTAGCATAGATAGAAAGAAAGAGAGAGAGGGAGGGCAGGAAGAGAGAGAGAGAGAGAGAGAGTGAGAAAGGAAAAAACAAAGACAGAGAGTGAGAGCCAGACTCACTGAGAGAGTCTGGTTTTCTTTCAGTTAGTCAGTGTCTGGGTAGCAAGACTGTTCTGGTGCTGCTCCACCTCTCCTCTTCTCTCTTACTCACTGTCTGGAATCAGGCCTGACTGGGAGGGATTTATGGGGACGTCTCCAAAGAGAGGTGCGTATATGATGGGAAGATTTGTACCTTGTGTGTGTATGTGTGTGTGAAGGGAGGAAATTAGAGAACAGGATGAAAAATAACATGTAGGAAAATAGGAAGTAGTAGGAGGTGTGTGTGGTGTGGTGTGTGTGTGTGTGTGTGTGTGTGTGTGTTAGTGTGTGTGTGTGTGTGTGTGTTTGTGAAAGTGGCAAAGTGCTGACATACCGCTAAACGGAGAATGTGTGAGAGAAGGGGAAAGTTGTGAAGAAGTAAAAGTAAAAACGCAACCGATAAACTTTAAAGCGAAAAAAGTGGAAACAGAGATGACAGTAAGGTCCAGTGCATTTACTGTAAACCAGGATAGCTTACACATGAAAGAGATGGTTACACTCATAGTCAGTGTGTTTACCCTGCAATGTGCCCAGGTGTATCAGTTTCTCCGTCTATTGTCTGCTGAGATTGAGGAAGTGGGGATACTGTGTCTTCTTTCCATGGAGTTGTGTCAGTGGTGAGTGGTGTTTGTATTTGTGTGTGTTGTCTTTCTAAACTACAGTGTGTCTAAACCCTACTGTGCAGACACAGACAAAGGCTCCTGTGTGAGTGTTTGTCGAGGAAAACAAATGACTGTTCTGTGCGTGCGCCTGTGTGTGTGTGTGTGTGTGTGCGAGCGTGTTTGTGGGTAATGTGTGCACCCTTGCACTCAGGGGGAGCAGTTGCAGGCGTAGCTAGGAGAACTCAGAGGTTATTTGAGATCATTAGGCAGCTGCCAGCACTCCTGGGTCCTGAGTCTTCTCTTCTCCTCTCCTCTCCTCTCCTCTCCTCTCTTCTCCTCTCTTCTCTTCTGTCAGGATTAACTAGTGCAGGAGCAACAGTTGCAGACAGCTGGGAGCGAGTCATGCTCTGACATTAGTTCAACAGCTGTTTTATCCCCGTGGCCTGTGCCTGAGAACCGGGGGTTTAGATTTGACACAATGGGCCTGCTTTGTTTCATACCAAGACAATGGTTGTGATTGGTGGAACGTCTCAGCGCCAGAATGTGCTACCCATACTCAAACAAGCAAAGCAAAGTAAAAGATACTGAACACATTTTAATGTGTTTGCATATTTTACCCCAGGAAAGACAAGTCTGCTGTTATATATTTCATTTTTATAGTAAGTTTGCACCTGCACCTGCACTGCCTTGGCTTGTGAGTGTACATGCCCATTTGCATTGTAGCCTCTTGTATGTGGGCCTAATTGTTCTGCTTGCTGGAAAGAGGCCTCTGATAGTGGTAACTAAGACAAGTGGATCTTATTCCCATAGCAACAAGAACATATCTTTCCCAAGAGTAGAATACATTAATTATGCCTTTCTTTTACAAGACCTTTATTTTCTTAGACAGGAATTAGAATGCATGCTCAATTTCCTCCTCAGCACAAGAGCTGCATCGCCGACTGCATCACCTCTCCAGCTGCTACCCAGACAGCTAATAGAGAAATGCTCTGTCGCCTGGAGAATATTAATACACTCATATCTATGCACACACATCACACTCACACATACAGTGGTAATGGTTTTGTGTACTTGTTTGTGTATATCAGTGTGCGCTTTTGTGCACGTGTTTACACCTTGTGTCATGAACTATTTCCAAACAGAGCCAGCTAGAACACAGCCAGCGACGCCATGCTACTTCTCGTTCAATCTTATTCTGTCTCGCCTTATATTCTTTCTACCTTATTATTGCGAGTCTGAAGTAAAAGATCACATATAATCCGTCAGCCGGTGTTTGTGTCTGTGCTTGAGTGAGAAACAAAAAGAAGACAAATGAGGGAAAAAGGGAGAGTTGATACTGTGTCATAAAACACAGGGGGAAATGAGAAGGGGAGGTCATGGTAGGTTAGGCCCGGAGTGTGTTTTTATGCACATTAACATCACTGGCATAGAGAGACGTTTTTTGAGTCGAAGGCTATCCTTTTGCCAGCATGACCTGTTTTTGTATGAGCAACGATGGCAGGAAGTCAATTCATTTATTTGATGAAAAATCCTCCAACCATTTGTATAATCCGGGTAAGCACACAGAGTGCTCTGATCCAGTTTGGGACCGGCCACGAATGGGCTGCACTAGGCATTTGCGCATCCTGTCGCTGCTTGTCAATAAGTTTGCAGGGGAAGAAAGCAGTTGGCAGACGCAATGTCGTGTTCCTCGGCATGGGGAAATGAAGCAGATTCAAAAGAGAGTCTGTGCAAGACCACTGCTGCATTCCACTTCACAACAAAGGACTATCATTTCTGCTTTGAGTCTCCCTTTGACATTTTCTAGATCTGATATGACTGAATAGGCTCTAGCAGCACCTCTGTCTGTCTGCCTCCCTTGTTTCTGCTGCCGCTATCCGGTCTTGCGAGATCAATGCAGAGGAGTTGAGAGCACGTGTAAAGATATATCATTCTGAAGAGAGTACAGCCTCAGCTCCTACCTGCAGCACTGTCATTCAGTATTCTGCTTGGTCAGAAGGAAGAAGTCACCTGCCTCTGCAATTCTCGCCTTTCTCCCTCAGCATCCTCTGCACCCCCTGTCCCCCCTCTCTCCCCCTCTTCTTCCACATGCATACACTCATCCTCAACTCTCTCCACCTTCCTCCCCCTCTCTCGCATAGCACTGTATAGAGGAAATAGAGTGCTGGGCTGATAGTGCAGAGGTCTAATTGTAGCAGAGAAGAGAGCAGTAATGAGCCAGTGCACTGCCTGTCCTCTGAAGTTCACATGGAGAAAGATTGGGGAAGGGCGTGTGGAGGGAAAGGAAGGGAAAGTGAAGAAGCTAGACATGGGCTGAGAAAAGAGGAAAGCGGCAGTATGAGAGATGAAGGGAGGGAGCAATAGAGAGCAGAGAGAGAGCTGAGGCAGTCGGACTGCTGTGTGCTGTGTCAGGTTCACGCAGGCGCTAGCGATTTATAGCTGATCTATTTGGCTCAACAGAAGGCCTTTACCCACACTGCCCTCTCTCTCTCACACACACACACACTTATTCACACATGCACTTTCTCTTCCTCTGTTTCTCTGATGATCGCACCTAACATCTTTACACATATATTTGTTTTTGTCACATGTGTTCATGTCCATGTTTCGTTCGTTGGGTATTGGTGGAGCTTTGTGAAATATAAAGAACATATCTAGAGGTGCTATGTCAAAGGCAGCTCGCTTTAGATCAAGATCATGGCACGTCTGAATGCTTCTAGTCTTCTGGATCGTAACACTACCCCTTGCAATTATAAAATGTTCTGTTCCGTGAAAGTGAAGCACTGGCAGTCCTCTCTGCTAACTCAGAAATGGTTCTCTCTCTCATTTTACCAGGTCCGGTGTGTGATGAGCCGGCAGAGGGGAAGAGGAAAGGTCGTCCCAAAGCAGAAGTGCAGGAACTGAGAAGCATCCCTGTGAGTATCTGTCTTTGAACTGAGTGAGTGTTTGAAGTGGGCTTCATTTTTCCTACACAGGGTAGGCAGCTCCCCATGAATATGCACAATATGCAGTACAGTATAGCGATAACCCTTGCTTGTATTGAACTCTCTCTTCCTCACCCCTGAGCAGGCCCATATGATAGTACAATGGAAGGAAGAGTTTAAGCGCCGCTCCAGGGTTAAGTGTCCGTGTTCAGGCTGCTGGTTAGAGTTTCCCAGCATCTATGGCGTCAAGTACCACTATCAACGCTGCCAGGGGGTGAGTCACTAACCTCTGTTCTTTCCTGCTAATGCGGCTATTTCTACTTTGTGCTTCAGAGTAGACTTTAACAATTGATCACACTGAAGATATTGGAGAAAGCATCAAAGTGAGGGCCATAGCAGTCGGTGATAAATTACCTCTAAAGTTAGTTTAAATCAGAATTTCCAGAGAATTTATAATGCTCACACCCCAAATATATAGGGATTATTGACAATACATGAGCTGTTGGGCTGTTTCAAGAACCTGTGATTAGTCAACTGAAAGCTTTCAGTAACAGCTACCCACTGTCGTTTTATTTTGCGTAGGGAGGGAGCTCACTCTAAATCCCTTCTCCTCATGTCTGTGTTTGTGTCAGGCCACCGTAGCCGAGAAGCTGAGTCACGGCTGTCCTTACTGTGAGGCAGTGTTTGCCACAAAGGTGCGCCTGCAGAAGCACAAGCTGTGGAACCACCCAGACAGGGTTAGTATGGAGCCCAAGGACGAACAGCCTAAGCTTCAAAAGACCCCTGTCAAGTCCAACACCAAGAAAAGGTGACTGGGATTTAGAACTCAAATTCCCACCCACACTGACCCACATAATGGTGTTACTAGCGTCATAATGCTAACTGCCCAAAACTGTCCTCCCTCGGTCTGTGAATTCAGGCCCATGGAGAACAGTCCCCCCTCTCCGGTGTTCTTCAAAGTGAAAAAGACCCACGAGGTGTCCACGCCCTGTCAGAACGGGGAACTGGCCCACCAGAAGAGTGAGAGGAAACAGCACAGCCACAGCCAGCCTTCACAGCAGATTCACCAGTCCCAGCCAGTCCAGCCTCAGTCACAGCAGTCGCAGTCCCAAAGCACGTCGTCTGATGCGGGGGGCAGTGAAAGCGAGGGGGGCAGCCTTCCCCCCTCTTTCCCTGACGAAGACCCAGAGCGAATGAGGCACAGTAAGATTACAGCATGTCTTTTGTAACGGAGCACATATTCTCATCATATGCTCGCACTGTATGTGTTTGACCATTCCTTGCTCTGTGTTTTTCTCTTGAGCCAGGACGGAAGCAGAAAACGCCTAAGAAATTCACTGGAGAGCAGCCTTCTATATCTGGAACATTTGGATTGAAAGGTAAGTACCAAAATTTCTCTCATTTCACCCTGTTGTGGACAGTAAACCATGTTTTCTTATGGACACTCACACTGTGTAGTAATCTCCTGTGGGTGTGATTGTGGCTGTGGCTGCTTCGTCAATGATTACTGACAATACATGGGAGGGCATATGTACCACTGCTTGTAGATAGGTATGAGGATTGCGGGATGTGGGCTCGTTCAAAAGAACTACATCCTGCGATTGGCTATGTGAGTGGTTGTGAACGCTCCCTCCTGCTGCTGATCAGTGGTACTGGTCTTTTAACAGTGCTAATGTGGCAACTGTAGAAATGTTTCATATCCGGCTAAATGAATCAGTGACTCACACACCAAGCACACATCGCATACACACAGCTTTTCCGGTCTCTCTCTCTTTCTGTCTCATTCATATGCTGAAAATTTTCAGTGACTCATATAGCATACCCATAAACTACTTATACATAAACTACTTATCTTTTATCAAAGAATTCATCCACAGTTTGCAGGACTCGCTGCTCTGTCTTGCTCTCTTTCAGTCCGCCTGTCACTGATTCAGTATAACTCACAACACTCCTTTTCTCATTTTCTACCTCTTTCTCTCTTTAGAGAGGTTTTTTTTTATATTCAGTATCAACTTTCCTTTTTTTAGTGTTTCTCTTGTTCAGCATTGTCCTCCATCTGTCCCTCTCTGCTTGCATCTCTCACTTTACCTTGAATACTTTCAGTGGGAGTATTAATTACTACCATGACTGCGTGTCTATGTGTGAATGTGTGTGTGTGTGTTGTAGGTATGACTAAGGTGGAGGAGAAGCTGAAGGCGGGCCGTGTGAAGAGATCAGAGGGGAGTGGGTTCAATGAGGAGCCCCAGAGAAGACCCACTTCAAGTCAGTCCTCAAAGAAAGACCCAGCCACAACCAGCTCTGGTGAACACCTAAATCAGTTTTGTAAATGGGTCAATTTGCACATAAAGATGTAGGTCTATATGCCTTGGTATTATTCAAACATGTTACCAGCGATACCAGTGCAAATATGATACTTAAAGATATAATCTCGAAGATTTTCATTTAAATAAACGTCTGTTAAGTCACTATCTATCGCCGAATGATGCAACACAGTGGTGATTGAGCCTATAGCCCACTGATGAAAGCCCTTGCATTTGCAGTATTACGACCCGGGTGTCGGCAGCGACTTTCCCAGAAAAATCACAAGCGGCACACAGTTAGGCTTTTAACAAGGCTTTTAACACAACAGACTGGGTCTTCAACTCACCTGTGTTTGAAGCGGCGTACTGTTGTTTCTGGTGTCTGCTAGTGTTGTCATTAAACTGTTACTATGGCCGAAAAAACAAAGAAAAGGTCGGTGACCACAGACAAGGAAACTGAAACTTAAAGGTGTAGTCTATGATTCTGGAGAAAGCTTGTTGATATTTGAACTCAACAGCCAAACAAATACACCCCTCCCTTCAATGCTCCTTCAAACTTGCGCAAGTAAAACACAGCATTAGTTTGTCCTGTGTACGAGCACGAGTTGTGACATATTATACCAAAGTGTTTAGTGGAAACGCGGCTAAAGCGTCTGTATTTAATGACCTGAGTTTGTGGCTCTACCCGAGTCGCTCTGTTTGTTTCCCGTTTACAGAGCCAGGGCTGTGTATGAACACCGGACTGTTTTTTCAGCGCACACAGAGAATGGAAAGCTAGCGGACCGTGAGGAGATATTCACTGAATTTGACAAAAACTGTTTTGGATTAGAATCGTAGACTACATCTTTAAGTGAGATCCAAAAACACACCTGCAATTACCGCTTATTGCCATAGGTGCAATAGAAAGACAGTGAAATTAAAATCTTCGAGATTGCAACTTAAAGTTTTGGTCCTTTCTCTAGGCGTAAATACATAATAAACATCACAAAATAGCGATATAGGGCTACCACTAATGTAAACTAATGTTTAAATTATTTGTCAATTTAATCAATCAATTAATTATTTATTACATAAAATAGTGAAAAATGTCCCTCAGAATTTCCCAGAGCCCAATGTGATGTCTTCAAATTGTTGTTGCCGTTTTGTCTATATGCAATAACAATGGTATAAACAAATACTTACATTTGAGAATTTGGACCAATGAATATTTGGCAGCTGAAGTCACTTAAATTATTAATTGATCATCAAAAGTGTAAAAAATTATAAATCTGTTTTCTGCCAATCAGCTAATTGGTTAATCGACTAATTGTTACAGCACTATTGTGATGTCTGTGAGGGATTCGATCAGGGATTATTCTACATCAGTGACTCACTCACTACACATGATCACTTGCTAACACAAGCATAAAATTAAACTGCAAGACAAGGAAACAGGAATACTAAGTACACAAATGGAAATGTTACACCCATAAGGACACCATACCAGACCAATATTCGATTGGCTAACTGACAGAGTGATACTGTTTCCACATGTCTCTAAGGTGCTGACACCCAGTGGCAGCGAGCAATCTCAGAGCGAGGTGAGGTGGTGTGTCCTACCTGCTCCATCGTCACCAGGAAAACAATCCACGGCCTCAAGAAACACATGGAGATTTGCCAGAAGGTCAGTGGGCGATACATCTGTCTGTCAGACTGGGAGAGCGGGGTAGGTGTGCTGTCACAACTTCTGGTAGAGTTTGCTGTGAAAGCAAAAAAAAAAATTGTTTTCCCATCAGACTAGTTAATACCAATCCAAGACAAACACCTCAGTACAAGCTTTCACTGCATTTGTTTCTGGGGGAGCCTGCCTGATGAAAAATTGAATAAGAGATGAATGTCCTCAATATTAAACCATCATGAATCAGTTCAGTCAATACTTATGATGTGTTAATCTGAAGGGAGGTCTACGGCAGCCAGTTTGACAGCACAACGCCTCAGTGGAATCCAGATATTATATCAACAAAAAACAGTTTACATATTGACAAAACTTTTGTGAACCACAATTGTTATCAAACTTTTTTTTTCTGTCTGAGTATGAAATAAAGCTCTCCCAACCCAGAACTGTAATTTCCACATTGGATTGTAACTTTGACTGCAACATTATTAGATGCCTCTCCCAGAGGAGGCCATTGTGCAGAGTCTAGGGAGCCTTTACAGTAATGATATTGATTGGAAGGCTGTAGAAATAACACCAGGCAGTATCTCAGTACAGTAATCTCAACCAGTTTTCTCATGTAATATCCTTTACTCATCTGCTCTGATATGAAAGCTAATATCAGTTGAAATGAATAAGAGGAAGGACACTGTACGCTTCTGTGGTTTGTTTGCATTGCACGCAGTTGTGGTCAGTAGTAATAAGTGAGGTAGGGGTGAAGCACGGAAGAAGTTAATCCAGCTACATTATATTGAGCTATTGAGACAAACCAGCTGAAGTGGCGCAGTAGCCTCTAGGCCATCAGAGAGACCTGTTCCAACAGCCATTTTAATGGCTCCTTGGCCCGGTGGCCCGTGTGACTCTATTAAAGTGACAGTCTGCCGTTAAGCAATGACAGAATCACCACATTAGCACTGGGTCACTCACCATCAAAACACCTCCGTCTCTAAATCGATACTGAGGCGAGGAGAGAAATCTACGAAAAGGAACACTGTGTGTTAAATCGGCTTTTCTGGTTCCCAAAGTTGTTTGATACGTCCTTTGTCCTTTATGTCGACCAAAATTGTGCGCTAATAACAAACTCTATTAGGTTACAGATGAAATGTTGCTATATTGATAGATCCAATAAAGACTACAACCAGCAAGAGTGGGTTTACTTGTTAGTTTCGTTTCATAGAAATGTTATTTGATCTCCCGTTTGGCCTTCAACCCCTGCAGCTCCAGGATGCCCTGAAGTGCCAGCAGTGCCACAAACAGTTCAGGTCCAAGGCTGGCCTCAACTACCACACCATGGCTGAACACACCACCAAGGTACTGTACATCCGAGGCACACACATGCACACACATGAGCTTGTAATTCCTAAAGCTTGCTTTTAAACCATGATTGGTACCCTCTGACTTTCTTTTTGACTGATGTTTGCCCCCTAATCCATCACTCAGTAGTCCAGAGGATGCTTTTTTCGGGACTCAGAGAGCTAATGTTTCACCACTGTCACACTGACCCACTGACCAGGGTAGTTAGTTACTAGACACCACACCAAAGCACGACACCCATTCAAGAGGCGGTCAGACTTGCACTTGTGACTCTATGTATGGAAATCCACCGTACGCTCCTGCTAGTGTCAGCTTTCACGGTGTTTGGTGAGGGGTGTCCTGCATGTAGATATCTACCCATATAGGTATGCATCCAGAGTCGAAAAACGCATTTCTTTTTCGTGAGCTATACTACATGTTATCTGTTGCATATTCATTGTCAGCTGCATAACCCTTCTCTAACAGTTTGATCTTGGTGTTTGTAAACGATCATACATTTGAACTGGTGATTGGTATTCTTGTCCTCGAAGTGCTCACATTTCTTCCTGCAGCTGTCTTAACTCTGACAGGAGAGAGCTTCATTAAGATATTATCATGACACTCCTGCATTAGAGCAATGGTACTGCTATGAAGTTTGCTGAATAATTCAACACTGCCTGTTTCAAAAAAGTATCATGAAAGATTAATGAATGTACGTGCACCAAAACCTTGTGGCATGCAGCATGTGTGTTTGTGTTTTTCTGCGAGCCCCCTTTCTAATAATATATGATATATGTGCACATATACAGTATATATGTGTGTGAGGGGCTCTGGGCGTGTGTCGGTTTAATAGCGTTGATAGATGACTGTGTCATCTGTGTCAGCCAAGTTAAACTGTCTGATACCACCATTTGTCTTCAGTCTGGACCTGTTGTGCCCTGACCTTATTGGCGGCATTCCAGTCCAGCAGAGCAAAAGACAGCACTATGCGTGTGTGTGTGTTAAAACTCAGATGCTCAAAGGTTTCACCAGGTGGTCTTCCTCAGCAAACTGCTAAACTTTCCTGCAACATTTTTCAGATTAGATCATTAAAAGTTTTGTGACAGGCTGAAAGCCATCTTTGTGATAATTCTGTGTTAGCATGTTGGCGTCTGTGTACTCTAGACTCAAGTAGCTGCTGATTAAAAAAGGCTCTTTTTTTCTACAAAAAAACTTAAAACAGTAGCAAATCCAAAAATCAAAGACCAGAAGGAGATAGCATGGTACTCAGAATCACAGAATCCTTTGACATACCCTTAGCTCCCTTTGCATTTAGGAAGGATTTTTTACTTTGTTTTACAGTAAGTAGAGTGCTTCTCTACTATTATGTTTGTATATCTAGTTAACATGTCAATTGTGTTGTTTATGTGTATTGTTAATGCAGTTTCATTCAAATGTATCAAGAAGACTGACAAAAGAGTTTTTTCTTGGTATGGAGCACATCTGTCAAACTCAAGGGCCGCGGCATCATTTTTTCCAGCCCGCGAGATGATTTTGATTTTCTATTAATAGCCCATAGACTACCGGCCTGTTTCTATATTGGCCACAACGCGCTGCACGACAATCCCCAGAAATATTCTGCATCCTAAACCAACCCGGTGTCTCCTGCTGAAAACGTAACGGTGTTATAAAACAGCAGAACAAGACGCAAGACGTTGCCATGGTTACCCATTAAAAGAAAACAGTGTTCTTACAAGTCAACGATCAGTCGCTCGCTCACTCACTCGCTCACTTTTAAAAAAAACAGCAGTCAAGAGGAGTGCAGGAAGATGAAAATACACAATTAAAAGTAACTAGAAATTAGCATTTAAAACGTTATTTTCCCCCAAAAATTCCCGGTGGATGGAGCATGCCCCCGGGCCGCTTCTTTTTCTAGGTTTTCTCTACCCACACAACAGTTTGTTACAGAAAGAGAAGAGATGTATACCTTTCGATACCTTAAGTGTGTGAGGGGATTCCACAGTTATTTATTCTTTAATTTTCTGTACATTTGAAGTCATTAGTTTTTGCCACCCCAATAGAATCACTGGGTCTCACCTGGTCACCCCAGTAAGAAAGTTCTGGCTAAGCCCCTGCTTATCTGGCTATCTTATCAGTCTTGTAAGCAGAGCTATGAAGTTTGATTTGACTTTTATATGATTTAATTTATCGTTTGCACTAAGCCTGAGACCAATGTGTTGTCAGTACAGTCACGTGGCACAGCCTCAGTGCTGTGTGGGAAAACACAGAGGGCTGACAGAAGGACAGGGGGGTCACCCACTGAGTTTGACCTTGATGTCGCTGTTGCTACTGTGATACTGTCGCCTATTCTCTCGCTCCCTTTCTCCTGTGCTTGCTCTTTTGCTCTCTCTCTGTCTCTGATAGAGGCATTAAGAATACATGCTGATGTAGTTTCATGGTTTCTTCCCCTGCCAGTGTAAATCAATGGCTGAGCTGGTGTCTGTTGTCTTGCCTGCAGGCTTGAGCATGATTTACTTGAAGTAGTGAAATACTCTGGCGGTATCTCATCTCATTCTTACCTTCACAGAAAGCTAAGATTGTGTCTCAGTCATCTCAGTTCTTTCTCTGTGTGTTAACACATGAGAAAACACATGAAGTCCGCTCCACTGGGATTCCTCAGTAAGTCCAGACTCTCCCCTGCACTTCGCTTCTTTCTCCTCCCTGGCAGCCCTGCCATCTGTTGTTCTGGTCTTAGCTGGGGTTTGGCACCAGCCAGCACTCGAGTGAAAACATGAGTTTGACAGTTGTCATAAACATGCCTTGAGTAACAGCCTCACCATGAAACCGTTTAATGATCCTGGCACAGTGTGAACACCCGGGATGGAAAACACATTTTCATCACCATTTTTTTTAATTCAGGAGGGAGGGGGAGGTGTTGTGGTGGGACGCGCTTATGCGACGTTGTGTTTGTTCCCCCTCAGCCCTCGGGGAGCGAAGGCCAGACGGGCGACAAGCACAAGGAGAGAGAAAGGCTGCGCCGAGTGCTCAAACAGATGGGACGAATCAAGTGTCCTAGTGAGGTATGTACTCCCTCTTTCTTCCTGTGTCCTCCTCTCTTTTCCTTTCCCTCATTCTGTACTACTCTTGCTTTCTTGTGTCCTTCATTTCCATTTGTCCAACTTTCATGTCACATTTTCCTCTCCCCTCATCTGCCAGTTTCGATTTTGTTTCTCCCTTTTCCTCAGGCTCCTGTTTTTTTGTGTCTGCCTCCCTTTACCTCTCTCCCTCCTTTTTCCTTTATGCCTTGTTCTTGACATGTTGCCCAAAACCACATCAACACTCTGCTTCCCATTACTCACACTAGAGTGCAAAAGGCAGAGAGAGGAAGAGAAAGAGCTGCAAAAAATAGACTCTCTACTGTGACATGTCCTCACACTGAAAAATGAGCAGTTTCCTCCTGTTGTCTCTGTCTTTTTAACAGTAGCCGCAAAAAATTGACCAACTGCAGTAATATTGTTCCATTAAGCCTACACTTCGTTCCACTTACCCAGTTTCCTGCTTAATGTGTGTTTTCATTCTGTCTCATTTCTGTCACTGGCCTCACACGATCACACAAACATTATGTGTGCAAACACACGCACATATACAGGGCTGTTCAGCCCACTTTTCCAGTCTGATGGGCTACCAGTACCACCAGAAACGTTGTGGAGAGTTCTCTGACGATGAGAAGCCTGTGTTTCTGTGCCAGCACTGTGGAAAAACCTACCGCTCCAAGGCTGGCAGGGACTACCATGTGCGTACCGAACACTCCCCGACTATCACCACCACCATGACAGCCACCAACAACAGCAACAACAGGGACAATATCACTGACACCAACAACAACACCGGCAAAGAGAGGGTAAGATCACCTTGGAAGACAGTTGTTATAATAGGAGACAAACCTTTTTCTGTTTCCTGCTGTTTAGAAGTATTTTTACTAGATTTTGCTGTAATAAGTAGCCAAAGTTTACCCACATTTTCCACTCAAAAAAGTGTCATACTGCTCCTCCAGGTGGTCTCTGAGGAGTCTCCATCAGTAGGCAAGAAGGAGCAAAGCCAGCCTGAGAAGAAGGACTGGCAGGAGAAAGCACCATCCGGTCAGCCTAAGGAGAAGGAAAGAGAAGCCAGGGACAAAGACAGGGAAAAAGAAAAGGAGAGGGAACGAGACAAAGAAAAAGCAGCACAGAAGGAGAGCCAGGGGGATGACTTTGAACGGACCCCCAGTGGCAGAGTGAGGCGCCGGTCAGCTCAGGTGGCAGTGTTCCACCTGCAGGAGATAGCAGAGGATGAGCTGGCCAAAGACTGGGGCACCAAGCGCCGCATCAAGGATGACCTGGTGCCTGACAGCAAGAGGGTGAGGACAGAGAGTGGATGCATTAAGCACACATGACCCACAGTGCTAGCAGACATGAACATAGTAGACATAAACACATACTCACCTCACACACACAAGCACAGGTACAGACATATGGCAGCATTTTGTACTGCAAGAAGAAACAAATCTCCACCCAAAAAACTATTAACACACACTCACGTACAGGAGCACAAACAGGGTTACACACTGACACAAAAACACCAGGTGTCAGTGGTAAAAAAGTGACATATGTCCTGCAGTCTCTCTTTTTTACACTATTTTAACACTACCAGGAATACTAACATAACTGTTCTCTATGGTATAGTTAAACTACACCCGTCCTGGCCTCCCCAACTTCAGCCCAGAGCTACTAGAGACCTGGAAGAACCAAGTCAAGGAGAAGGGCTTCATCTGCTGCACCAATGAAGTAAGAACATTTACTGGTTTAATTTGTCACCATATATAGAAAATTACTTTCCATCTTTTAATTAAACAAAACACTGAATCAGACATTCTGAGATTTGTCTGAATATTGAGCGCTAGGTTTATAATAATAAAGCTACTGATTTCACAGGAATATGGATTGAGTGAGTTTGTTCACTGTTAATTTCTCTTTTTTCTCAGAACTGTGAAGCTGTCTATTCCAGTGTGTCAGGACTAAAAGCCCACCTCGCCAACTGCAGCCAGGTACAAACACCCACCTGCAAGAACAATCAACCTGATAACATTTGTCTCTGCAGACACTATAGTAAAAAA
>NTHP01000194.1:946071-982385 GCA_003416845.1 Oplegnathus fasciatus | reverse complement strand
AAAAAAAAACAAGAACACACACACACATGGAATTCCCACAGAATTTTAAACCCAGATTCGTACTTTTTCAGTTCATAGCTAGGTCAGGATTGTTTACGCTCTCATCAGAACTTCTATTTTTGTCTTTTGCGTGTGTTTGTGAAGTGCTTTGCCTCTGCAGGCTGCTCGTATCACTGAGAGACAAAACGATGCAATACGTTTCAAAGAACACTGTTGAAAAATAGCTTTTGAAAAAAATACTTTATTGCATCAACACATGATAGCAATGCAACCTAAAATGTATGAAAAAAATGCCATCAACACTGGTGTGTAACAGGTGGCATGCTGTGTTCATGATAATGGCTGCAGATTCACCAAGCATGTATTGCTATAGAGATTGTTTTGAGCTGAATAACATGTATATATACACTGTGTGTGTGTATGTGTGTGTGTGTGTCTGTGTTGTGTTTGTGTGTGTTGCAGGGCGGCGGAGAACTGGGGAAATACACTTGTCTGATCTGTCAGAAGGAGTTTAGCTCAGAGAGCGGTGTCAAGTACCACATCAGCAAGACACACTCACAGGTGGGTCAGTCTCAGTGTAATCTTCACAAACCTCTATATTATTTAGTATTACTTAAATTACGCTCTCATTGGAAGCATTTCCATTTCTGTTAATACACGGTAAAAACACGCCGACTCGCAGAAGATGCTATATTGATCTTGTGATAACAAGGTGTAACTTGTGGGGAAACACGATGCTTATGTTGTGCAAACAAGTGCTTAACCTGTGGGAACAAGTTTATACAGATCTTGTCGGCTCACCATACTGATTTTGTTCCCCTAAATGGAGAATGTGTATTATAAACACAATAACTTGTTTGTTCCCACAACATAACAACTACTTTTTCCCACATTATAATAGCTTGGTCCCACAAGGTTAACATCGCAAGTAATTATCATCTTATGGGACTTCAGGGGCTCCATATTACTGTATTCAGGCTAATTACTGTACAGTAGGAAAGTTATATAATTATATACAGATTGAGCTGATCACTAACTGTGTTTTATTGCCTTAGAACTGGTTTCGTGCGGCAGCGAGCCAAGTGGTCTCCAGTAGCAAGGGTAAAGTGCCGGAGAACAATGGGATCAAAGCTGAGGTGAGGAACGGTGCCACCACTGGTAAGAAGAGGGGCCGCAAGCCCAAAGAGCGCCCCCCTGTGGATGCGCCTCTCCAAACAAAAACTGAAGCACCTACCACTACTCAAAACTCAACCCCTGCCGCGAGCCCTTCCTCGGGCCCAACACAGTCCCCCACCCTGATCCCCGACCCAACGGACAGTGCTAATTCAGGCCAAAACAGACAGCCCTTCCCTTCCGCTGCCAGACGAAGCAAACCCAAGAGGCTGTCACTGTCAGAGTAGCTCTGCTTTTGTCGACCCAGGAGCCAGAGAGGATGCTTACTGTAAATGTTATGCCAGGAAGCTTAAAGACCTTTCTAACTCCACGAGGACTTGGCACCGAGAAGAAAGTTAAATCAACTATTAGGAAGTAAAACATTTAGTACAGACTTCAAATCTCGGTTTTGAAACCCCAGAGTTAATGTGTCTACTGTTATAAACAATACTCATGTAACAGTGGTGTTTTATTTCTCCATTCCACTTTTGTCTCCTTTTTAAGGCACACATTTCAGTTTCTGTACTCACAGCAGGGGTGTCAGTAGTAGATTATCAAAGATAAAATCCTGACTTCTACATGGATAGCATTTTTCTAAACAGAGTTAGTATTCCCTACAGACGCAGAGTAATTCCCTCTACAAGACTCATGTTGTGTTTGAGAGGTTTTAAAAAGGATATTCTATTAGCATGGTGAAGTCATTTAATGATAGCTAGTGTTTTCACATTTTTTTCACAGATATACTGTACTGTGTACATAAACAATATCTATATCTATATATCTATATACTCAAAGCAATGATGCCATCTGTCATTTTCAAGCCTGACACGTCCAATTGGATCATGAGCAATCAGAATTTTTGCAGTGTGTGCTGTAGTGCAATGTTGTTTTGAACTTGATTTTTTTTTTTATTTCTTTCTGGTTTATTGTTTTTGTTTTTTACTTTTCATGTTTCAAGTCAGCAAATGTCATATAAGCTAAAATGTTGGTCAGTTGTTAATCATATTCCAGTCTGTTTTTCCTACAGTTATGTGGCTATCACTTCAGTGACATTTGTTTTTATTTTATCTGCATCACGTGACGGTGAAAGGTATCTGCTATGACAACCATTAATTAAGTGTCAAAAGATTATTTCCACAGTTCTTTTACACTGAAGTTAATAAGCAGAGTACCCCAAAAGGTGATTGTTTGAGATTTCCATCTATAAGGTATAAGTTAGTTACAATAATACTTAATATGGCATTGTTTGATTGATTTTAATGAAAAAAAAACTTGAAGCATTCTGTCTAAAATAGGACTGGTAAAGCTAAATGTTGGACAGAAGGATGAATTTTGTGTGAAGCTTGTTGCACCATTGCAGCACAATCAAATGATGTGACACCATTTTAAAGGAGGCCATATTTTGGCCACTGCTTTAGCTTGAATCAAAGAGCTGAGGAGAGAATAAAAATGCTATCTTTTATAGTAGAGAGGTTGAGGAAAATAATCTTTTATTAAACAGAAAAAAAAATTGCAAATGAAGATTCACATATTATGATGTATATGAATTAATTCCTGGATGCTCAAAGTTATTGCCTTGCACTTTAACCCTTAACCCTTCTCGCTCCCCTCTTGTATTTTTGCACTCCAGGAGTATTCAGCCTGACCTAGTGGCTGTCGGGCAGCAGGAGCGGGAATATTTTACTCGGATGAAAAATGAAACTAGAGAGAAACTAAATTTGTCTTTACATGGGTAATGAGCAGCATGGTTAACTCTTTCTAGATAGTATCTGTAATCCAACATGACCGTATAATTATGACTCACCACATAAAGCCATAACTGGTCTTGTTGAATTTTAAGGCTGCTCTAATGTTAGTTTAGCTTCAGATTTAAAAAAATAATAATAATAATCCAATATTATTGGATTACTTTTCCAATCTAAAATGTGTGCAATCAGAGAATATTTTCACTTTAACATGTTTAAAGTAGATACTTGAATCCACAGTTATATTAACGATTTGAGCAAATGAAAACTCCATAAATATTTGAATTATATTTGCAGTCTATGTCAATAAAAATAATGACGTGCTTGCTTAAAAAAAGACATCATAAATCTATTTTATATTCTCTTGTGTGTGTTACCTAGATAGCAATCTGATAGCTTTGGGTAAAGTTGTGACGTGAGGATATTCTGGTGAGATAACAAGGGTGCTTTACTTGCCACTCTACCTTAAGGACCTGATACAACTCAGTAAGTCCACTAATCCATCCTGCCATTTTCTCCTTACTGGCAAGTCCTCTTAATTTTGCACCAACAAACGTCAACGTCATCATTTGAATCAAGCACTGATGTCAGCTGAACATTTTCAAGAAGCATTGAAATTGAAATTTATGTGTCCCAGGTGGTGTCATCCCTACGCCGTGACCTTTTATATCGCAGAGCAAAGTTTTGAGCTGAATTCCTCCATTATTAATCAACTGATGGAGTTTATTCAGGTGGGGATGATTATGCATGTGTCTGTCTCTGTTAGTGGGATGGACTTTTATCTTCTATCCAGGTTAAACTGACAGGGAGGATAAGTTAGACAAGCACTGAACGGTCCTCAGACCTTTTCGATACGAGTTGTCCAGACCTTGTGTGTGTGTGTGTATAAAACAGTTAGCACCTTTGTAATGACTGGATGTCAGAAATGGTAACACTTTTTGTTGAGTGTTATGCTGTGGCACAGAATCAGTTCATCAGCTGCTTGTTTCTCGTTTCATTAATAACGTCACATTGACCGTGTTTACCTGACAAGCTTCGGTGTTGCAATATGATAGTTAGGCACTGCTTTTAACAGTGGGTATTTTATATTTTATCACACCCTTTACTATCTGTCTTCCTATGATGTGGAAAACACATATCTATCCCGCAGTGTGAGCTAACTGCAACATGTTTAGAGAGTACAGCAATACACCATATTTAGCTGGTTTTGTTGGCTTGCTGATATTTTGATATTGATGTGTCTTCTCAAAATTGTATGGCTTTTTTCACTCCCCTGACTTTTATTTGTTTGCTTTGAAAATGCTTTTTACATATTATGAAATCTAAAAAAAAAAAAGGTTGAAAAAATTTGTAGACCACAAAGAACATTGTAGGCCTATGTGTCGGCATACACTGTTATTTTATCCATTTTGATGATGCACATAAATTGAGCTTTTTCAGTACACGATGACAAACACATTGAGAGAGTCCTTTATTATTACCTATTCAATATGGGACAACAAGGCATATGTATGTGTGTTTGTTTCTGTATTTAGTGCACTTACTATACCATGAAATAGGCTTGAAATAGGAGTGTTGTTGGAGCTTTCTAGTTACCCTGACTGTGTGTGGTGTGACTTTTGTACCTGGGGAAACAGCAGGCTCAAGTGTCTTCCCTTTGTCAGCAATGTTGTTTCCAAAACCAAGGTTAATCCTTAGACATCCCCTTAGACAGCCTGACAATTTTACCCTTTTATTTGGACAACAGTGGTTCGTTTTATATGCTACCTACTTCAAAAGCAGGAAATGGCATGTGCCTCTGTTGTCGAGGCCATTGTGATGAAACTGTTGGGAGTTTTAAGAGATGATGTTGTAGCTCATAACTGGTTATGATATGATATGATATAGGTAACAGGTGAAATGAGACTAATGATGTATTAAATATTTCCATATCTGAAATTAAGCTGTATAGAACCTAACATAGGAGGCATCAACACCTCCTTTGAGTCTGAACTGTTACAGTTTTTCCCAAACTTGTTGTATTACCTGTGCATTAGTATCCCTCAACTAATTAATAAAAGTTTGTTGACTAAATTTGTGTCACCTGTGTCAACTTTTAAGTACGTTTTGATAGCTGTTATCTATAGTTTAGTTTACAGTGAATGTAATTGCTAGAATGTAATAGACTTTTCTCACAGTGGACATTTTGACTTGTCAAACGCAGGTGTACCCATTAAGATTAATAATGGCAGTACTCCTTTGTGCCAGCTGTTTTGTGCATGCTGGCTCACTCTCACGCCTAAATGGAAGAGAGCCATCATTAATTAAATAACACCTGTGATTTTCCTGCTATGAGGTGCCAAAATGTCAAATGTGAAAAATTCTTATAGCTAAAGTGTAATTCTATAAATGAATAATTAGGCTTTTATATTTACAGAGGGGGAGTGGAGAAGGACTGTGTGAGGTGTTTCACATTTTCATGCTGACTTTTATCATTCTAATGTAGAATTTATTAGGATTCAGACATACAGATGACATTTGTAATAACATTATTATTATTTTTTTTAATTATGATATGCATTTGTAATTATGATATATAGCAAATTTACAAAATAATATTATAGATATGTAATAAAATAACACTACAATGATAAAAGTCAGTATTCAGATCTAAAATGCCACACGTGGCCTGCTGGACCTCACCCATTGCCAGCTTTGGGAAAGGCCCTGTAAGATTATGATACTGTACATGCTGCTGGCTGCAGAGCGAAAGAACGGAACAGATGCATGCTGGGGCTTGAAGTCCTTCTGAGGGCCGATGCTGGCGCAGCCTTCCGGTGATGACCTACGATACGCCTACAAGCCCCATGATGCTTCGGCGCTAGCTTCGCTCCCCACACCTGATTGTCAACAGACTAGCAATGTCTGCCGTTAGCAGGGAAGAAAGGCTCGCAAAGATGGAGAACGAAGAGAAAACTTCCTCTGTGTCGAACAGGTAAAATTTTGGGTGCTATTTGGAAACCATTCGAATCACAAAACGATTTTTTTGGACCACTTTTCTACACATTTTCACTTAAGCATCTTTACGGAAACACGACCTGTCACACTGTGTGCCTTCCCGGACACAGTCACTGTACCTTATATAAAAGTAACATGTCGTTGTAATGGCAGCCAGGAAGTTACAGCGTAATTGTTAGTTTATTACAGATGTCATACAAACTCGGCCTACTTTTAGTCGTCCGTCGTTTTGCCCACTCTCTCACTTGGTTATAACAGTTGGCATATTTTACACGAGGTGCCCTCCTAACATAACTTCATTGTCATCTTCTCAAACCAGGAAATTACAGTAAGAATATTAAAAAAAAAACCAAAAAAACACTTAGCTAACGGTACCTCTAATATGCTAACGTAGCAGGTGTAGCTAGAGAGAAATTAACAGCATGAATAAAGCAGTAAGAGACAGCTTTCATTTAGCAGAGGAGAGAAGCATGGCGTTTTCTGCTGCCACTGCAGCATGAGTACAGTAGTTAGTCATTCCTGTCTTCCTCTCAGGGGAAGTACAAGGCTACAGAAAAGAATGGCATTTGCTTTAGGTGACTAATACTGTAGCTGAATATGCATGCAGATGTCATACTGTCATATTGACCCAGTTAGTCAGCTCTCTGTAACCACCCACAGTAATACCAGCCTTCAGCCTGGTACCCTGCCGAGCCACAAGAGGGTGTTACTGCACTGGTCTATCCACTGAAGGTTTGTTCCTGTTTGGAAGACTCACAAGCATTAAAGTTATACTCACATTTTAAAGGGCGAACCCTTGTTGACAGTAACATAGCAACAACAACAGGAAAAAAAGAGATATTCAGGGAGGAGCTGTGAGCAAACACACAAGCTTGGGAGTGTACTTTGATGGTGTGAAACTGACAGAAAAGTGTGAATATGATGTAATCCAACACAAAAGCACCACAAACTATAGGCTCAAAAAAGTACAGTATAAGCTTTGCAAAGATTTTATGTAGCTGCACAGTTATGGTAATAAATTGCAATACATTTGACAAGTGTTTCAGTCATTTTGTCCACCCTATGTATGTATGTATGTATATATATCTACTTACATAACTCTGTCCTAGTTTCTAAAATAGAATAGAATAAGCATTTGGAGTTTGGGACTTCCATTTTTCGTTGAAGACATTCACTTTCTTTAACAACTAAATTATGAGAGTTTAAATGAGTCATAAGAGACAAATGGATTTGTTCCACATTATATGCTGTGTTTAATAAATAGTCAACACAACACTTGTCTCACTGTACTTACAATATTTGTAAGTTTTACTTCAGCTCGGGCTTGCAACCCTTCTCTGCGTGTCTGTAGCCATAGAGAGATAGCTGAATGTTTGGCATAGCAACCAGCTCAGGCTTCTTGTTTCGATTCGGCTTTCTTTCTTTGCAGCTGTCTTCTGACTGCAGTTTAAAGCAACAGCGACAGTCCCAAAACTACATTGACGATTAGAGAAAAACACTGAATTCCCTTGTGTCTCTCCCCTGTGGTTTTAACAAGGAAGTAAACAGAGATGAGGTCTTGTCAAGTCCATGCTCCAAATATTTGGAAACACTTTAAATGTTGGTTTAAATCATATCTAGCAGCTTCTCTAAACGGTGTGTTTCTTAAGCTGTGGCCTGCTCAGTTCTTGCGTTTGTTTTTGCTGAACTGGAAAACAATTAGTCCGTCTCCTCTGATCTCTGAGAATAATGATGTGTTTGTCTGTACATGTTGTGGCCCGGGAGGAGTGTGAGTGTGTTCAGTGTGTGCACTGCCTGGAGCTCTTCTTTAAACTGTCAGCTGACAGAGCAGTAGAAGTAGTGTTGGGTTTCATCATGCTGTTTATTCCCCACTCTTCACTGTGAGTGAAGTTAGGGAGGGGACATCGCTCTGTGTGTTTGTGTGTGTGTTTGCTGACGTCTCCAGACTCTGGTGTAAGGCACATAGAGACATGGCGAGTCCCTGCAGGGGAAAAGCACATTGCCTCCCCTCTGCCCTTCCCCTCTGTCGTATTCGCTCTCTCTCTCTCTCTCCCCTCTCCATTTCTCCTTCTCTTAACCTCCCCAACACAGCCTGAAGTGTCTCTGTTGTGAATTCGGTCAACTGCGTCACCATCAGAGGAGAATAATAGCTGGTTGTTTGTCTATTCCTATTTTTTTTCCCCAGTTTGTTTCTTGGTGTCTCTGTCGCTCTCTTCTGGTCTCTCTTTCAGCTCCAGCCACATATTGCAACACTGACTGTCAAAGACAGATGACCCAAGCTTGGCATGTGTGTGTGTGTGTGTGTGTGTTTATGTGTGTGTGTGCCAGGAGTGGGAAGGTCTGGCTCTAACCTGATGCTATTAATATCACCTAATGAACATAATCTGGAGGGTAGGTTATCCTCTTACATTTGTTGGCTGGACGACTGAGGGGAGGAGTGGAGAGCGAGTGAAAGAGGAGGGAAAAGCTGTGCTGTAGTTTTACACTGAGTGCGCTCTCTTACTACCAAGCTGCAGTGCCTTCTCTCTCCCTCTATTGCTCCTCTGAATCTAAGAAACAGAAAGCTAAAGAGATGTTTAAAGTTTCGTTTCTCATCTAAGCTGATTCCCCTCTATATTGCCCAGCCTCTCCCTCTGTCTCTCTCTCTCTCTCTCTCTTTCTCTCTCTCTCTCTCTTTGCATGGGTTGTACCAGAGGGCAGTGCTATTAAATGCTTGAGTGTATATATGCACGCCGAGTATACCTGTTGGCAGTAATATAGGTTTAAAACACAACTCGTAGAGTACACACAGTGGAAACCTCCCTAATAGTTTTCTCCAGTTATGAACTCTCTACCGGCTTACTCAGGAGCTAGAATATCTGGCTGTTGGACTCTAAGATCTGATGGCAGGTAAGTGCATTATATTTACTTACTTTTTTTGCTTTTTTTCCATTGTAGTATCCTCAGGTGTACTAAGCAATTGGGTGTTTTTGCTCATCCACCCTGTAAGAGAATTACATGTTGTGAGTTTCTCACTTCCGAAAGTGGATAAACAGGAGAGACAAGTCCGGTCTATAGATCTCTGGAGTATAGCCCATAGGCTTTTGTTGACATGCTGTGGGAACATTTGCATGTGTCATTTAGTATCACATTGATGTAAGCAACTGTAATAGAGCTTTTGTGCTGATGCCCCAAGTTTTGGTGTAATATTGTGATGATATGATCATATCATGTTATCATTTTACACAATTCTGTTACACAACTTGTAATGAAAAAGTAAGGAGTTGGTTAAGTTTTGTTTTGAGTGTGTGAGGAGTTTTGTCACATGCAGTAACAGTACAGTACAGTTATAAACAGAATATATCTGCATCAGAGTTGGAAAATATTCTTATTAATACTATTATATTGATTTCAGCTGTATCGCTCACCCCTAATCCAAACTGAACTGAGAAGTTGTAATCATGCTCTATAGATCGATCCATTGTGCATTTGGGTTGTCTTTAATTCACCTTTGTAAAGACCCTCCATGAAGCCAAGAGTCTTGGGTTTTCTAAGGAGGGCAAAAGAAACAACATGTAGTGTAAGTTATGACCCTTTGTCTTATTTACTGCTACTGTTATCATTAACCACTGCCGACCGTTGGGGCTTAGACGTCTGCTTGTCTGCTCAGACAATCTGGTCTCAGGTACCCTGTACACTGTGACCTGTTGTCAACCTTTTCTTTTCACGAAGTTGAATTCATAGACGAGTGTATGTCATGTTTAGGAGCACTGAGCACTGTGACTGTAACCACTCTGAACAAGGGTATGATTCAGCACAGTCAACTAGGCTAATCTTTTATAGCACCCTGGTTTGGTTTTAACTGATAACCCAGCTGGAGTGTGCTATGCCTCATGCATGGTGGTGCATGTGTTCTCTCAGTTTTAGCCCACTCCCTGGCTCCATCCAAGCTCAGTTGACCCTGGTGCGATAAGATAAATCTTTACTCTCTGTTGTTTGCTTCACCTCTGACCTCTTGACACTCCACCTGGGGAGGTGTATGGCTTATATAAAGATGTGAAAGCCGAGAGTTGACTGTATAACAGAGAAATAGACAGAGAAACATCTAGGATCACTCTCTTACACAGCGTACTATACTGTAGTTATGGCATCTGGCTTTTTACAATCCTCACTAGGTGAAGTGTGGATGTCTCGGATAATGCAGTAAGTGTTGCTAGCAACTGTTACCTGGTTAGACTTTTCACTCAAAGAAACTTGTGTTTGTATAACAACTATGGCAGCATTTGTTTTGATGATGCTTCTTGGTGATACTTCTGCTATTTATTATTTATGATATCAGTGATTTGTCACAAAAGCGTTTGCTTCACTGATGATTTCCAAGTAGTTTTTTCTACAGGCTATAATATGTTGTATAGATAATGCACCACAGATTCCTCAGATTTTGTCAGACTAAACTTTTATAAAAGAGAAGAACAGGTTTTTGAGGGGAAGTTGAGTTCTAGGCGGGTTACTCAGCAGTGGGTTAGACGAGTTCTTTGTACCACTGTTCTCTGCTCTGAATCTTAATTAGCTACAACCATTAACTGAATATTAATGCTCATTCTTCTTCACTTTCCTCTTATAATGTCACAAAATCAAACTCCGGTTCTCTGGTGGAGCAATTAGGAACTATATTGCCAGATACTGTCAAAGGAGTTGAGAAACCATTACAAAAGTCTGTAGATGCAATTTTTTGCTGTTGAAATACAAGACATTTGCACCAGATGTTACTTAAATTTCTCTTAGTGGAAATGTCTTCATCAGTGTTGTTACTGTGCAGAAGATGTGATTGACCAACATGTTTGAATAGTCAATGCAAATTCACTCTGTACCTGGCTCCCACAAGAGTCACATACCTGTTTTGAATAAGCTTGTTGTCGTTTGTTTATGAGGAGCTTTTTATAGTTATCTGTGATAACACATCATTGCAATGGTCTTAGTCATCAGTAACACCCTCAGCATATTGCTTGATTTAGTTGCACAACTGAGCGCAGGACCGTGCTCATGTAGTTGAGGCAACATTTTCCAACCTAGTTAACATACTGTATTTTGAACTTTGGTACCTGCAGCAGTTATACTGTGCAAGGTTGGACAAAGCTCATTTGTTGAAGATGTAAAAACTAAACATTAACCCATGACAGGAGGTAACACAGCACTAGCTCAGCCTTGTTTGCTGTCAGGTAACTGGGCCACTATTCTTTGAAGTTCATCTGAATTTTTATCCCACAGTTACACACCCAAACTGACCTCTGTCTGTTTGGCAAACATGCATCACGCACTGGAGAGACAAAGGCACACTCTAACAAGAGGAGATTACATTTGTGTCTTATTGTCATGACTGTCTTGTTCCTGCCACGCCTTATTGCCTGTTGAACACCAACTTTCACCACTGTTGGTGTTAAATGCAGCTCTTGAGACAAGGACACTAATAAGCAGTGCTGCGCTGTCTTTCATTGTGTAGTTTATTAAGTGAAATGAAAAACCCCCATCATACTGTGACTAAAAGCTGTTTTATTATATACCACTTGATAAGATGTAATTGTTTATAATGATGGAGCTTTAGTTTATACCTAGGCAACAAACAAGAAATTACTCCTTTAATGTTGCACAGAGCTATATGATGCAAGACCAGTAATTTGTCCAGTTCTATAAAATATACACCAACAAAAGGCAAAAAAAAAGAGTTCCTTTACTACAAACAGTGATGGCGTGCTCTGTTGTGTGTTTTACAGTGGAGGTGGTGAGGGATCGCTGGACCGGCTTCTCCCCTCGGTAAGCACAGGCCTTTCACCTAGGAAAAGGACCACCAGCCAGTGTAAGTCTGAGCCTCCTCTCCTACGCACCTCCAAACGAACCATCTACACCGCTGGCCGCCCACCCTGGTACAATGAACATGGAACACAGTCCAAAGAGGCCTTCGTCATTGGTAGGACACTTGAAGAGATGCGCGCCATAATATGATGTTTTCTTTCCTTCTTTAGCTTTGTTTCATTTAGAGTACGTTCTCCCATAAATTTGCAGTGTCATACATCAGAGTACCTATAAAAACTTGTTCCAATACATATTTTTAAGAGTGAGTTCTCAAAACTGAAGGAAAAAGCAAGAACTGGGTCTAAATCTGTAAAGTGTTGTACAACCTTACTTGTACACTTTTGAGCTTATAGGTCTTGTAGAAACAGGATTGCTTATGTGTTGGAAACAAAGATAACTGATACCCTGTATAAGCAGATAAGAAGTGTCTTTTGCAGAAATAAGCAATTGTCGTATTTACTGCTAATGGGTATTGACAAGCTCATTCAGTGTCATTATTGACATTTTAATTGAGTTAGAGGTGGCTCTGCTTTGCTACCGTGAAGTATTGTACACAGGAGTGTGTTTTTTTTTCAAGAGAACAGGAATTTCTGAAAATGCCTTCACCTGTTAAGGGGGATGTTGTCTCTGTTTCTGCCTGCCTCTCTACATGCAAATAATAGCCTAAAGGAAACTCACTTAGCGGGGCGTCCTGTCAAGCTAGCACTAGTACATTCCCACCAAGCAAAGGTATTTTAAAATTTGCAGTTAAGCATGTATGCAAGCATTACTTAACGTCATTGTGTCAATTCTGTCACAGGTCTGTGTGGTGGCAGCGCTTCAGGAAAGACCACCGTGGCCAGGAAAATCATTGAAGCTCTAGATGTTCCATGGGTTGTACTACTCTCAATGGACTCTTTTTACAAGGTGTGCATGTGTGTGCAGTGTGTTTGGTATGTATTGATGATGTGGGTCCATTTGCATGCAGCCATGCACCTGTTTAGGAATGTTATAATGTGAGGTTAAGATACTGGATGCCTATTCCTTAAAATATGGGTTACCTCAATTTTGACGTGTTTGTGCGTGTCTCCACATCAATCCAAATTCCTTTAGATTCTAGAGATTAAAATCTTGACATCAGATGAGCCCAAGAAGTCACTGGTTCCTTTTATTATTACTTCATCTCTGTCTTGTATGGCTGCTAAACCCCCGGTGGCCTGAAGGAAGGGTAGGAAAGAGTGAGACTGAGTGCAGAAGACAGAGCGAAAGAGAGAAAATAGGATTGCCTTTGGATCCCAGAGGGAAAATGAGGATAAGAGGAGTGACTGGAGAGAAAGGAGACGGAAAGGGTAAAATATTAGAAGGCGGATGAGTCAAAAGAGAAGCACAGTGGTGAGCGAATTGGGGAGGGAAAAAGAGTGGTGGAGAGCAATCAAGCAAGAGCCATCATTCTTGCCCCTCTATACCTCCACCCACTCTCTGGTTATGTAATCCTGTCACAGTTTGACAGCAGCGGTTCAGACTGTGCAGAGTGGGAGGGATTTACCAGTGGCCGGTGGTACTGTAGCCTTCAGTAAGTGCCAGTTCGCACACTGCAATACCAGAGGTCGGCATCCAAAACATTTCATCTAGAATTTATGTCTTTTTAAATTCATATCTCCTGTTCTTCTGTTGGGGTGTCCTGATGTTTGCTCACATACCCGAGAGAGCGTGTTACACGGGTTTATCATATTAAGTGTGTAATCAGTTCACTTGAGAAGGGGGTGTTGCTGCTCTGAATCTGCCAAATACCAGATCTGGGGTTTTAATGCTCAACCACCCTAAGGGCACACACACACACACACACACACACATACACCACCTGGTACAGACGTCACAGTGGCGCATGATGTTCTCCTAAATTTAGTTCCTCTAACTTTAACTGCTCTTGAACAGTGATCTGTGTCCAAGTGTTTTGCACAAGCCTATGTAAATTATGTTTTGTTTTATGAGAGTGCATTTATGTAAAATTGTCTTTTTTTTATTCTTGATGTGCAAATGTTAATGTGTGTGTGTCTAAGCAAAAGCAATAAACTGAGAGACAGGAGAATTTATTAAATTATTTTTCTCAGGAAATCATTTTCTGTTGTGCTTTGTTGCAATTCTCAGGTCCTGTCCCCAGACGAGCAGACTCTGGCTGCCAGTAACGACTATAACTTTGACCACCCTGATGCCTTTGACTTTGATTTGCTGACACACACCCTGCGCAAACTCAAGCAGGGCAAGAGCGTGAAAATCCCTGTGTATGACTTTACAACTCATGGAAGACAGAAGGAGTGGGTAAGGATGAATGCACACATCCAAACACATGGCAGTGCACTTTGTAAGTTAATGAGTAGCATGTCAGAGACACTGCATATAATCTCAGTTTCTCGATTACCTAAGAGGGTTTTAATCTCCCTCGCTAGAGGTTTAGAGTCACATTGCAAATCTGCTACTCCAGATGGTCACTGACAGACCATTATTGTGATTTCTGTCTACTTGTTTTTATGTTTTAATGTCCATTAAATACAGTTTCACATTCTCTCATCAGTGGCACCTGTCAAATTATGATTGATCATGATGATTGTTGCGATATACTTAGGCATGTACTGTCTGTAAGTCTATGTATTGTGTGTGCATATTGTACTGTAATACTATATGCATGCGTGTCCACCACAGAAAACCGTATATGGAGCCAGTGTTATCATCTTTGAGGGAATCATGGCCTTCGCAGATAAAAAGCTCTTACAGGTAAGACTAGCTTATTGTCCCCTAACATGTTCAGCTGGTTAATGGACAGTGCTGGTGTCTGGTTTATTTTTATCTGTGCATGTGGTCAAACATGTTTTTCTGTGCAAATGTGGGAGGGAGCTTTTTTCAATTTTATTCACGTACACCCACCAGTGTTGCAAAAACAAGGGTATCAAGTGTTTCAAATGTACAATCCGCGATTAAAATGTAAACAAATTAAAAAGTATGTGCATGTATGTTGGCTGATAAGTGCCAAGAAATGTGCAGTACAGAAATGCCAAAGATATGTTTGAAGTGATTTAGAAACAGTGTCTGCATCTCATACTTTGTCCACCAGAGAGCACAAGATGTTTTTTCTTATGTAAAATGTCACATATTTAATGGATTTATCCTTTATCCTTATCCTTGTTCTTACCTATTACTTCCAAATTGATTGACAGGCATTTTAATATACAGGCTAATACAACAAAGTTTCCGGCGCTGTTAGAGGTAATTAATCAGAGGTAAGCACTGGAGAAAAACAATATTTTCAGTAATTATTGAAAAACAATAATTATTAATAATAGTTGTAAATAATTAATTAAATAAATAATTAATAGTTGATAAACACAAAATTGAGATTTTTCATCTACAAGTCTGACTGTTTAATAACATACTGTACTTGAATGAATGTGAATATAGCTGCAATTTATATAATTAAAACACATTGGCCCTTTAATCTTGCTTTCAGGACAGAAGCAGGTTAAACATATACCTGTTGTAATGAGGTGCTGGCAGACAAAATTAAACAGAATAAATTATAAAGATTAATTAAGAGTCACCACACACTTGCAGCTCCAATGTGATAATTTATTTTAAAAGAAAACAGTGTTTCAACAGCTATAGTGTCCGTGCCAGGGTTAATTTTTGCATTCATTCATATCAATCTCATTTCAAGGCAATTTTCATGCTGATTGTCAAGAAAAAAGAAATATCAATTTCAAGCATAGTAAACTTCAACTTTAAAACAAATGTTTGGACATAATTTATGTATCATGACACAACTGTAAGCAAGGGTCTGACAACACCTCGAAGAAGCTAAACAGTAGAATCAATAAGGTATATAAGGCTTTGTGTGAAATCAACATTTTTTTCTCCGTTTTGTGTTTTCCTGTCAGTTGCTGGACATGAAGATTTTCGTGGACACAGACTCTGACATCCGGCTGGTGCGTCGGTTGAGGAGGGATATTACAGAGAGGGGAAGAGACATTGAGGGTGTCATCAAACAGTACAACAAGTTTGTCAAGCCAGCGTTTGAGCAGTACATTGAACCAACCATGCGCCTGGCTGATATTGTGGTGCCACGAGGTGCGTGTATACTCCATACACACATATTTATATACCGTATATACAGGTTCAATATTACATTATACATATAACGACTACTTTGTTACTGGTAATATAAAAGGGAATAAACTCAATGAACAATGCAACAGTACAGTAACTGTATTCAAGTATGTTGTGTTTGGAATTTAGTCAAATTTTCTTGCATTTTACTGCTGTTAAACTAAATAAGCCTCTTTGTTTTTCTGTTTGTCATCCCATCAGGTGGTGGCAACATGGTGGCCATAGATTTGATCGTGCAGCATGTCCACAGTCAGCTGGAGGAGGTAAGAGAGGTCACACTTACAGAACTACATACACATACACTCGCATGTAGAAAATGTGTCATGCCAATTTAATATGACAGGTATTAGTAGAGCAGTATGGCCCTTCATTCTTCCTTATTGGTGTTATTGTTTTTTTTATTTGGTTTCTGACTCAGTACATCTTACTGTTATTTAGTATACTGTAGGGATGATTTGCAGGATGTAGTTGCAACCAACTCTAAATGTTTTTGTCAGTAATTACATCACTCCCTCTAGTGGATAGAAAATGCACTGCACAGGTTTTAGGGGAGGATGAATGTGCATGATTGCTCCGGGCTTATTCAGTAACCTTGAATGGAAAAATAAGATAGAAATAGATGATTTTTAGATGGTAAGTATTGTGATAACAATTATTAACTGTAGTTATTTATATCAGTTCCATGGAATAAAATCATTTTAATCTGGACCAGAACACGTTTGTTCATGTTTTTTGCTTATTTGGTGTTAAACAAAGAAACCACGAGTATTAAGTCTTCACTCTTGCTCTCTGTGTCTTAATGAGGTCCTAATTTACAAATTAGTTACTCCTGAGTGCAGCTACAGCCCTAAGGTACAGGACACAGAATCTATACTTGATAGTCATTATCTGAGGAGAGTCTGAATCTGAAGCCAGTGCACTGTATTTTCACTTTCAGGACAAACACTTTTCAGGTTCCTAATATTTGGCAAATCTATTGTTTTTTGTACTTTGGTAATCAATAAAATTTTCTTTCTAAGGTTTATCTGCTTTTCCATCTTAACTCTCCTTTTTTCATCTTCATGTGAAAAAAGAAGAGTTAAGATGTCCAACTGTTATGAATGTGAATATAGCCCTTTAAATATGCATTCAAGACAGAGTTAGGTGAATCGTACACCTGCGGTAATGAGAGGCCGGCTGACAAAAATCAACAGAACAAATTATTAAGATTAATTAGGCGTCTCCAGGCATTTGCAGCTCCAATTTGATTATTTATTTTAAAAGGAAACAGTGTTATCCCTGATTGATATTCATCCATATCAAAGTAATTCCAAGACTTAATTTTAGATTTATAGGTTTAAGTATTGAAAATGCCACATAACATTTATTATTATGGAACAATTAAATCCTGATACATAACTATGTGCCATTAATTGAATGGCCCTCATAGAAATACTGTCTCCATGGTCCATTCTGCTTCCTCTCCGGAATAGGCCTTTTAATGCTGAACCAGAGCGTGCTGTTTTGACTTTTGGATTTGTTGTGCAACATGCACTAATTGTCACCAAAGGCACATTTTTGGCTCGTGGGGAGCACTTTGTGCCACAATGCAGTTTGCTTTGTTTCCTCCCCATTATACACACACATTAACACACACGCTGCTGATGGACTGCTCTCTCACTCTCTCTCCTCCTCCTCCCCCCCCACTCCCCCTCCACCCCAAATCCCTCCATGGCTCACAGCGCGAGCTCAGCGTCAGGTAGAGTGGCCTTTATCCTGTCTATCATTCTCTCCTCACCATCTGTCCAGTTCCCCAACTGCTCCAGCTTCTTACTGGGAGAGAGAGGAAAAGAGGCCAGCAAAGCCAACCTCTACCTTCCACTGATCTGCTGGCTGCCACGGCACATCACCAGGCGGCACTGTTGTATCTGTAGAGCAAATATGCCTAATTAGTGATCAGTCATAAGAGTATGAGACTGTGCCAAAACATTGTTAAGACTTAGTCCACACAAGCTTGTAATAAATATAAAAACCGCATAAAAGCCGCTGTCAACATGTCGAACTAAGATCAAAAGTTTGGATGTGGTGTGGTGCAGCCAGCATTTAATGTAAAGACGTTGGTTTTCCTTCTCTCTACCTTTTAGAGAAATGACAACTCACACTCTTCCTGCCTTCTGTGTCTAAAAATACACCAATGAGTCAAGTCACTGACCCCTCCTTTCAGCGGCAACAAAAATAAGAGAGAGTGACTATAACAGAAAGCGAGGGAGAGGAAGCTCTTGCTACAGCTATTGTCGACTATCACATACCTCAGCCACAGAGAAAGTTTCCAATACCCTACTACAAAGCGCTGAGTTTTTCCATTGAATGTCGGCCACAGTATCTGAGACAGAGAGAGAGAGGAAGTGAGCTTGGTGTCTGTCTTTAGACACAGGATGTGCTGGGGCCTGCGAGCTGAAATACCAACCTCTACTGTTCTACACGTTGAAAGAGTGACAGCCGCATGATAACTTGTGCACCTCCCACGCGTGCACACTATGGATGCACACGTATAGATATCAAAATCTGATCTAAAACTCGTTTCTCTCTTTTACCCTAGCATCTGTGAAGATGTTTTAAAACATGGCCTCGATTTCTTTTCTGAATCATGATACATACACTAATTGATAACCAGGAAATACTGTTTTACTTAAAATGGCAGCTTACCTTGCTGGCAAGCGCATTTCCGAGACATTTGACATTTTCAAGTCTCAGCTGTCACACTTTTGACTGTGTGTGATCATCCCTTCATCCACCTGATGTTGTGTCTCTTCTCATTTTTTTTTCCTCCTCTTATCTGTTGTTTCTCGTCTTTCTGTGTCCCGTCTCTTGTGATTGTTGTTGCGTTTCGTCGAAAAACTCTCCCCATAGAGGAAACTTCGCTGGGATATGTGAGCAGATTTGCTATGATTTCTCTTTTCTTTGCATCTGGCTAATGTGTACCTCAGTGACATCATGGATAGTCCGTAGTGTCAACATGACTGCATCACTGAGTATTTGTAACAGTGTGTCTGTTCCTCTAGAGCCAAGGGTAGACCTAGGCTAACTAGATGTTCAAACCTAATGTTTATGAGTGGAGTCCTCTGGAATTATTACAAGTAGTAGAGACCCATCATGGAAAATAAATATCAGGCATTTATTTATATGACACAGTGAAATTTTCTTTAATTTCAAAGCCATATATATTCTGTTTCATAATTTTTAACTTTTCCAAGAAACTGTCTAACTTCTTTTCCATCATCATGGTCTCTGTGCTGTGGTAATTTTCCACTCAACACTGGCACTGTGTGCTTTGCAATTTTGTGCTTCTCTTCCCAAGCAATCCTATTGCAGTGGCTACACACTACCTTTATCAACTTTGCTCTAACTACTACTGAAAAATTATTTGTGATGTATCTTGTTTTTTGCATGTACTTACACGTCTGTGTGTGTGTATGTGTTTGTTGTCTGAATGTGCACACAGTACATGTGTGCACGCCTGTGTGTAAACCTGGACACGCCACACACATGCGTGCAGAGAAGTGTGAATTGCACTCATATTTATGTGTGCTACATTCATGTCTCTGTCCATCTTCCCTCTTTCCGCTCCTCTCACCCTGCACCACCCCCACTCTACTATTTGTTGCCGTGGTTACAGGGCAGCCCTGGCTTCAGCACACCAGGCCCAACCCCTCCCCCAGACCCTCAGTGTTCTGGAGAGCACACCCCAGGTCAGGGGCATGCACACCATCATCAGGTAAAAGCTGAGAAACCTGATTTGTTACATTAACATCTACATCTGTCTCCGTTAAAAATAAAAAGTGTACCGTGTACAGCAGCTACCACCATTATAAATCTTGTGTCTTTCTTTTCCTAATCACCACATTTAGAAACAAGGAAACCAGCCGCGATGAGTTCATCTTCTACTCCAAGAGGCTGATGCGTCTGTTGATCGAGCGAGCGCTGTCCTTCCTCCCCTCACAGGTGCTAAACAATGAGATACACTGTTAATTAATTCATAGCATTGCATGAAGGTTCTGTAATCCTTTGTATTAAGTAGGACATTAACTCTGAACCATTAGATACCTGGGCGTAGGTGGAGACATGTGTAGGAGAAAGAAAGCGTGAGATACCTGATGGATAGACAGAAGCTGACAAGCCACAGCCACAGCCACAGCGTGAGATTCAGTACATTATGTGGCCTTGAAATGGGGAAAGAGTATTAAAAGATAAAGATTAATGGAAAAAGTGTAAGTGCTTGCATTTGCTAAAAAGAGAATCAGATAGACATAAACAATAGTGGCCTGCAGCATGAGCATGGAAACTTATCAAGTCACCACAATGGAAAGTTTCCATACCTTCACCGTAAGAGACAGGTTTACACAGTCACAATTTCAGTCACATGTGACTGAAATTCACTGTCACAAACTATTTTTCTGACTTCTGTAGTACACTATAGTGCTGTGATCAGCATTGCACTCACACTGTTGTGATTTTTAATATTATCTCAGGTCCACATAGTCCAGACCCCCCAGGGAGAGGATTATGAAGGCAGGACTTTCCACGGGAAGAGGGTGAGTGAACTCCATTTATTTCCTGTCGTCTTCTCAACTCTTTTTATTTATTTATTTTATTTAAAAGTCCATTCAGAAGAGTTTTGTCTCTACCTAAACTGATGCAATTAACCTTTTTGTTTTTCTTTAGATCACAGGCGTGTCCATCCTGCGAGCCGGGGAGACCATGGAGCCGGCTCTGAGGGCCGTCTGCAAAGACGTCCGCATCGGCAAGATCCTCATCCAGACCAATCAGGATACAGGAGAACCAGAGGTACAGATTTAAATGGTGGTGTGAAACATTAATGTCCTAAATATGGCAACTTTCAAACAAAAATGTGGTTATTCACACATTAACACATTCTTCAATAATCTCACATTGAGTTTCTTTGGAACGGTCCTGTTGTGTCATCATACTTTTTACGTTCTTTCCAAGAAATTCCCAGGTTGGGGGATTTCTGCATAATGCCATCCATGTTACAGCTACAGGATGGTCATGTTTGTTACATGTTGGTATTAACCCACATCCTGTCTCTAAATATTTTCAGCTCCATTACCTGCGTCTACCAAAAGACATCAGTGAAGATCATGTGATTCTAATGGACTGCACTGTGTCCACTGGAGCTGCTGCCATGATGGCTGTTCGAGTCCTCCTGGTGGGTGCGCCTGATTGTTCACAAGTCCACGTTGCCTGCAATGAATTGCAAATCCCTCATGAAGCCTATTTTCGTTTTCAGGACCATGACGTTCAGGAAGACAAGATCCTGCTGGTGTCTTTGCTAATGGCAGAAATGGGAGTCCATTCAGTGGCCTACGCATTCCCACAGGTCAAAATCATCACCACAGCTGTTGACAAGAAGGTCAATGACCTCTTCCACATCATACCTGGCATAGGTGAGTAATGTTGAAAAGGAGACAAGAGTGTGTAAGACATTTTGATTAGAAGATATGCATTATCTTGCATATTATTGCATTATATTTTCTGTTTTTTCCACATGGCGTGTTTGATCTATACATGACATCAGCTCTGATTTTTCAGTTTGAACTGATGTTGCCTCATGTTTTTTGTCCTTGTAGGAAACTTTGGAGATCGATACTTTGGAACAGATGCACCCCCTGACTGGAGCGACGAAGACATGGATGAGCCCAGTTACTGATTGAATTATTGGCCGTGCACTAACTTATCCGGTGATGCAGGACTGTGCCCCTCGGAGGACAATATGAGGACATACTCTTTGCCTCTGCTGGGCCGTAACGTGCGTCTTTCAAGGGCCAAACGAGGTGGCCTGAAAAATACACTGAACAAAACAGGACAAAACATGTACAGTCACCTTGTTGAAATTTTAAATTATATTATTTTGTGTTATGTAAATGCTGTTGTAGAAAGTTGTGTTATGAAGTCTGAAATATTTTTATATGTACAGTATATTATTAAGTCAAAATGTTTTATTTTAGTGTTTAAATTGTGACAATCTCTGTATTGAAATTTGCAGGCATGTTGTTTTGAACAGATATATCTAGCCTTAAGCCGTGAACTGTGGACGACACAACTGAATGTGAATTTGCACGTGCCGGGAAAAAAAAAAAGCAAAGAATATCGAGCTTTTAAGGTTATTTTTTTACCACATACCTTCCCCACAACTTTCGCAAAAGTAAAATCGGAACATGAACTCGTGTTGCTCAACTTCCATCGCCATGAGCACTTTCTGAAGGACCATTCAATCGGAAAATGTGTAGGTGTATCTGTCTTTTNNTTTTTAGCTCTCTGGTTCACCCTTTTCCTTCTCTGTGGATGCTGACCTAACCAGTTGAAACGGGTGTTGGAAACCATTTTTCATTATTATACAGCTCAAAGTATGCACTTGTGGTGTATATTTATGCAGCATGTCCTTCATTTACATATTTTTTACTATGGATAGACCTGACCAGTGAGCAGGCAAGTCATACATCTTTTTGCTGCTATGGAAATGGGTCATCTGCATTTAAGAAAGTGTTTATTTCAGTCTCACACGTCCTGATTTATGCCTCTGTTTTTCATGCAGTAGATGGGAGTTGTTTGTTTAAAAAAAAAAAAAAAGGGCTCTTGAGTTGAGGATGCATATGAACATCTACATGCCAAAAAGTGTGGTGTTCACAAAGCCCTGTCAGTGCCTGATCTTTTTACTTGGTATCAGTATTGACATGAATAAGTGGTTGGTTGCCTATTTTATATGGCCTTGTTCTTTGTAGAAACATTTCGACAGTGTGCCAGACGTTGGGTCGCGCCCCACAATATTCATCCATATGGTTATTTGAACTGATGCAGTGAGACATCAGAAGGAGAGGAGTGTTGCATATAAAGTTCATTTTGATATCATTACGTAGTGACCTCTGTCTTTGAGTTACGTTAATATGATGTTCTTTTCTGCAGGTTCACATTAATTATCATCATACAGATTGATAATTTGTAAAAAAAAAAACAACTATTTATTTTGACTTACAAAGAAAAGAAACGGACATTTACAACATTAAGGGAAAAAACGTGAAATGAGACATGTTGAAAATGTAACTGCAATTAGTCACAAGTACTGTTGCTACCGTTGGTTCACCATTACTTTTACATTTAGTCACCTGCTACTGTACAGTATGTGCTTACTGCTGAATACAGCTGTTAGTGAGTCATTCTGTACTGAAAACCCATCGATTGTGTTTGCAGCCTCAGTGTTTTACTGTGTGCTTTTTCGTGTTTACCATTTCTTCTGCATGTTTTTTTTATATATATATATATTTAATAAAAGTGCAATAGAGCTTTTAAATTGCTCGCAGTGCGTTATTTCATTTATTACAAATGTGAATTGTGTCATCCTGCAGCAAGCTCACGCCTGTTAAACAGAGGTCACATCTTAGTCACAAACCATTTGAAAATATCCTTTAAAGCACATAAAGTAAACCTCTGGCCATGTTTGAATCACCTGCATATTTTTGCACTTATCAAACAATTCAAAACAGAAAGACATTACCTACACTTTGAACATGAACAGGAAGGATATTGTGGTTGTCCTCTTCTCATGGAAAGGAACCTTGATATCTTCCATCACTTTCCATAATTATCACTCTGACAGCTGTCAAGGCGCCGGCCACGGTAAAGTATGATTGACACTCATTTGATGAGGCTGATGGACAATTACAAACTAGCAGCCTATTAGGCAGATATTGACCCACAAGAGGCATGTCTTTGTGAGGGAGGGGGTGTGAGAAGGACAGGCAAAAGACGTGCAAGAGCTAAGAATATCAGGAAGCTCAGAAGCAGCATTTTTATTCTTGTTCTGCTCTAGTTTATCTAGTGTTAAATATACAGTTCTCATAGATTTGAAAGCTTTTACTTTTCTGGAACATTTAAAATGGCTGTCATATCTAAAATGTTACAATGAGTGCATTTAATTTGTTAAATTTGCAATAAATTGAAAAGTTGTCTTAAAAGTTATAATTTGTATTCTCTCTCACACACAAAGACACACACATTTGGCTTAATAGAGTATTTAAATGCATTGCAGATGTATTTTATTTTGACATGACAAAAAGCATGAAAACTTCATATTGGTCTTTTGAATGGAGATGTCAGTGGAAAGTTTACCACCAGCACTGACAAACAGGAAGGTGGTGTATGCGTGTGTGTCTGTGTGTGTGTGTGAGTTGCATCCCCATTGGTAGTACAGAGCACGATGAGGTCACAGCCTAGTAAAGACAGCAGGAGTGGCCTTTTTTAACTCGGCGACCTGTGTTTCTTTGTCATCCTCATGTCACTAGCTTTGCTCCAGGTTGCTCTGCTCTCTTCCTGTCTGCCTTCTTTTGGGTCTTGACTTTACATGATGAAGACTGACTGGGTCTGAGGAGTCAGAGGGTCTGCATGTGGGTAAGAAGTACGCAGAGGAGAGACTTTGAAAGCTCTTAGAGAGAAGGGAGACTTCACAAACTTGCCACAATCCTCCATTATTGTAATGATTGTTTGCGAGATGAAAGGGAGGAAACATGGAAAGTAACTATGTATTTATGGTTGTTGTTTGCTTGGTTGCTATCTTGCAGTGAGTGTGTGTGGATTGTAAATTAAATTAAATATAAAAAAGTGATGTGGTGCGAGTAGGCCAACACAACACAGTGGCTTAATGCAGATAGTTGAGGATGAATTATTCAGAGGGTGAAGTATTTCTGAATCAAGTGAAGAGGGTTTGGATTAGTCTGCTGAAGAGGGCACAGTATTGTCTTTTCTTTTCTCTCCCTCCTTCTCTCTTTCTGTGTGTGTGTGTGTGTGTGTGTGTGTGTGTTCTCCTGTGCTCTCCATCTGCATAGTTTATCACGAGAGTAACATTTCTAAGAGACTGGACTGTCCTCATAAAGTCAGGCCACGGTGATTTAGATGTTTTGAGTATGAGATGCAGTTTGTGCATTAGGCTCCGTTGGCAGAGTGTTTAATTGCTCTCTGAGTGGTTTCAGTGCAGGTTGGCTAATAACAGAGAGCCAGACGTGGTATTAACCTTCTTATGTTGTGCTCTGAGTTTTCTGAATGAGAATATTCGCACAAATGTGAGCAGGATATGTTGTTTAAATGCATTCAGTTGTGGCTATTGGAGCGTGTTATTAGATTAAAACCTTCATTTTATTGAAATGAGATATGACATTTTACAATGGGAACAGCATCTGTGTCCTCCCTATAAACACAAAGACCAATTGAGATTTTTTTTTTTTTACAGCAGCAAGTGAAAATTTATTGCCAGAATGAATGGAAATCCCTGTTTTTACTTTAATCAATGGCCAATTTATTTTTAAAAAGTGTATTTTCTCAGTTTTACTCTCACTGGATGAATGTTCTTTCTGGCGCCAAAATCCTCTCATCTGTGAATATGTGTGCAGCTACACAATCAAGATTATTTCACATTATGGATGCTGGATTATTTCAATTTATACATTTACTTTACAACAGAGCAACCACAAAATAGTCCCTTTTGGTGACAAAAATCCAAAACCTAGCGTACAGCTAAGTTGAGCAGATACTGGTATCACATTAATGGTAAAAAATACAGCCTTTGGATGATGGCGATTAGTAATGTTGGTGATCAACATAGTCTGACCAAAAGTGTTATCTTATTATACTATCTCTCTTCCATATGGCCATAAATGTGCATCTGAAATTTTTTATTGTGCAGAAAACAGTGACACCCACCAGCGCACCACCCCAAGGGTGCACATTTGCAGATGTGTAAACACATCTGGATCAAAATTATCCTTAAATAGACATATTTTCTATATTTCTTTTATCAAGTGATTGTTTTTTTGTCAAAGGAGTTGCGCTCAACGTGGACACTGAGTACTGAGGCTTATGGAGGCTCACCTGAACAGCACACCAGGCTCCTGCTTTAACCCTTGAGTGGTTCTTTCTAGGACTGTCCAACCTGAGAATGTTGATTTTCAGGCTCAATCTCAGGTTCGTCAGCCCATGAAACGCTAACTCACCTCAGCAGATTATGACGAGGAACACCAAAAAAGTCCCAAAACCTGCTCGGACTGTGCTGGAATGTGTTTTGATATTCAGAAAGCAAGGTTCTGAATTATCTGCTGATCAGATAACTAGTATCCTGTTTTTTCATATTTCATCATTTGTGTAATTTATGAATATTTCATTTCATGGCTAAAATTTGCCTGACTATATCGTCAAAATATACATTTCCGGCTCCTCTAATAAAACAAGTTGAATACTGCTCAACAGCACTATGGAGAGAAAAAAAAAGTTGTTATATTATTGTAAATGACAATGTTCAAAATAAATTACCTTTGACGGGGTCTTTTCTCCTCACACAGAACTCTGCTGTTTTTAATGTTGCTGTAATGTTGAGATAGACAGAGCAACAGTTTCCTACAACCTAACACTGCCTATTTACCAGTAGAGGGAGCAATGCACACAGTAACCAGAGAGCAGAGGCTGTTGCTGCTTGTGGAAATTACTTTGATCGTTTTGATTTAAATCTGACAGCGAAATCGCCTGAATCACCCATTCAATGATTCTGTTTTAATGGCTTCAAGAATGGCTACTTCATTCCTGAAAATGATAGAAAATAGACTCGCTGAAGGTCGTCTTACATGCTGTAACAACCGGCACACACTTGCCAGAGCTAAAATGTGGTATTATTTTAAAACAAAGACACAGAGACATAGTACTATTTTTGATGTACTACCAACGCTATGACTGTTGTTTGATCCCATGTAAGTATAAAGCCGTAAACCAGTTCTGCTATTTTTATTTGACATCTGCAGAAATCATTCCTGTTAATAATCATATTGTTTCAGACTAGAGAAGATGATGTACTGTATGTTCAAGAAATTATAAGATAAGAAGGATAAGAAAGTGTATTCATATAATTATATTGTATCTAATAAGTATAGTCATACTTCCATTATGTATATGGGATGTGTAAGCAAATATAAAGGCAGTCTGAATAATATTTTACTCCTTTTGTTTCTTTATCACCAACAATTCTCTGGGACTTTTTAAATAAATTACAAAACTAGTATTTTGAATGCGTACCCAAAGTACCTTTATGTTTGAGTAAAATCAGAGTTTTGAAACCGATCAATTATTTTTTCCACAGTTTGTAAGACAAATGTAATTCAACATTTACTGAATCCTTGTGCATAAAGCAGAACTTAGCAGTCAGTGTATAAAATCAGCGCTCAAATAACAATAACAATCAATATCAATAACACTTTTAAAATCAAAGATAGAATAAAATAATTATTAGTAGATTTGGAAATAATTGTTTAAAAGGTATACCTTATTCTTTTTTTTTTTAATGGTCCAGAGATAATACTTACGGATGCATCGTAGCATTTGCAGCATCTTTACTCTTGTGGCAATGTAGTACTTCAGTTTCCTTTTACTCTCTGATAGACTTCTAGACTTTTCTGGTCGCTCAGCTCGTCAGCCTGGAAGAGTCGTCGCTTGTTACGTCCCATCTTCTCTGTCTCTTTGCCTTCTAAACTGTTTGTTAAAATTTAAAAAAATTGTGAAAATAATTTTTACAGGGAAAATTGAACATTTTTGAAAAATTTGCTTTGAAAAAGTTCTTTTCTGGTGAGATCTGTACAGTGGCATGTGCACACCCTTTCAGGGGAAAGAATGCAATATATCTTTTCACAGTCTGACCTCTCACTGAGATTAATATGTAATTCAATCTAAAAATCACAGGTTTAACATGAAGTGCAAAATGAAATGGAAGAACCTTAACAAATCCAGTCAGATCTTTCCAAAGTTGTTTTAAATTTAGCACGCTAGCTTCCACTTCTATTTTCCACTTACTATCCCTGCAATTGTTTCCATAGAAGGCAAGAAAGCACTACTATTTCCAGATTATGCGACTCCTCAGATAGTATGTATGACCCATTTTCAGACACAAGAAAATCAGAAAAAAAGACATGGTAAAATAGATGTAACCGCTCAATACACTTTGGCATCTCTGACTTTTTTTTTTCTGCAAAGATTGGATTAGAAATGAGGCATCTCGTGATTTTTAAGAGAGGGTGTAAACATTGATGCGGCCTTAAAAACTAACTAGCTGTAAGCTGTTGCAGAGTTGAATGACGTGCTTCTGGTTTGAATGTGTGCTATAAATGTCCTTTATTGGTTATATTGGCCTATATTGGTTTTCAGGTATTGTTTGAGCTTATAGGTTGGCAACTCCCCTTTGGAAAGTCTGTGAAAGGGGGCTAAAAGACAGCAGGTGCACCCTGTTACACCCCTGCCTATATTTAAAGCACAATAGAGTTTTGCAATCTTTGTTGTTTTTGTGTCTCTACCCCCACGACATCACAATATCTTTAGTCTGGTTGTCGTATCAGGACAACTTTGCTACAATTAAACATACTTGGCTTTCTGTTGCCCATGAAAACTGATTTTACAAATATCCTTTCAAAGGAAAATGGTCAACCAGAGGAGTGTGTGACCCCAGTGACCTTTCTTTCATCGGGGTTAAGGGTCAGATTGGGATCCAGCTCTCTGTGGAGAGATTAAACCCGGTCACCAAGGTAACATTCTGTGCAACCAGGATGACCAGGGTCACATCGGTGAACACTGATCTTATATTATATTATACACTGACTTTTATCTTATGCATGGAGAAGGGAACGTGTTCATTTTTGTCATCTGTCCTCATGTTTTACTCTGTTCATCTCAATTAATGATAAATGTTTGAATTATTGCAATGAGTAAGGCACCGGGAGTGTATGCGTGACTTGTGTGCGTGTGTGTGTGTGTGTCTTTTCACACTAGCTCTCCCAGCTTTAACCTCTGTTGCCCCACAGCGTTGTGTTTGTGAGTCAGCCGACCGGGGGTTTGAAGCATTTGAGCCGCATCGCCTAGGGTCAGCTGGCTGGGAATGAATGAGCTGAACGAACATGTGTGTGGACTGAAAAGCCAGATCACGGTGGCCAAGTGTGAGCCAAGGTGGCTGGCATGCAGCGCAGTCTGAGGCTCAGCGGGGAAGTTCAGGTCAGCTTCTGTCACGAGAGAAAAGGAAAGGTGCTTGAATTGTGTACGTGTGAACACTTAAATTTCATCATATTTCTGTCAGATTATTGCCGGTTTAAAACACATTATCAGATCATTTGCTGTTGCCTTAAGAGCTCTTAAATTTAAAGGAACATGCAAGTAGTTTTGCATATTTAGGCCCATTCCCTACAAATTTTACATATTTAAATTTACATCTAATTTTTTAAACTGATTTTCTACCTTCCAGGCACTGAGGCTTTTGCTACAGTATCTAGAAATGTGAAAATTGTTTGCGATAGTTAATCTATCGTAGTAAATATTTAATGATCTTTAATTTTACGTCACTGTGGTGTTACTGTTGAGTGGTGACTGTCCTTTGTGTGTGTGACAAATAGGTGCGTGATGGTTGACATCTACTTTGGCTATTGCTGTTTATGTGAGCAAATGACCACGCATCATCTTCTTATCTTCCTATCTCCCGTATGTGTGTGTGTGTGTGTGTGTGTGTGTTGGAGGGTTAAAAGGTGTGGTGGGAGCTGTGAGCTGAGGTCAGTTAGTTCCAGCCCCGAGGAGAGCGCCGCCACGGCCTTGGAACAGTGTGGGGGTGGTTCACTTCCCCTTTCCCTGCCTCACGGCTTCCTGTGAGCGCTATAACCGTTAACCACACCCTCCTCCCCTGGCCTACACCCCCCCACACACCACCACCACTACCACACACCAAGACCTAGAAAACACTCTGCTCATACACCAACTCTCCCCCTCTTTCTCCTTTATTCCCTGGCCAATCAACACACGCACACACTCTAACAATAGTCCTCTTCCCTCACACTGTAGTAGTCACACCTCTCTCTGCTCTGATCCTCTCTCTGCCCTGACAACCATCTCTCTCTGTTTCTCTCAGGTGCTCCACGCCTGACCCCCCAGCCAGCTAATTATAAAGACGAAGTTAACACGAGCGTACGTGGGCATGTTTGTGCTTGTGTCATCGTGGCCACGCAGGTAGGTTTGCGTTCGTGATAGGTTCGCGGCATTCCTCCCAGCACCAGTTTCTCGTCATATCATCAACCACGTGCATCTCATTGAAAGACATCCTAAAGATCCTGTCTCTGCTTAGCAACAGCTGAGTCACCGCTGAAAGATGTCGGTGAGCAGATTTTCCAACATTCCCCATTATCAGAAGAGATGAAATGATGTTTAATGTTTTGTGTGTGATTGAATGAGAGGAGTAAAACAATTAAACGACAAAGAGAAAGCACAAAAATGGCCACGTCTCACTGTGCCATATATCACACCTACAATACCAGCATTCCTACTCTACTCTCATCAGACATTATGCTGCAGAAGAGGAGAATTCTGAACGAGATCTTCTGTGTCAGTGTGTATGCGAGTGGGCGTATACAAGCCTGTGGTCTGAGGAGGGACAGTAGAGATGTGTTGAAGAGTGTGTGTGTGTGTGTGTGTGTGTGTGTGTGTGGGGAGGTGTGTGTATACATTGTGAATGTGTGTGCAGTGGTAGTGGTGTTTGAGGGAGGTGGGGGGGGGTGAGGTCTACTCGTCTAAAGGGAGTGCTGTTCCCGTAGGGGAGAGGAGGAGTGGGGTGGAGTGCATGGAGTGAGTGTATGTGGGGGAGTGAGTGTGGGGGCAGCTAGGCCATCTGGACTGCGAGGAGGCTGAAGAAAGGGAGAGAGTGTGCGTGTGAGAGAGAGAAGAGAGAGAGAGAGGGAGAGAGAAAGCAAGAAGGAGGGAGCAGGGAGATGGAAAGAGGGAGGGAGAGCCAAAATTGAGGGTGTGGGAGAAAGGATGGAGGTACGTGAAGAGCAATGGAGGGAGGAATGTTGCTTGTGGTCATTACACTGAACATTTCTACAGTAATACTCAACATCCTGCAGTGTGTATTGATTTGACTTGATAAGGAAAAAACATTTGCGTTTCAAAGCCTCCAAATTCACTCTGTCAGGATTCTCTACAGTAGGCTTTATGAGGAGCTCTATGCTAAAGAATGTTCTGTGTAGCGTTACCCTGCCAAATCCATCTCACAACTTTTACTCTGCCCATTGTTATGGCACTGGCATGCAGAATGAAACGCACGCACTATATTATGTCTTCAGACTCATAAGATCCGAGTAGAATTTGAGCATAAGTGAAATGAGCTTATAATTTATTATTCATAAGCACAGGGAGGAGAGTCTTGGATATTTTGCATACTTGCCTGAAGGTGTTAGAACATGACTGTGTTGTTTAGTAATTTTATTTATGTTCTGACGGAATTGTATTGCACACTATGTTTTTAATTTGGTCATGTAAAGTTATATATATGTACTGTGATATTTAAATCAATAAACTAACTAATTAACAAGTGCATGAATTATTTTCACAGTTCTCTTCACTTATTATCAGGATTTCTATCCATCCACGAGACGCACCACAAAGACTGTACCTTTTGGCGTATGTCCCAAAAATGTTCACATGTCTCAATAACCCAGCTTAAAGTAATAAAAGTTATAGTTACAAAGAAATGGACACGTGCCTGTATTTATTTAGCCATTACAAAATAAATGTGTAATTAGGGGCCCAAGCTAAACAATCGAATAATACAGGATGATAAGGTGTAGGTCAAACACCATTACAAGATAGTTTCATTAATAGGAAGTCTGTAAGACTATCTATATACACATATTTACAAATTCCATAAGTAGGTACAGTATATGCCATTGCCATGACCAGCATCTGGATCTACACCAACAATGGATTTCATTTTAACACTGTGAGGTATTGGTAGGTATTTTAACTATTTTCTGGTTAATTTCCTTAGTGAAAAAAACATTCTGGTGCATGTATTCCATGATTGTCTACCTCTGTGTATATGTTGATCCAGATGCAAAAAATGATTAAAATAACACATTTAGAGTATCTTTTGTCATCTTTTCTGCTGTGACAGATGTATACTTCCCTGGTTGGTCTTTGTTTCAGATTGACAAAAATCTGGAGGATGTTCCGGAGACAAATGTACCCAAAACTCTCCACCAAAATTTATTTCTAAATTTCATGGAAGAAATGGGCCCTGTGGGTGCAGTACCATACTTCACTTTATATCTGCAGTTTCAATTCCTGTTTTTTTGTTGTTGTTTATTAAGATAATTTTTTTTGCCATTTCATCTTTATTGGAAAGTATAGTGTGTAGACAGGAAGTGGGAGAGACAAAGGGGTATTACAGAGGGACCTAGAGTACGTTACAAGAACATGGTTTGTGTTTTCAGCACTAGGCCACCAGGGAGACCCATTTTAATGTTTGTTAACAAGGTTCAAGTTTGGAGAGTCATGTGTCATCTAAACATTCGCTGATTGGTACTGTACATACTTGACCAAGGTGATTCAGTTCTGATGTAGTTTCCAGACTTCAACCTCACTAGATGTAGTCTGGCAGTGTGCGATTAATACAGTGTATCATTTGGCAAAAAAAACAATATCACACACTGCTTTACGTTGGTTTAGCCTGCACTGCACCACAAATAACATCGGGTTACTTTTGTGTCAGTAAAAGTAGGGCAGGCCCTTTTCACGGCATTTTGTCGTAAAGTAAAGCACAGGACTGTACCCTGAAATTGAAGCAGCTAAATGGAATTCAGCCATCATTAATTCTATTATTTACACCTGTGCTTTTCCTACTGTGACATTTCAAAATGTTTTCCATGAAAAAGGCCTCAGGACAGGACGGATTAACCTGCAAGGGGGCGCCTATCAACCCTCTGTTCCTCCCACTCCCTGTAAAGCTTTTCAGTGTTGGAATACTACCTGGTCCCAGATTTGCTGTGTGGTCCCTGTGCCAAATGGGCACAGTTACCCTGTTCAAGACAGGGCCACGTGGTTAGATATTAAAACATGAAAAATTAACTCTCTAGTTGACACAGCAAGCCTGGAGCTTTCGGGGCCTTTTATGGGGCCCCGGGGCAGTTTCCTGCTTTGCTTAGTTGGTAATCCAGCTTTAACAGTGGATGATGATTGTTGGCACTTGATTAATGACTACTAATCTTCTAATTACGCAGTACATTGTGGGATAATTTGAGTTACTCTAGACAATCAGACAAGACTCTAAAATGGCAGACACTTTAAATTGTGTTCTTTACACTTTCTCTTCAAACACAGTTTGGTGTAAAGTGCTCTCAATGGAAAACAGCACCGACTGTAATGTTATCCAGCCAAATGTGTGATGTGCACAAGATGCTAAATGACAGTCAGTTATCAGGATGGCTTGTGCAAACAGATAAACAGGTGCACGTGACAGATGTGAGTATCGAGGTGAATTCAATTTGATGGTTTGCAGAGATGGACCACATGTTCTCGGGTTTGGTTGTGAAGAGAAGAGAAAAAAGGCCTCCTTACTGTCCTTGGATGGTTGGCTGACCCCCAACCCCCCTGACCCTCACCCTCACTCCTCCTCCTCACCTTCTTCAACATATCACGTCCCCCCCGCCCCTCTCTTGGCCACATCAATATCCCCTCCTCCCTCTCCAAACCTCCCCCAAGATCTCCCCTCCCGACCCCTTCCCCGCCCCAAGCTCCTCGGGCCCTCCTGGCTGAGGGGTCAGCTGGGGTCAGGAGCTTGTGACTCTCTGGTTCATGCTCTTTCCTCTCTCTCCTGACCCCGCTCTTGTTCTATCACAGCTCCGTCCATCTCTCTGTCCTCCGTGCAAACACTTCGTCTCATTATTTGACCCACTTTTCCTCTCTCCGTTTCTCTCTCTCTCTCTCTCTCTCTGTCTCTCTCTGTCTCTCTCTCTCTCTCTCTCTCTCTCCCTCTTTCAGTTTCTCTGCTCCTTCGCTGGCTCAAGCTGTTCTTGGATGGCGTATTGATTGGGGTTTCTATTCACCTTCACTCACATCCTCTCTCTCTCCGAGTCTCTCCCTCTCTCCCGCTCTCTCTCTCTCTATTCCTTTTGTTCCCCAGTGTACTGTAATGCTCAAACCTCTTTGATCTGTGTGTTTGTGTCTGTCTATCTACTGCTTTCCTAAATGTCTCCATTTACTGTAAGCTCTACCACCACGCTGCGCTCAATTTCTATCTCTCCCTCCAGCACACACACACACACACACACACACATTGTCAGGTTGATGTTTGAAAAAATCTCGGCCTCAGATGTATAGCAAAATAGGACTGTAGTCTGACTTGCGGCTCATATTTAACTCATTTGTCTGGTCTGCTAGACGTTTTTTCATTATCCCGTGTGTGTGTGTGTCTGTGTGTGAGTGTGTGTGTGTACACATGACATAAGCCCACATGTTTCTCTGCATGTTATCCGTGAGTCGTATGTGGAGCTTGTTTTCCCATTGGTGTTAAATCATCATTTCGAAGAAGGACCACACAGCTAAAAACCGTGAGTACTTTAGGGGATTTACATACAAGCGGGTGTGTACACATACACACACACACACACAGGCGCGCGGTGCAAATACACACACACATACTTGCAGAGCAAACACAAACACAGCCAAGGGGAGGGGCTGTATTTTACCCCCACATAGCTGAAGGGAGAGGAGATGAGGTACAGAAAAAAAAATTAGAAACCAAATTAGAGGAACTGGTCAGGCGAGGAGGAGAGGCAGAGAGGAGTTGGAAGGGAGGGAGGGAGGGCGGGGAGGGTTGAAGGAAAGGAGAGCTAGGACAAACAGAGCCAGTGACCTGAGGAGGGAGTGTCTGAGAACCTACCCAGCATGCATCAACAAGGAGGCTGCTGAGAGGACAGAAACATGAGTTAAAACAGCGAGAGCAGCTCACAGAGAAAAAGAGCGAGCGCACAATGTCGAACGTGTGTGTCGGTGTGAGTCGTCTTTGTCCAGTCGTCACCCTCTGACCCTCCCCTTGTGTGTATGTGAGTGTCTGCTCTTACATAGTAGCCCTAAATGATCCCAACAAAAGCCTTTCTTGTGTCCACCCTTATCACACCCTGCCCCCATGCTGAACCCCAACCAACATGCGTCATCATCACCCCCTCACACCTCAGCGAGACAAACACAGGCCTGAACACACATGCGCCTGACAGCAAGATAGGATTTTCGAAACTCACATAACGCACCGCGACCCCCGTCTACCCCCCCCCCTTCCCTCCGTCTCCCCCTCCTGATGAAACCATCTCCTGACTGGTGCATCCCACGCCTTCCCAGTCAGCCTCTCCTTCTCAAAGAGTATAAAAATCTGGGAAATGTTTTAACTTGGAGAGAGGAAGAGTCAGCAGGGTGGGGCTGGAGGATAAACACTTATCACATTATCGTCCTGATGACTCTGCTTCCTCTGGTTCGTCTTTGTCAATGCAGAATAATCGTCACACTCAGATACATGACAGACACCCAAACTGCAACTGGCATAATGAGTGACGAATATCCCCCACATAAAACAACCCTTGCTTGGTGTGAAGACAGTCAAACTGGGATACTTACACATTACAACCTCCTACAACCGTGACCTCCGCCCCCATCCTCTTCTAACTCTCTCCCATTCTCCCTCTCTCATCCTTTCTGCAGCTCCTTCTCCCTTTCTGTCTCCCTGTCTTCTATTGCCTCATCTCTTCCTCTTGTTGGTGTAAGTAAGCAGCTTAAACACCTACAGGGTGTGACATTGGGGCCCCACGCGCCTCCGAATGCAGTCAGTGCGGGCGGGAGAAGGCAGCACTGAAAAGGAGAGCGTTTCATCCGTCTATTCTCTCCTACCCGCTCCGCCTGGCATCGACGGTGCAAGTGTGGTTAAGGCAAAGCCAAGGCTGTCCCCTCACATTAGCCGGGGCTGAGCCAGACAAGCCGTCATCCCCCCCGCAAGACTGTCCTCCACTGCTCATCTCAACAAACCCCCCCCCACTCTCTCTCTCTCTCTCATCCTCTTTCCTCTCCTCTCCTCCGCTCAGCTCAGCTCTGCCATGGGCACCGGTCCCCAATCTCCAAGGTGATTATGACAAAAACGAACGACCCCCAAGAGACGGGGCCAGCAGAGATAAGAGAGAAAGAAGAGGATGGCAGAGGGAGAGAACGAGGAGGAGGAGGAAGGGATTGGAGATGGATGATGTAACAGGGAATTTTGGCTGTGCATTTTGATTTGGATTGAGAGTTTCAGAACCAGCAGTTCATATCAGCCTGTATCTATCTATATCTCTATCTCGCCATCATTTCCAAATCATCTTTTGCTGACAGTAAGAAGCCAGTGATGGTAGGTAGGTAGCAGTGGTAGAAGGTAACTAAGTATATTTACTCATGTACTGTGCTTAAGTACAATTTTGGGGTACTTTACTTGAGTATTTCCATTTTATGCTACTTTATACTTCTACTCCACTACATTTCAGAGGGAAATGTTGCACTTTTTACTCCACTATAGTTATTTAATGGTTGGGTTGAAGTTAAAAAAAA
>NTHP01000194.1:909278-928588 GCA_003416845.1 Oplegnathus fasciatus | reverse complement strand
GGAGAAAAAAGCAGCAATAGTTCCAAAAGCCTGCAAGCCATGGCAGCCGTTCACGTTAGTCAACAGGTGACAGTCAAACGTCAAACCGCATTGGAGTAAACACGCTCTGACTGAAAAGACAGACAGATAAGGAGGAGGGGGAAAAGGATGACAGAAGAGGAGAGGACAGGACAGAAGTGAGGATCCAGGTGAGGCATTTGTCTGGTCGAACCTCGCTCTTCGTCAATCACAGTGGACGTGGTAGCCTCAAGCGACATCACCGTCCATGCAAAAGTCCACAAAAAAGTTGCTTGCTTCAAGCAGTGTCATTTCAGCAAAAGAAACTTTACTTAATACTTGACTTGAAATCTGCTGTTTTTTTGTCAGTGGCTTTAGAAGACCTAGCAGTAAATTGCTGCGATTCCTCCCTGAGCAGCCAATCACGGCGCAGCGCAGAAACGAGGAAGACAAAGAACTTCAATGATTTCGCATCTTCACTGATTGCTATTAGAATTTACTCAGCAGACGGACCGCAGCCGGTCTGTGCTGAAACTGTTGAAAAGCTCGCAGAAGGGGCAGACCCTCTGTATCGACGCTACGTATTGATGAACGTCTGTGGTGATACTCTGGGCCGTATATTGAACTCTCAAGTCTCGCAGACAAAATTGAGTGTCCTCCATGTCCAGTTCTCCAGTAGTCCACTAAGCAACCCTACAGTAGATGAGAAACCCACCGAGGCTCTGCAGCCATCGATCTGCAGCTACATTGACGCTCCCTCTATCTTCTATTCTTCTTTCTTTGCTTCAATGCTACTTTTCTTCCATCTCTGTTGCTTTCTTATTTGTTCTCCGCCTCCCTTCACTTTTCCTTTCCCTCTTTTTCTTCTTTCCTTCTTGCATCTCCTGTCCCCCTCCCTCTTTCTTACCCTTCACTGTCTCTTTTCTGACTCCAAAATGTGAGTCTCTCTATATTTAGATGCTCCTCTCCTCTCCCCTTGATTTCTCTCCCTTTATCTCACCTCCTCTTTTTTTCTACCGTTGAAGGACAGATTCGCAAAAGCGCTCAGAGATTCATCAGTGTTGTATAGTAGCTGCTTTTTGATCAGCTTGATGAGTGACAACGCAGCCTCAGGCTATTATATACAAATGTGTTTTTATAAACACTTCTCTATCTATATGTAAATCACTACGCTGCTCAGTTGTTGTACGGTAGGCTGTGGGAACGTTACTAAGTTATTAGTGAATGTTGCATGTTGAGGGCTAAGTTAATATAGTAAAATTATGTGTTTTCCTTGTTTGTGCGTGCTCTGGAGTGTTTGTGAATTAGATTAGCTGGGAGTGAAGTCTCTTTTAATATTTGCTCAGGGGGGATGGAGGGTGTGTCTGTTGTCCTTGTGAGTACACACTTAAGCTGCGGCTTTTTTGCTCCCTTCTTTGCATGAGCTCATTGTAAGCTGCGGCCCAGTGTGGATTTGAGAAAGATGCCTCTGTTTGCCGTCTGACAGAGCGACAGTCACACCAAGTTACCCTTACACACACAGACACACTCTCTGGACACCCGCCTCGGCACCAGATAGCAACTGGCCTCCAGCAGTGAGTCACCATCATTCAGTCATTCAATTACACATTCAAAAACCACACATTTTAACAAACAACAATTAGCTTTTAGTCCTCAGATATTTATTCCTTGAGGACTGGTTTTGTTGTACCATATCATTTTTTTTTTTNNACATTTTCTTCCTCCTGGTAACCCTCTGTTTCATTTCCTCCATACTGTTCACTTGCTCTATATACAGTATGTGTGTGTGCGTGTGTGTGTTCTTGTCTGAGACCTTTGTAGCTGGTGGCTGCAGTGACTGTTTTAACAGCTCGGGAACAGGCTGCCTGTGTTCTGTGCGGTGCAGTCATGTACAGTCGTGTCTAGCTGAGTCGTGACAGGTTGCTTTTTTGCTGTGACAGGTTTTGTGTTAAAACCTATGGAAGGGTCTGGACGACCGTACGCACGCACACACGCACACTCTGAGTGGCTCGCTGGCAGAGAGAGAGATCAGGGGTGGGTGTTAACTGTGAGTTTTGAGCCGCTTCATAGCCTTATATTGTCATCATCACTTTAGCCACAAAGCCATTTGGTGCTTTTCAAAACAAAGCTGAGATTCACCAAATGACAAAAATGGAGTGAAACTAGAGGAGAAAAGACATGTAAAAGTCAGCTAGAGGGATAAAGGGAGAATTAAAAGAAAATTCTGTTTTATTTTTGTAGCGTCTCAGTGTAAAGAACATGAGCGGTCAGATGATCACACAGGTTGGGGGTGCAACTAAAAGTTGACTCACCCAAAGCTCACCTGAATGTGAGTTATAATCCCTTATTGCATAGAAGAATTGTGATTAAGTCGAGTACACTATATGGCCAAAAGTATGTGGACAGCCCTGTCTGCATACAGTAGACAGTATGTGTGTACCTTAGGTCTGGGGCTGTCATGGTAATGGTTAGGTGGCTTCATTCCAGTTATGGGAAATCATTTGCCTAATTTGAGATTTCAGATTTATCGTGTGTTTCCAACTTAACAGCAACAATTTTGAGAAGTCCCTTTTCTGTTTCGACATGACAAAGAAATGGTTTTCGAGTTTGGTGTGGGAGAAATTGACTCGACTTTGTGGAGAACCTTCCCAGAGGAGTGGAGGCTGTTGCTCATGTTTGCTGCCTGATGGGTCTTTAATCATAACCCAAGTTTTGAAAAACAATAAAATTTCCATTTCAATAAAAAATATACAGAGAAAGACCAGTTAGTTTTTTACGCCACTAACCCTGTTTAGGGAAAAAAAAAATATGATGCATCTGTGACCAGAAAAAACCCTTACACAACACACACAGAGAGTTCCCAGAAGTCAAGACCTAATCCTGCTATTAGACAAATGTCACACCTTAAAACTCCACCCCCCATGAATTCCCTCATGATATCAGGGGTTTGTACATCAGCGGATGAGTCTCTAAAGTGTTGCAGTGATGAAACTGGGTTTTGCACCAGGAGACCACACAAGGTGATGTGGTCATTGTCACATGAGACCCCACCCCTCCTCCTCCCCTCTCCACCACTACCACTCCACCAATCTCCTCCCACCTGCATAACCAAACACAGACACTTCCTGTAGGTGATTTCACTTCCCTGTACAACTCAGATATGTTTCCTGTCTTAAAATTATACTTAAACCTGAGTAATTATGGGAAAGTACTGTCATGCATTTTTGTATAGCTGGTGTAGTTCTGAGGTGATTAATGATAGAGCTGAGAAGATAGAAAGTTGAACTCAGTAACTAATCATCCTCTTGGGGCATAATACAATTATTAATCAACGCACATACATATATAAACTGACCACACTTTCTTTTTGGGCTCTTTTTGAGAAGATTATACATTACTTGTGCATACATTACCTGTGATTGCACTACAGCTGCAATGGAAAGCTCTTGACTGATGGTCTGTTTTTACACTAAACTTTAGTATGAAGTAGATAAGTGGAAGATTCCAGCGCCGGTTGTTTGACATTTGAATGACACCTCCTAACTCGCAGCTTGGTTCATCAGGGCTCCACCCCGGTTTGCATAGGTGGCCAATCCTGGCTACTCTCTGTGTTAACGACAACACATATCAAACAAAAGGCTCACTGTCCGGCTATCTGTTCCCGTGCCTTCACCTCTCCTCTCTTCTCCTCCCTCATCTCTGCCTTTCACATCCTCCCTTCCCCTTTCTTCTCCCATCCTCCCCTCCTCTTTTTCCACTCCTTTATTTTCGGCTCTCACTCTCGTTTCTCCCTATCCTCTCACTTTCCCTCCTCCGCCACCCTCCCTCCCGTATAGCCCTCTTTCTCCTGCCGCTTCGTTGTCTTACAGTCCTCCTCATCCACCCCTCTCCGCTCCTCCCTCCCGCTCTCCCCCTCCTTTCATTTTGGGTTCTCCGACAGTGGTAATGAGATGTTTCATTATTTGCATTTCACAGCTTTTAATAGAGAGAGAATTTAGGCTAAGCCCCGGGTCGTCAGTCAGGGAGTTACCATGGGAGACATAGCAGGCTTAGGGGCCTAGAGAGAAAGATAGCCCAGAAACTACACACACATACACGCACACATGCACAAGTGTAAAGGAGAAAGACAGAAAAAAGACAAACAGAAAGATAGATAGATGGGGTGATATTTCATTTCCCACCCCTTTGTCGAAGCTCTTGATATGTCAAATAGTGTCACTGACACTTTGTGGGTCATTAGAGGGACTCGAAGTGAAGCTGGCACTCAACCATTAGTGGTCAGGATAAAGGACATCAGCATCAACGTCTTAAGAGTCACACCTCTTTTCCGGTCATTCTGGGATGATCCCAGTCCATCCTTACTATGGGTGGATTTCCATAAGATCACTCAAGGCTTAACACCTGTGTGACTGAAGGTGAGAGGACAAGGTGGCAGAGAAGGCCTGGAGCTGCTGAACTGTACATATAGGTGTCATAAGCTGGGCAGGAGGCTTATAGAGGCAGATCTTTTGGCAGGTGCACTGAATGTGAATGTGTGCAAAAAGCATGATGAGCAGCATGGAGGTCTTCAGGTGAAGATGTGGAGGGCCCAGGTATTGTTTTCGGGTGGTGTGTGTAGGAGGGGACAAATGGATGGGGGGGTAAGGGATGAAGTGAGTAGCGCTAAGTCTCCCTAAGCCTCCTGAATCCTCTTTGGTCCCTCTCCACATGACATGGCTATCCTTCTTTGAGTCAATCTCTTCCTCCACCTTGACTCCTTGGATGCCGGCCAAAGAAACAGAGAGCGGACAGAGAAAAGGGAGAGCGAGGTAGAGGTGCAAAATGTGGCATGATTAGAGCTGGTGGGGAAGGTGGAGAAAATAAAGGTGGACAGATGGAGAGTGTGTGATAAAAGAAACAAGGGAAACTAGCGACACGAACACTCGTGCGAGATATGAAGAAGTCAGAGACAGAGATAAAATGGGAGACAAACATGAACAGTAGCTTATTTTCAACAGAAAATAAAGAAGAAGCTGAGAAGGAGCCTTTCACAACTAATAGCTTTGTTGTGTTATTTCTTCTAATTGCAGCTTGTATGCCTGTCTGTGCCTAGCTGTGTGTGCATGTGTGTCATGTGCACATGTGCGAGTATGTGTGTGTTATTTTTGTCCGTGCCTGCCTTGTTGATGGGCTGCCACCCTGGCTTGTCCCGGAAGGCTGCCAGCTCCGTCGGATTGGGGATTAACCCCGGGATAATGGCCTTGATGCCCAGTTGAGTGGAAGCAAAGCTGTTTAAAAAATATTGGCTGCCTGAGTCACTCTCCCCTCTCTTCCTGTCTCCCCCTCTTTCTATCTTCTGTCTCTATCTTTCTTGCTGTCTCTGCGAATCTGCTCTATCTCTTTTCTCTCTGTTTTTCACTGTTCTTTATCTGTCTCGTTCTTCGGCTCTTTACCTTCTTGTTTTTCTCTTTTTCACTTTTCACTTTGCTCCATATCTGTGTAACCTCATCCCATGTTCATAATGACCTTTGAATGGCCTCATATTTGCAAATGATCAGTTAACATGAGTAACGCTTATTACCTATTCAGAATAATATTGTGGATTTGAAAAATAAATATAGCAAACTTTTAAATCTAGTACAACTTTTTTGTTTAAGTAGAGGAACTAGTAGATTTTACTCTGGAAAGTAATGGCTGTCCTCTATCATTCTGTCTTGTGTTCGAAGAACAGTGCCTCCATTGTCCAGCTGAGTATCATTTTAATTCCACTTATGCATGCTGTCATTTCTTTTCAGTGTTTTCTCTCATTATATGGGGAAAAGTCCACTTGCAAGCAAACCAATTCTTTCTCCCTGTACCTTTTTAATTTTTCATAGATATTAGCATATCATGTCAAAGATTCTCTTAATATCTTTTTCTTGAGGCCAACATCGTTTATTTCACTTTGTTTTGAAAGCTTTACATAATATATAATTCATTTATTGCAGACCTGCCAACCTGTTTGCCTTTTTCACAGAAACTGCCTGCTATGATGTGGTAGTGTGCCAGTGCAAGTCACTACTAGAAAATTTGCAAAAAGGAACATGTTGCTTTTTTAGATTAACTGATAACATTTTGTAGCTGAGGCATGAAGCCGGGATGGTTGACAACATAAATGCCAACTCTTGGCTACCGAATCCTTACTTGAAATCCCCTCCTCCTTCCTCTTCACATTCATTCACTTCTTCAGTCTCTGGCCAGTTTTTACTGCGTCCTCCCTGCTGATTTTCGACAACAGAGCCAAGATAAAAGTAGGGATGAGAAAAGGAGGGAATTTGCTGCTAATAGAGGATCCTTAAAAGTAGAAATGAGATTAACCGATAATGTGTTGGTACATAAAGATTGGAGATTTATTGCAGTACTGTGCACAACAGTACAGTCAACTGACAAACTGTTGCCTAATATGTGTAATCTGTGCTGAACAAAATATTAGTGCTAATGCAGATGTTAAGTTTTTTATATATAAAAATTCAAATCAAACCTCCATTCACAGATTTTTGGCCATTTTAGGAAGCCTAATAATCTCTATACATAACGGTCCCATATCATCCTCATAAAGTTGATAGAGTGAATGAGTTAGCAAACAGTTACTTATCCACACATCCAGCAGATGTGGCGCAACATTAGCATTCAGGTGTGTTTCTGGCCACCTGCTGAATGTAAGCCCAGTATTCACTCTTCTGTTAGCTTTGTTTTGGTCTCCACCAACTCCTGAGAAAAATATCTGGCTCTTTAGCTGTTAAATGCTCCCACTATGTTCACCGGCTGCTCACTAACTGTGTCTGCTGAAAACAGCTGCTGCTGCTAGAAACAACGTTGATGAGAGCAGTGACGGAGAATAAATACGTTGCGGCCCATAAAACCAAAAGAATGAGCTGAAAGATGCTGAAACATCGAGCTACAGGTGATAATTATCTGTGGTTTGTTAATACAAGGGACCCCTTTTTCATGTAGGCATTTGGCCCATTGTTAATATAAAAAATGGATTGGTGCAGATATTTGTGTCAAAATTTGTGTCAGTGATCTTGAATTTACCAAAAATACACATACGCTTCGGAATATTTTGCAGAAAACGTACATTAGCAGAAACAAGTTCAGTCTGAACATCGAAAGTAAGTTTCTTTTTATTTATTTGACCACTCACACGAGGGGCTCTGTGAACGTGTTCACTCAGTGTGACAGGCTCATCCAACCAAAGTCATTTTATCAAATAATGAGAACTGTTACATTTGTTGAGCAGAGAGCCGCAATTTGAACGTAGCGTGATTAGCTGAGGGTGGCAATTTTACAAGCAGCACACAGGCCACTAAATGATCATTTGCCCTGACCAACTTGAAATCCCTTAATTCAAAATAAATATAACTGCAAGTGTAAGAAACTGCTTGGATAGTGTTAATACACACAAAGGAACCTGCAGCCAGTTAAACCTACCTGTGCGAATGTTAATGAGGAGTCTATCAACAGATAGACCAAAGAGTGTGCTTCAAGCGAGTTTTATTTGCTAAAATATGTTGTGTAATCATGTATTAACACCCCGTGTGAAGATGTTTCACGCGTTGTAACATCTTCATCCGGTGTGATGTCTGAATACCTTGTGAAATCACAGCATGAGCCGCGCTGCGAAAGCCGTCCATGTTAAACCCCCGTGCAAACAAAGTATCGCTCTGCCTTTGATCCAGAAGGACCTTGCGCTCCGTCTCCCCACGGTCCTGTGCGGTCAAGGAGGCAGAGAAGTGGCTCGGAGGGACAGGCTGCATTAAGAGAAGCACAAGAAGGAGGAAGCCCCATTCTCTCACTCCATCACACGTCTCATCTCTTTAGTCGTCTGGCCGGGGCCTAAAGTGACTTTGCCTTGATGTGACCAGGACAAACCGGGTGTGATGCCATGACGGCTCTGCTAAGCGTGTGAATGTGTGTGTGTTTTTAGTTCTTGCGTGTGTTTGTGTATTTAGGGGCAGCGGCTGGATATGTGTGTGTGTGTTATGAGGGGAACAGGGCGCTTGATTGTATGTGTGTTTTTGTGTGAGGCAAGGGGGGTGGAGGGGGGCGTTAAGGAGGACATTCACTTTTGATTTGGCCTCAGAAGGGTGACAGGAACTTGGAGCTCTGGTGGCATGCTTTACTGAAACAATCGTCTCTGACCACAAATAAGCGCTCACAGACTGTCAGCCTGCCTCCTGATGACTTTTTCCTTGCTTTTTTTTTCTGTGGTGAAATTTCATAGAGGGATGAAAAGCTTTTTTCTGCTCTGTGACATCCTGAAAGCAGGCTTTAGTTGCTGTAGCCTTGGTGAGACTGCTAATGCTTTGGATGAGACACAAAAGTCTCTGCCTCTCTCTCTTTACTTGATTGTCTGACAGGTTCATTTTATCTTACTTTCCCATCTTGTGTCAAGTGTGTATTTGGAAAAAAAAAACATGCTATAAATCAAGGCTGTACTCACATGGTAGAGGGAGCGGGTTTTTGGCCCTGTTGATGGTCTGAGCTCGTGGGGGAAAGATGGAGTAGCTCTCTGAGGAAATGAAGCCAGGATGAGCACTGAAGAGGTTTTTGTGGGTGTTTATGTACTGTAGCAGGGGTAGCATTGGGATTGGTTCCTCAGCAAAAGGGGTCTTTGACTGGAGGGAATTGGACATGCTGAAATTAAACAAGCCAATTAGGCGAGCAAAGAGTTTAGAGGTCAAAGCGCACTCCATTAAAGTTCCTCTTCTCTGCCTAACTACTAACTCAGTATGTCTCTGAGTCTGTTGAAGCAATAAATGTGATTAGACCTCTCCCTCTCCTCCTCTCTTTCTCTCGGTCCTTTGCTGTTGTTTTACCCTCCACTGATCATTGTTTTTGTTAAATTTGAGGCACCATTTAACATGTCTTTGGGTGCAGTCCCAGCCACACATTCACGCCACATGCACACAAAACTCACACTTGCTGAAAAACTTTAATACTCCCTTAGAAACATGGCCTCCTGCATTACCACACTGACATTATCATTAGCTCTTTGGACACGTATTACCACATAGACTGAAAAGTTGCACTAATGAACTTAAGTCCCAGTTACCAGACTCACTCTATTCCCACACACTGGGTTGTTTGAATTTCTTAAAACGACCAAAATTGTCAAGGTTTGTGCTTTACTGCATAACAGGGTTGTTCCATCCAAAATACAAAAAACAGATATATTTTCTAACTTTTATGGTTTTGATTGTATTTGTACAGATTTTGAGATATCCCTTTGAGATCTTGGGTAATTAGGACATTGTTTCTGGAAAGAGATGCTGCTGTTTCATTTTTTATAAATTGTCAATGCCATGAGCAACAGAAATTTCCATTCACCTCCATTGTACAGGGTTGGAGGCAGAAATCTCAAAGATTGATATCCTAAAACTAGGGCAAAACTAGAGGTAAATGAGAAAATGAAGCTTCTCTTTAAATTCATCCGTTCTGTTGCTGAACGCAGTGCTGTGGCTGTCATTAGCATGTTGCTTGTTTGCTCGAGTGCTCGGTATTGTTATTACTAATTTATACGGGGACTTTAAAAATGGCAACAGAGATAGAAATGGAGAGCTGGAGGACCCTGACCCCATGCAGCACTTGAGCAATGGCGGTCTTATTCCAGCTGTTGATTTGGTTTCGCTGGCTTTCTTTCACCGCTTCCTCTGAGCTGCCGATAAATACATGTTTCAAACGGGGGCTGCTGACCACGTGTGCTGTACAGTGACCCTGTAAAAAAAACGAAGAATAGCAGTGTATTGAGGTATTTCTCAGTGAATAAATGACTTCTTCTGTGTTTTATGTGGCTCTGAGAGGGAGCCTATCTTATAGACCGGGCTATACAATTGAATGTGCCAGTGGCCCTGAGAGAAGATGAGCAGAGAGAGGAGGAGGGGAGCTGCTGTGTCTTCAAAGCTGCTTGGTTTGTCTCTATAGGTGAGAGGTGAGGACTCTCAATACCTCCATCAGGGCAATGCAGAAAGGAAAGAATATCTCAAGGTTAGAACACCAATAGATTTTTTGTAGAAGTGTGAGCTGGAGGATAAAAACACTTGCGTCAAAACTTGCCTTTTGAGACTCTGAGGGACACTGTTATTCTGCATTCACATCCAAGTTTCTTCCTCCTCACAATTCTTTATTTCTATGACTTATAGACATGGCAGTTAAAGTGAAAGGTTGTGAGCTAGCCACGCATTGATTACCCAGAACAGTTTTTTTTTTTTTTTTCTGAGAAAGAGAGGCTTCAGCAGTTGTCACCGTCACTCCATCCGCTCGTCCACTGCTGTTCATAGGAGGTGTGTTTGTCCAAGTGGACGTGGAAGACACTGTGGATTTATCTGATCTTACAAGCCATCAGGTTGAGCAGAGCTTTGCTAAACATGACCTGAAGTGTGCCGGCCCCCGAGCAAACGCTGCTGTCACCTTGGCCAACCCGAGCTGTCATCTCTCAGAATGGCCCATGAGAGCTGACAGCTGTGGCGTTCCCAAAACAAATCACTGCTGCGTTTGGTAACACTCTGCGTCCCCGCGATTTAGCCCTCACCAAGACGAGAGCGGGAGCGGCGGCTGCTAATGCTCTGGCTAATGCACTGCCTGTGTGTGTGTGTGTTCATCATCTTCTTCCTCTGTGTGTGTTTGTATATTTGTGTTTGCAAGGCTTACGCGGTTTCTCTTTGTTTTTCCGGCACCTCGTTGAATGGTTCAACATAGCGACGTGCACATCTCCCTTTGTCTCCTCCTGCTCTGCTCTCTCTGTGGCCGTCACCTGCATCCCCTCTGTTGCGTGAGCTCAAAATGCCTCTTGTTTGTCATCTAACCTGTGCGCAACAGAAAAAAAACACAGGCGAAAATGTTTTATCTACGCTTGAGGAAAAACCCATTTACATCTTAGATCAATATTTGCGAGCCCAAAAGCCAGAAGTTGAGAACCTTTATGGGCAAATATATTGTAAAAAAATCAAACCTTGAGCTTTTCTGTGGCTTTTATTTTCTAAGAGTGACAATAATTATGCCAGTATCCCTTTCACACTATCATGAATCATGTCAATGAATACCGAAAAGTTGGATCTTCATTCACTGACAGTTGAGCAGCTCCACAAATTGTCATTAAGGGTCTTTTCTCTGTAGTTTTCACAGAAAACTTTGTGTTCACAACCTAGACTGAACTGTGCAAGATCAGAAACACTGAGGTGAAGGTTCAAGAGTGAATTTTCATCTTAACTAGACAGTTGATTGAATATTCACAGTCGAAGGAGAGATGGGGGAAAAAAATAACAAGGAACTGAGGCTGTGTTTATTGATAAATTTAATGGTAAAGTGGTCTGTACTAAATGAGGTGTTTTTCTTCCTCTCAACTGTTTTGTGAAAGTGTCACGCTTTTTAACTGACATTTTTAATGAGCTTACACACTGTCTCTCTCTCTCACACACACACACACACTCTCACACACACACACTCCCACGCACACACACACAAATGAACCTGTCAGACACGGTTTAAACACAGAGATTTTTGACTATTTGTTACTGGGCTGTTTTTAGACATCAAACTACAGCAGTTGAGATGTGGTTTCTATTGATGTCATTGTTTTTATGTTACAGTCATTACTGAGATATCCTTACCCTGGCTTGTCTTTAAAGGAGTGGTTCAGCTAAATTTGCTTATTTTTCCCCCTTTACATGAAAATGAAACCAATGTTCTAGGCAAAACGTTTGAATATAGCTACAGCCATCAACCATATATGTGGACTTACCTGGAAATACCTGAATATGTTGCCAGAAATCTTGTTTTCTTTCCTAGAAATGTACAAAATGGCTTATATTTCATTGCTCCTGTACTGTATCTTTCTGCTTCTGTAGAGTCAAATCCCCATTCTGTACATTTAATGGTACAACATACTGTATACATACAATATTTTGATATTACATGATGTTACAGTGAAGTAAATTTCTTCTTCGTCTTCTTTCATTTCCCGGCAGACGTTTGGAGGAGAGGCTTTTGTTCAGCTACACAGATGAACAACAGGAAGGAGGACATGGAGATCGCCTCTCACTACCGTCAGCTCCTCAGAGAGCTCAATGAGCAGAGGCAGCATGGCATCCTCTGCGACGCCTGTGTCATTGTGGACGGAAAGATCTTCAAGGCCCATAAGAACGTCCTCCTGGGCTCCTCACGCTACTTCAAGACTCTTTACTGCCAGGTAAGGGACCGCTACTCTCGGGAAGACGGGTCAAGGGAGTCTGCTAAGTACTTGTTTTTCTCTCAGATCACGGCAGTTTTGTTCTCTGTGTTTCCCAGTTGAGAAAGCAATGTCAGAAGTCATGTTTAAAAAAGGTTTACTCCTGTCCCACATGAGGCAAATAAACAAGAAAGCACTGCTCTTTCTCACCCTTCAGGTTAAAAAAGGGGCAGAGCCTCACCACCAGACTACTGTCACTCACCTGGACATCGTCACAGCGACAGGCTTCAAAGCCATCCTGGACTTCATGTACTCGGCGCACCTCGCCCTCACCAGTAAGAACGTGATCGAGGTCATGTCAGCTGCCAGCTACCTGCAGATGACAGACATTGTCCAGGCCTGCCACAGCTTCATCAAGGCTGCGCTGGACATCAGCATCCGCTCTGAGATGGCTGACGAACTGGCCGACTTTGAGATGGGAGCTGTTGCTGCCGCTGGCATAGGCGGAAGTGGTGGAGGAGGTGGAGGAGGAGTGGGTATAGTAGGAGCAGGGGGTGTTGCGGGAGCAGGTTTAGGAGGAGGAGGAGGAGGGATAGTGGGCATGGCTTCTGAAGCCCTGGCTTCCATCATGTCTGGTCGCAGCACCTCCCCTTGGCTGGCGCGCCGCACCAGTCCGGCCAACTCTTCTGGGGACTCGGCCATCGCCAGCTGCCACGAGGGAGGCAGCACGTATGGCAAGGAGGACCAAGAACCCCCCAAGAGCCATGAGAGCCAGGAGGAAGCCTGCCACGACTCCCAGCCCGCCTGGCCGCATGACTACAGGCCTGTCACCGTCAAAGAGGAACAGGTGTCCCCCGCCTCCTCCTCTCATCCCCGGGACACTCCCAGGGGGGCAGCCCAGAGCCAGGGGGAGCAAGGGGCTGGAGGGGCTGCTGGAGGAGGTGGAGAGGGACCCTGGCAACCCCTATCAGGGTCAGGGCGGAGGAAGAACAGGAAGAACAAGGACACGGTCAGACATATTACCCAGCAGGCTGAGAGGAACTGGGACAGAGAGCGGGACAGGGAGAGAGACAGGGACAGTAGGCCTGGATCTCCTCTGCCCTCCATGCTGGCTGTGGCTGGATGGAACTACAACGGACAGGAAATCCCAGGTAAGACTGACAAACCAGCTTCTGACAGTGTTTACTGTGTTTAGTGTCTCCTGTCTTTGGAAAGTGCTACTGCATATTTTTATGTGATATAGACAAAACTGACAGTGCAGTAGATTTGGGTGAAAGCCAGCCATGTGTTTTCAGGTCCAAATACTGTTTTTATAGTAGATTTATTAGTTAGTTTAGTGTCACAACAACAGGTGGAATTAACTTGGACTGGCTCTTCAAATTGGAGAGTTCGGCACAGGCCAAAAGAAAGCAGACCTGCACTTCCTGGAAAGGACTTTGCAGTGCTGATATGATGACTTTAAGGCTTTTGAGTTTCCCAGAGTTTCTGGAGTTTCGTAATGTTGGCACCTACTTAGTTATCCAGTCATGTAATTAGTGAATGACTGGTGAGATAATGAGATTAGGTTAGATAATTAAGTGAGAGTGTTGTCTCAACACTCAACTACAGTAGAATCTAATTTATCCATGCTTCTCTTTTAAAAGACACTTTCTATCCAGAAGGGCAGCAGTTGCACTGCTTTGTTGACTTTTGCTGAACTCAAGTTCAGCAGAGTGTGCATGACGCTTTACAGTACACATGCACTTAATACTTTGAATCCTGCATGGATATTTCAGTGCATGTCAGCCATCCGCACAGTTTACTAGTATAAAATGACCTCTTTTCCTCCTCCGGGTTGAGATTAGCGAGCTTCTACACTAACGTGTTAGGCCTAAGATGATTATCTCAAATCTTGGAGGTGTGAGGTGAAGCCTGGGTAAATGCACATGGATAATACAATCCTCTTCTTACTGCATTTTATGTAACACACACTCCCACATAAACAAGCAAATGCACAACATAAACACACTCAAGCACACATATTTATTTTGAGAAAGTGTCTCTTGATCCTCAGCCTCACAGAATTGTTTAGTGAATTCCTTTACACTAAAAAGTAATACATGTAAAACACTTAGCTGTGTGTGTTTGTGTGTGTGAGTGTGTGTGTGTGTGTGTGTGCGCACTGGCGGGCCCAAGGCGTCGATAGGTAGATCATTAAAAGTAAGAGAAGCTAATCCTGGGCGCATTAAGGGAGTTGGCTGTGAAATGGGCACACGCGTCGCGCAGCGAAAGAAAACAGGATAATTGAATTGACCTGGGTCACTGCACGGATTACCAGCGCGTCCTCGCCATCCCAGGCTCCTCCCCCTCTCTCTGGGGTTTAGGGAAGGACCTTCTGGAAAGGGCAAGAGGAGGGAAAAGGGAGAGAGAGTGGTAGATGAGAGGGGTAATGAGAGAGAAGAAAAACAGAGAGACAAAAAAAAAGAAAGGCAGAGAAGACGGAGCATCCATACGGGCTCATGAGGGTTTGTCTGCTTAGCTCCAACTGTCCTAAGTCCCAGATTTTGTGACCTGCGGTCAGACCTTATTACGGTGTCCAAGTACATCTTGTCTTGAGCTTCCGAGTCATACACACATGCACAACCACATGCACCCACAAAGTAAATGGCACTATTAAGTCCATTGGCCAGTTCCATGGTTCTGTACTGTGGTAGAAGGTAGAGTTTTAGTATTGGCTGTGATGAAGCAGCCAATACCGAGAGAGGTGTTTTCTCACCTAAAGGTTAGAGGAAGTCTAGTGTTGCTGCTGGTGTAGACTCACCTGGTGTTAGCCAAAAGACAACCATTTATCCCCGCTTTCAGCTGGGTTTCGGGACTGGGCTCACAATGGAGACGAGCAGGGGAAGGAGGAAACAAGAGAGAGAGGTTAACTAATCAACTATTTGGGTCTCCTTCAGAGGGCTCACCTTGCCATTTAGCTGTAAAATATCATGTTACCAGTGGGCTTACATGACGCGTAAGAGTAGTAGTGTTTGACAGTCAGGATGTGTGTCACTATTGTGTGTTGAGTCAGTTTGCAGGAGGTGGTGTCTGTGTGTTTAGCGAAGGTTTGGGGGATTGCTGAACAGGTTTAGTGAAGTCATTAATGGTCTAGGAGCCCATAGGGGGGATGGTGTGATGTTTTGGTTATGGGAGTGCCCCGCCACTTCTATCATTGTTATGTCCAGAAGTTCTCACAATATTGTTTGGGTTTTTTTTGTTTTTTTATTGGTTTTTACTTTGAACAAGTCAGGGTCAAAAATACACAGGATCTCTACGGGCTTATGAGAGTTTGTCTACTTAAGTCTTAAGTCTCCTTAAGTCCGGATTTTGTCACCTGCAGTAGAAGATCCAAATCAGATGTACGGGCATATGGAAGTGCCAAGGAATTAGAAAGTGATGTACAATTCTATTTAAAGTTTCTAATTACAATATTGCACAGCTTTGCAGTGTTGGCAAGGTAGACAGCAAAGAGCTACCGCAAAGTCTATATGACACATTTTGGATTTGGAATTTCAGACTTCTGTCTGATGAGAAAACACTAGAAACACTTGCTAACTACTATTGTATTCTTTAGGCGATAAAATGCGTCAAAGTAATTGCACATTCCATTCATTCATTACTTCAGTACTCCTGCTGGTGCATGGGACAAGTTCGTCCAAGCAAAGAAAAAGTAAATTGTTCAGTTGATTATACAAATGATATAAAAACAGAGAAATGTTCGACTTGAATCGTGCTCAGTTCATTTTCTGCTGATCGAGTGGTAGACCATTTTCGCAGCAGACATTTTGACTCGTCACAGCAGGAAAGGCGCAGTTGTCATTAATGGCACCAACGAAGGATCTGTTCCATTAAGTGTCCCGGTAAGCCTTGACAGTAATACAGCAGGCACAACAATATCAGGACACACCTAAATAGAATGCGGCCATTATTAACGTCATTAATTAAACCTGTGCGTGTCCTGCTGCGACATGCCAAGATGTCTGTTGCGAGAAAGGTGTATTATTGAAGAATTAACTAATCAATTCAGCAGTGTAAATCCTTTTTGTTTAGATGGAAGGTCAACAGTTTGGGGTTAGTTCTACATTTAAGTTTAGGGTCAGTGTTAGTATTTGACTATTTGTGTGTGTGTGGTGAGGCTGTTGTTTCATGAAGTCCAGTTGTTGGTTTCCATGAAGGGATATGGTAGGTATAAAGGAGAAAGGGCACCTTCAGTCTGAGATGAGCTTAATTGCTTCATTCTTTATTGATGAGAAGTGCCTAGACACACTCTCTCTCTCTCTCTCTCTCTCTCTCTCTCTCTCATTCATCTGTGATCGGTGTCCATGCTTTACTATTAGAAACGCTGACATTACATACAACACAGGGGCTGCTTGACTGAGGATTTCGCTGGATTATTCTGTAATATAAGGATAATATATGGCCGTGTAAAGGCTCAGTGTATTAGCGCAGAGCCGCTCCACAGCGTTTGTATGAAAATGCCGTGTGCCCGTGTTGACATAAACAGCTGCAGGAATTAGGATTTGTTTTCTTTAGATCCCCTTCCCTTGCAAACATCTGCTGTGTTCACTTGATGTCATTATTGAGGCCACGAAGCACTCAACTTCCTTTCCTCTCTCTCGCTAGCGCTTGATCTCGCTCTTTCTTCCACTCACCTTGTCTGCTGACACGAATATTTGAAATCTTACCTGTGAATTAGAAAAAAAAAAAAAAATGAAATCAGCACTGCTTGCATTCCAGTGATCTGATCATGTGCGTACATTTTTCCGCACAATACTGTATTAGAGGTGACAATTTTTTTGAGGAGGGGAGTTTTAAATAGTCTCTACTTCTGCCTGCCTTTACCTTTAAATAATTACCTGAAATTATTTTTAGTTTGGCCCCCGCTGCTTCTTCCAGACCTGGATTAAAAAAGCATCAGCAAATCAAAGACGGGAGTGTTTTGAAAATCAAGCATCAAGCTTCTTTAAATGATTCAACATACTCTTCTTTGATGCCTCATATCAGCCTCTCTTCTTGTAATCCTTTTTACTGCTTGAACGATGAGTCGATTAAGTCATTGGTTGATCGACAGAAAATGAGTTGACAAACAATTCTGATAACTGATGACTCATTTATCTAGAAAAACGTTTGCTGGTTGGGCTGCTTTTTCCTCTTTGCTTTATTGTAAATTGAATATTCTTTGCTTTCGGGCTGTTGATCGAACAAAGCAAGCTTAGGACTCTTTCAGGAATTTTTGACATTTCATTGACGATAATGAATCGATTAAAAAATAATAATAAATAAAGATATTAACATCATGAAGAGTAAGGAAATAACCTCATGAACGTCATGATTTGTGATCTGAAATGTGTCATGTTGTCCACAAGGGCCTTGGCTTCTGCCGTTCGAAATGTTCAGTATTTGCTTTACATTCGACGCTATTACTTATTTTATTAAAGTGGGTGTCACCTCTTCAAAAGATGTGTTGTTTTGGAGGCAGAGCTGGTTCGATCTATGGTACCTTCGCTCTCAGACTGAGAAGGCTGAGCTAGTGAAAACATGAGTTAACGATTGATTTCTCTCCTACTTCCTTTATACTTGGGGCAAACATCAACTTGATCTTTATCCCACATAATAACAGCACTGGAAATACTTTTTGTTTGTTTTTTTCGCTGGTATTAAAACACACACACACACACACTGTGACCTTTAGTGGCAGCTTGGGGGATTTTGGCAATCCGGTACATGGCCGGTGTGATGTACACACACTCACGCACACACACACACACACACACACACAGCTTAGAGCATCTGATTATGTAGACGTGAACAGTTCAATCACACGTGGGCTGTTCTTTCCATTTCCCTCTAGCTGTTGCACATTGATTACATCAAGAATCTTTTTTGAAATCCAACATCTTTATCTGACTCTCTTCCTCTCCTCTCTGTGGCTTCAGAGTTCCCCTCCTCAACCACTAATACACTCGCACACACTGACACACATACACATGCCCACAGAGACATAAAAAAAAAGTGAAATCATTTTTCCGCCGAACCTTGTCCTGTTTATTCCTGCGAGCTCGGGAGCGCTGCAGTTAGCGCTGCATGTTTTGGCTTGTTTGAGCTCAGGCCTTCATCCTCCGGAGCTCCGGAGCCTCCTGGACTCACCTGGGGCCCACAGACGGGCGCTCTCAGAACTGCCCTCTAGTTTGCACTTCCGCATAAACTTTCTCTCTTTTTTTTCTCTCTCTCTCTCTCTCCCTGTGCTCCTCTCCCCAAGTCTCGGCAGTCTAAAGGTGAACACTTGAAATAATGAATCGGATCCCCCTTTCGCCCCCTTCCTCTCTGTATTCCAGTTAAGACTCTCCCCATAGTATTTGCACTTCATTAAACTTGAAATAGGTTTAATATTTAAAACACCATGAACAGATTTCAACCCCCTCACCCCTCGCACACCTCTCTACTTTTTCTCTCCCTTCTCCTCGCTCTCGGTTTAATAATCTACTCTCATATTTCCTCCCTAATTCACTCCTCCTTCATTAAAAACCAAAATAGATTTAATATTTCAGACTATGTGGACTTAATTTTTAACCCCTTTCTTCGTGGCTTGGTGCTTGACACGCTATGGGTTAGATAACTACATCATGTTGAGGCCTATCCCCCCGTATTTTCTCCTCTCCATCCATGTGTTTCTCGTTTTTTTTGTGTGTGTGGCTCCTGGTTCATCTTTCTCACTTTTTCCACAGTCTATTATCAGTTCTGTCTCTCACTGTCTTTGTACTCCAGGCCTCTCTCTGTGTCTCGCTCTGTCTCCCCCACCCCCTATTTGCTCTGCCTCTTTGTCCTCTGACTGCACAGATGATTTCAGCCCATTCCTCCCACCCTATTGACTTTTGTGGCCTGCTCACCCCACCTCCCTCAGTTTCCCCTACTCCCTCCATCCTCTCCTTCCCCTTTTTGTGCCCTGCTACCACACATACACTCATTTCCCCTTCCATCTCTCAGTTGAATGTTACACAGAGGGGTTGAATGCTTTTTTTGTTCTTTTGGGAATTGTGACGGAAGGCTAAAATAACGTTCATTCCCCCTTTTTCTGTCTTTCTGTCTCATGTCAGCCTCCTGTTCGGTC
>NTHP01000194.1:877240-905668 GCA_003416845.1 Oplegnathus fasciatus | reverse complement strand
CTTTTGAAAAGAGGAAAAAAAGAAAGTGTTAAAGATACAGAAGAGTTGGCCAACAGCAATGAGAAACTAGGAGGGAGAGGCCAAAATCACCACAGGGGACAATTATGGCTTGGGCTGTGTACATACAAGTGTGTGCCTGTGAATTTGTGTGTACATGTGTGTGGTTCTTTTTGGGTTTGATAGTTATAGAGGCGTTGAAGACAGTCCTGGAAGCCACTATCTGTCCTTCACAACTCTTTGTCCCCTCCTTCTCTCCTCTATCCCTCCTTCCCTCTGTCTGTTTGGACCTTCCTTTCCATCCCGTCAATTCACGCTGTCACTTCTGTTTTCACTCATCTCATGCACTGGAGCTATGGCCACCGCTTGAGTACAGTGTGTGTGTGTGTGTGTGTGTGTGTGTGTGTGTGTGTGTGTGTGTGTGTGGTTGAGTGTATGGGCTTCAAATAAAGGCAGGGCTGTGGGTTAAACTTCCTCCTCATAATTAGGATCTGTGAGCTTCTGTGCTGGTTTCTTTGCTTGTGCAAAACCGGAACTCCCAGGTTCTGTTCCAAAAGTGAGAAACCTACTTCATGGTCACATTGACATTTGTAATAATTCAAATGACTAAAAATCCAGCCTTACAGTATAACTTTGCTCAACACTATGTCACGCAATTCCCTCAATTTGTCTAGAAAGGGATGGTAAATTTGAAATAGCAATGTCATTGTTGTTTATTTAACATTTCTGTTTTTAGCTGCCTTTAACAAACATCATTTTCCACGCTTGTGGGTTAAAGGTCACCAGCTTGACAGACTGAGGTCAGTCAAGTGGCGAGCTATGAGAATGGACTCGTCAATCTCCTTTGTCCAGACATGGCGACAACAATAGCACACCTCTGTACCTTTTTTAAAGCGGCTATAATACTTTTTTTTAAAATTAACAATGATCAAATATGTGTAATGAGAAAGGCATCGCTCATAGTGACAAACTCCGCAGAGAAATATCACCCAACGATGCAGTTCCCCTCAGCTCTGTGAAACTTTTTAGCATCTTTCAGCTCAAATATTTCAGGCAAATATAAGGACAAGGAAGGATAAGAGAGAAACAGTTCTGATGACATCGCTGAGCTGGAAAAACATCGTGGGAGCTGTAGTTTTTTGAATGCCAATTGTTGTTTAAGTTCAGTTATCGATGGGTTCAAATTCGTGTCCCACTCATTTAGCTTAAACCCAGGAACAGGTTTCACCTTTTCAGAAACACAGACAAAAGAAACCCTCATTGAGAGATGGCATTGTGTTACAGAAGCCTGTGGAACGGCAGCTAGGACCTTCGGTTCTCTATGTCCTCTGCTCGTTGTCTTTAGACATGATGCTAGTTTTACAAAAAAGAGGCCAAACTCTCCTTTGTCCCCCCTGCCCCCACCCCCACTCCCCCAATCCCTTTGCCCCAGATCACCTGCCTGCCCAAACTCCTCATTGTTTCCACTTCCTCCACCTCTCTCTCTGCAACTCTTTCCTCCTCGCTACCCTCATACACCAGCAGCAGCATGCGAAGAATAACCTCATCGGATCCATTTGATCTCCTTTCCAGTCTCTCTATCTCTCTCCTCTGCCCCCATCCCTCTTCCTCGTAAGTCGGTGTCTCTGAATCTAAAATGGTTCGTGAGCTTGTTTCAGGTGGAACCTCCAACAACAGGGGGTACCCGTAGGGTTTTTTTTTTCTTTTAACGCTATTTCCCCAGTTGAGACTGACCTGAGTGAAAAAACTTTAAGGACGTGAATTCAGAATGAATACTTCAGTGCTGGAAAAAGGTAACAGAGGGTTTCAGAGTTTGTTCTAAGAGTGTGTGTGAGTGTGTGTTTGTGTGAGATAGATGTGTAGTGTGTTTGCATGTGTATATGGTGTAATTGTCTGTGACCCTGGCAGTTTTTTTTTTCTTTTCGTGGTTAGACAGCTTGGCCTTCCCATAGTTTCTCTAGCCTCAGAGACATCCAGCTTCAAGGTTTAGTGTGTGTTTCTGTGTGTTTCTGTGTGTGTGTGTGCGTTGTACAGGAGAGGAGAAAGGGAGCGATGGGGGTTAAAGGTGGACTTGATAGCGCAGGACACCCATACCCCCGTGTCCCTCCTCCCCCCTTCCCCCTCCATACCCCTCTGTTCAGGCCTTGATAAGTGGAGCCGGAGTCTGTGGGGGTTAGGGATTCCTGTCTGGCACAAACACACATACACATAGAAACACACACACGCACTGGGATCCGCCCGCTCTACATTCCTGTGTCCGACTAAGGAAGCAGCCTAGCCGTCTTCCCCTCCACTCCCAAATTATCCCCTTCTCCTAAAGTCACTGCATACTTATCACACGCCTCTCTACCTCTCTCTCTTCCATTCTGACTCATGCATACCTCTTCTATCTGCCATGTTTTCGTCTGTCTGTCCTTCCACTGAGCACGCTGCAAACAGCCCATCTAATCGTCTAGTAGAGTCGTAAATTGTTCTCTTAGAGCACGTGAAAAAGATCTGCCAGTACAGTGACATATTGTCACCTTATTGCAGCACAAATGCATGTTCAAAACACGTCTTGTGTCATTTTCATGATGGTTATGATGTGATCTGTCACTCACTTCTACAAAAACACCAGAAACTGCGTTGGAAACATTGGAATTATTTCAGCGTATAGCCAGATATTTCACACTGTAGGAAAAATAAAATTGAAAAACATAATTTCAGATATTTCTGCTGCTCATCTTTCCCTCTGTCCCTGTGGGGTTTTTTTTGTTTGATCTTTCACTGCTCACCTTTTTTAAAATTTTTTGCTCATTGCTCGAACTACAAATCCTCTAAACTTTTCCCCTTCACCTCTCCCTTTCGGCCTCTCCTGTGTACCTCCCCTTTCTGACTATCTGACTCTGTTTATATCTTTTACCCCTTTCTCTCCTTCCCTCCCTCCCTCATCCTATTCCTCCCTCCCTCTCAGGGGTGTGTAACAGGGGTTAGGAAGGGGTCATGTGGTCTCACGCTGCCCTTCTCTCTAATGGCTTCTTAATGAGAGAGCCAGGGAGGGAGAGTGAAGCAGGGAGAGGAGCAGTTTTGAGAAGCAGGGTGAGATATCAGTAGTTCTGCTTAGGGCACTGACTCTGTGTGCGTGTGTGCGCACGTGTGCGTGTCAATGTGAGGCTGCGTGTACTGCATGTGCACACGCCTGCACTATTTGACCGACCCCTTGCTCCATTTGAGCCCTCTCTGAGCTTCATGTTCCTCTCCGGGGAAAGAGGAAATGACACGTTTGTAGCCTTGAATAAGCGCCGGGGCTCGTCACACGCACTGTCCACTGGGCCTGGCTCGGGGGTGGGTGGGAGATGTTGTGGAGGTGAGGGAGGAGGGATGGGGGTGGGGATGGGGCCCGCTCTTTAATTTGCACAGCTTCTGCTGATTTGATCATAAGCAATTAATCTCAATGGCTCAGCTCGGCTGCAGTGGGGGAAGAGAAGATGAACACAGTCCTCTATATGCAGGCATCCCTCGCTTTGGTTTTCCCCTCTGTCCACACAGTGTGATTTCTACTGTTCGTACCTCTTCTACTCTTGTCATAGAGGAATTTGTGGCAATTTTGTCCCTCTTGCCCCACATAATTTTCCCCTGCGGAAAAGTGTGGTTTCCCGAGCAAGTTTTGGTTTTGCAGACAAATATCTCTCCAAAATCTCCATCTTTTAATCAGAGTGTTTGAAAGGGTTTTAATGAGTCCTGAGGTCATGAAACATATCAATCACTTATAGGGATTTGTAAAGTTTCAAATCAAGTGGGGAAAATGAAAATAAAAACTTGGATTTACACAATCAGTGCAGATAATCAGCTCCATGTTGGACGTAGTGCCAAAACTCTGATTATGGAATTAGACTTGCGTCAAACAAGGCTATCTTCTATTTCCGTGGCATCTTCACAGGCTTTGGACTGCTGAGTGGCTTGTGGAGTGGTATGAGGTTCAAGGTCCAGATCCGTCCTGCCTCGGTCTTGAGATTCGTCCAACTTTTATCAGCTCAGGAGTGACACAGATCTCCCCTGATCCACTAACACTAAGCTCGCAGCTTGCACAGGTTTGGCTCCCTCATCCACCTCTCATCTGTCACACTTCCTTCCCCTGTTTAACCCTTTGCTCCATTCCTTCATTTTGACCTACAGTACACATCAGTGCGCGACAAACACCGCGACTCGTTCCTTCACTCTCCCTTTCTCCAGCCTCTCTGCCAGTTTTCCTTCTCCCTCTATCTTCCTTGCCCTTGCTTTTCCTCTCCATGGCACCGTACTCCTCCCATGCTGAGGCCAGAGCTCTCCATTGTTGGAGGCAGGTTGCCAAGGATACAAGCACAGAGAGGCACAGTCTTAATGTTATGAGATGGGAGAGATGAGCAGAGAGAGGGGAGAGGGGCAATAGCTCTTGTACTCTCTGGTCACTGGGCAGCCCAACAACACACTAGTGCTCTACAGGGAACACGTAACACCCCCTGCTCCCCGCTCTGTGGATGGAGCACAGTGACATTGACTGTTTGTGGAGGAACCTCTTGTACTGGTCATCTGCTCTCTGTGCCTGTTGTGACTGTAGTGTGTGACTGCAGTGTACGTCTTCATGTGTTGTGTTTTTGTACATTTGTCAGGCAGCCAGCTGATGGGGATCTTAGAGGTCTTGTTTTTGGCTGTGCAATGACAAACTAATGTACAACAATGTATAGTTGTTTTGTCTATAAGTACATATTTTCTTTAAAGAAGGTGAAAGAATATGCCAGTGCGGTAGTATTATACTTCCAACCCATTTATTCCAACCTAGTATGATAGTCCCAATCTATTTCCAATACAAATCAACCAGTTTCCTAAGTTTTCTTTATTCTGGTGTACCAATCTGCTTTATTATGTTTTTTGCTGTGTGACACTAATTTTGGGGAAATTCGTGAACGCTTTGGAGAAGATCACCGCACACAATGCTAACAGGCTTAGAATATATGAAGAATATGAAAAAGAATGCTCTGCGCATTTAGGTCCAATGCCAGTATTTAATGATAAAGCCTGATTCTTGAAGCAAGTTGATTCGTCTTGGGATTTTGGGTTTGGCATTTTTGCCTTTGTTTGATAGCAGACAGCATAGTGGCAGACAGGAAACAAGGGGAAACAGGGGGGGGTATAATATGCAACAACTGGAATCACACCGGGGACATTGCAGTTATGTGGTATGCGCCTTAACCATTCAGCGATCAGGACACCCCAGACTGGCAGTTTTTGAGAAAGTAAGACTTTAAGGATTAGAAAACAGACAGAAATCACACACACTACGCACACTGGTCTGTGTACATTGGGTGTACACGTGGCGTGTGGTCATACATTTTTTTTGCAGATGACGAAATTCACGTCACTTATATCCTCGTGGCTATGCGAATGTGAAATTTCCTATTTGGGCTTAAGATGCAGATATTTTTTCCTCACCAGTGTTAGTGAACAAATTTAAATGTTGTGTGCCTTAACATTTAGTGTCCTATTTCCCATTTATAGTTTTGTAATCCACTCCAGAATGTCCAGCTGGGAATGTGTTGATTTTGCCAACTTTGTTTGGTTGTTAAACTTGTCTTAAATTAATTTCCAGGGAGCAGTAAAGAAGTGATTCTGGCTAGTTAGTTGCCTCGAGCCTCTGAGCTGGTCAGTGTGAGTCGCAGAGTGCGTTAACCCACACACCAATAACCCACAGGCTCTGTACAGCATCCCCACCCAGAGTCTTTGTCATTTTCCTCCTCCACTTTCCATTATCCCTCCTCTCAACCTCTCCCTCTCCCACCTCACCCCTTCAGATACGACCCCGGACCGGGCTGGACCTGGCTTTTGGGCACGTGCCCGCTCACCAGTTCCTCCCCTGTGCATAAAGCCAAGACATAACCTCTCTCTCTCTCGCTCAATCTCTCCATCTCTCTCTCTTTGCTTTTAGCACAAAGCCCTGCGTGTCTGCCTTCCTTCCCCACCCAGCATTCTTTCCCCATGCAGACCTCTCCCCCGCTCTCTCTCTCTTTCTCTCTCTGTCGACTTCCCTCCTACCCGCCAACTCGCTCAGCCTCACCCTACCTTTCATTAGCCCACTCTTTATCTCACACACTCACTCGGCTCGCTCTCTCCCCCTCCACTCTCCTATCTCGCCAGCTTTTACACTCCCTGTACTCTCTCTCTCTCTTTTTCTCTCACCCCCACCCCCCCTCAGTTGCTTCGGCTTTTGTTTCTGATACATCTTCATTTATTCCTCTCTCCCTCTCTTTCCCTGCTGACCCTATTATTCTCTCTCTCTCTCTCTCTCTACCTCCCTCCCACTCCTCTCAGTCCCTCTAAGCTGCATTAACTCCCCAGATTACCTTGAGCCCTGCAATCCTCCATCCCCCACGCACTCACCGCTCCCTCTTTCCCTCCCTTCCTTCACTCATTCACTTGCTCACTCAGACTACGTCCACACCAAGGTGGCTAATTTTGAAAACGCAGTTTATGTTTATGTTAAGCCTGCGGCCTGTCACCTCCTGCTGTCCATGATCACCTATAATGTGTTTTAAGGCAGCAGAACTCACGATTAATTGTTCTTTTTGTTGCCTGTTTTCTCTGTTTCTGTCGTCAGACAACTGAATGAGCATAAAATAGCAAGTTGATCGCGGATCATCAAAGCTAACCAGATGACCTTAACTCTGCTGCGTTGAGATGTCGTGATATTGACATTTGAAATGAGTGATCACAGAGAGGATTAGATGCTGCAGAAAGTTGAATAAAAGTCAACTTTTATTTAACCTTCTCAGTCAGCGTATAAACTGTTCTACAAAATAGAAATGATTTGCAGACAGGAGTCAATGGCACAAACGTATCTTTTGAATAAACTGTGAACTTCTTTTCCCGTTAGCGACCAAGCAAATCCAAGTGCTAACAGACTCTCTTCAGTAACTCTTTATTTAGTGAAATAATATCCTGAGAAGAAAATGCCACAGGCCAGTAAACGGCCCAGTACAGAGGAGGCTGACTAGCGCTAGCTGGGCTGGCTAGCGTGTTAGCTCGCCAGCTAAAGATTATGACTATAGTTTGACCATGCAGGCCTTTAAAAAGTATATCCACCAGCCAGTAGATGAGGGCCAAATCAGCCATGGCTGACACCACAATAAACTCCAATTCTGCAGAAACTTAAGGAAACATGGCAACAGGTTACTATTGTTAATGAGAAGAAACAAGCAGCAACGGCAACAAGGCTTCACATCCTGGTATAATTCCCCTTCTGCTCATTTGTTTAATTGTATCCTTCAGATGTGTAGCGTTAATTTCTGAGCACGCACACAACCACCGATCGTTTTCCTTCGTTTTAGGGTGTCAAAAACGACGGCGTAGCGTGGACGGTGGGCCAAAACGTGGAGAAAAACATGCATTTTCAAATTTAGCTGGCTTACTGTAGACGTATTCTCACTTGCTCGCCCCCACCGTCACTAACCATCCTCCCTCCAGCCTCTGTAACCTCCCCCTCACCTCTCCTCGCTCCCCCTTCACTCACCCACCCACCCACACTCCATCACCCCATCGTCCACCTCTCACCCCACCACTCTTGCAATCGCTGAGCTCCTCTTCTCTTCTCTCCTCTCCTCCCCTCCACCCACACTCTCTCTTTTTCTCCGAGCCCCCAGCAGTACCACCATCACCACCAGCACCATCATCTCTCTCTCTCTCTCTCTCTCTCTCTCTCTCTCTCTTCCCTGTCTTTTACCACTCTCTTCCCTCTGTCCCTCCCTCCTCTAAAGCCTTCAGGCTCTGCTTGATTTATGCTTGCCCTCCCTATCCACAGACACCCCACCACCACCACCACCACCCACCCACCCTTCCCTATCTCTCTTGGAGGTTGTGGCCCGGCTAGTCCCTAAAAACAACAGAGAGAGAGAGCAAGTGAGAGAGAGGAAGACAGAGGGAAAGAGAGAGAGAATAACAACCTCTTTTACTTTCCATCCTCCCTCCTTTTTAACCCAGCATTTTTTTCATTCCCCTCTCCCACACTGCTTTTTAAATTGCCTCTGAATTCTTGAGCTGTTTTAGTGCCTCACTCCCCCTTCTCGGCTGAAATTACTTTTTTACCCTCTCAAACTCTGGCATGCTGAGGAAGCAAGTTCCACCTTCCCTCCCCTCTTTGTCCACTCGAGGACAAACACACACTAATCACATGTACAGTGTGTGAAGCTGTTTGTGGAAAAAAAAAATGGTGAAGGAGAGACTTGCGTTTTTTTCGTTAGGAGGCATGTCGCTGCAATGTCGCGTAGACAATACGGCGAGCGGTGGAGTCTTGTGACAACACGGCTCTTGTAATGCCTTGTCCTTTTCAACCTCAGGCTGGCCGAGCCATTAACCAGGCCGACTTGGGGCAAGGCTTCTTTCTGTGTCTTTCTCTGTCACACACACACACTCATATACACACAAAGATACACAGTGAGAGAGTCTTTCTCTTTTGTTTGCACTCCCATACTCAAACATGCACACAAGCCCTACTTTCTTCTCTGACAGCTCTCTTGTGGTCGACAAGCCTCAGTAACTCGTTGCTTAACCACCCTGGACTTTTTCTCTCCATTGTGTTTGGCTACTGTCTCTGTTGATTTGAAGGCGTGGTGTGTTGTGTGTGTGTGTGTGTGTGTGTGTGTCTGACTGGAGGTGTTAAAGAAGTGTGTCCATCAGCAGCCAGGTCATGTGCGTGTGCGCTAGTAGCGGTGTGTATATCAATTTACGTTTATTTATCCATTTATCTATCAAAAACCTGTATTCGTGGAAAATGGAAACTCCCTCACACAACTGCGTTTGGCTTCATTTAGAGGGGAAGGAGGCATTTGTTTAGACACACACACACACACATATACATGGACACACTCCTTGAGCACAATCAGAACAGAAGATCAGAGGTCAAACAGGGTCTGCTGACCCTTCCCTCCCTTTTCAGGCCTTCTCTCTTCTCCTCTTTGCTGCGTCAAAGCACGCTCTCTAATAACACAACTCCCCTTGTGAAACACACACACACACACGCACACTTCACTCAGATATACAGTGCAGCCTCCAACCACAGCACATAAAACTGTATCTTCTATCCATTAGCTGTAACTCTCTCAATGGATGATAAATGCAGTATCCCTCACAACACATTTGAAGTATAGTTCAACACACACATCTTTTATTCCAAGGCAAGTCTTATTCCGCCTTTGCTTTTTCCCACTCAAGCCCCCACATAGCTTGCAGCATCGCTCACGCGTGCACACACAAACACACACGCAAACACACACGCAAACACACACATGAACAAAGAGAACCACCATTTCCACATATTTGTCTCTCCTTTTAAAAGGGGGTTTTATTTAGCATAAATGTTGAAGCCAAGGGTGCCCGGCTACCATGGCAACCAAATTAAACGGAGGATCTCTTCAGAAAGCAGAAATCTAAATTATTCGGACTCTTTTATGAAGGGGAAAATGAAAATTCCCTTCACTGTACAGAGACCGCCGCACTGTAAAGGCAGAAGAAAGGAGGAAAAAAACAGAGAGGAAAATGCTATTGTTTTTTGTATCTGACCATGCAGTTCAAAGCTACAATCCCATGCCATTGAAATTCATAGGTTGTCTCATGACAACCAGTACGTTAACACTCAGCATATGTGCACAAAGGAATGATGTAACCACAGTGTCTTTAAAACTCCAGATAAACCTATTGCCTCGGAAAGACACCACAATACGTGTGTCTACAAATCCTCAGCAAAACCCGGCACACGTATGATGAAATCCATAAGCTGCGTGCATGGGATTAGGTCCGACTGTTTCTGGTGTGGTAAATGATTTTATCTGTTCGGAACAGGATGAGGTTTAAGTAACACACCATCTACGCAGGGCCCGATAAAGCTTACATAAGTGAAGGAGGATTATGTAGTATATTCCGATTATTTGGCGCGGAAGCCTGTTTGTGGTCAGCTGAATACTAATTTCTAATATCTCACGCTTAGTCCCGGAAATGTGGATAAATCCTCAGAAAGCAGGATACTGTATGTTGCACGGCAGAGTGTGTCAACAGGACAGAGAGAGTCCTTCACTAATGCGTAAAACGCATATTAATGTCACACATTTTTCAGAATTTTGACTAGTGTGCGAGGAAATCATGAAGCAATGGCTTTTCCATAACTCAGCCATTTAATCTGCGGTGTGTGACTGAAGCATTGTTACTGTATGACTGTGGGGAGGGCGGACATGTTCCATCTGTAGATGCACGTGTCCAGGGGATGCTGGGAAAAGTGGTCAAGGGTCATTCACTCGTCCAATGAACAGATGAGTGGAGGGAGATGGGGGTCAGAGGTGACCCTCTTTTCTCTCTCTCCTCTTCGCTTCCTCTCCTTCCATTCGTCTGCCCCTCCTTTCTCCAGATACGTGTGTGTGTGTGTTTGTGCATGTGTGTGTGTTTGTTGTTGGCCCACAGCAGATCTATGTTATTGATTGACTCCTGTGGCTGCTGGGCTGCCCACTGAAGGAGGGGGCAGAGCTCTAATGAATTCCTGCACCTCATGCCCCTTGCGCCAACCCCTACACCCCCTCCTTAATTAACTTTGTGTGTGTTTGTGTGTGCGGGTGGGACGGGGGTGTGCGTGGATGCTTGCGTGTGTGTTTTGTGTGTGTCTTCTGTGCTTCCTCCACAGCTCAACACCCCCGCTTCTACACTCCCCTGCCTTTTTTTTTCTTCTTTCACTCTCTTTCTCTTTCTGCCCGTGCCTCCTCTCTTCTTTCTTCATTCCTCCTACTTTATCTCCTCTTTTTATATCTTCCGCTGCGTCTGCGAGTAGTTTGATGGCCGCTGATTACTTCGTATGTATGTCACTCTTATCTGCACCCCCCACCCCCCCACCCCGTCCGTCCTCAATATCTCACTCGTATCTCTACACCTTTCAGATGTATGCGTGTATGTGCAACCGTGCATACAGAGCGTGTATCCATCCATCTGATCTGCGATCATTTATCTATACTGAGCATGAAAAATGACAGACAGTGCGAGTGTGTGTGAGACAGAGTGGTCAACATTGACCCAGTAGGCTGTGAAGAGGCTGCATACCCATCGGTATTCCAGACGTGGAGGCAAACTACTGTCTCTGTCACCTTGACTCCCCCTGCTGCAGATGAGCACTGGGCTGCACAGGAAACACTTAGCACTACCTGACTGTAGTTAAAATGGACAATGGGGCTATTTTGTTCTCTTGCTTCCATTTTATTTTTTCACTCTTTTCTTTCTCCTTTGCCTTTCCACCAGTTTCTGTTCTCCGTGCCCCCGTGTTTCTTGCCTTCACTTTGTTTATTCCCCATTAGCTTTAAGTGTGATTCCAGCTGTCACTGCATGGGCTTTGTGGAACGGTAGACTTATATATTAGGATGTCAGAAGGTTTCTGTCCAGAACAATCACACATAATTATGCACACACACCCCCCCCTTAAGGCAAGTCTGCATTAGCACTCAGAAGTCTGTGTGTGTTTGTTTTAGGTGTAGACAAGCCATTCTTTCAAAGTCTCCAAGCCTGTGATGTGCGTGGTGTGTATTTTTGTCTTTGTTAGAGAAAGCAACCTGTCATCAGTTAAATGTCAATTAGGAGGCAATGAAAGTGCGTTTTTGTGTCCGTTTTTGCGTGCATGTGTGTATGTATGTGTGTGTCTGTGTTGAGCGGAGCTGTCGTCAGCAGTGTGGCCTGACAGTCTTGTAGATCTACAGTGGAACCTCCAGCGACATGTCTACTGCTGACAGCTTCTCTACACACTCTGCTTTCAACGACACTGACGGCTAAACGCACTCGCGCAGACATAAAGCACACACACACACACACACACACACACACACACCACGTCTGCGTCTGCCTTTCTCTCTCTCACTGTCTCCTTATGATCTCCCTGTATTTTTGTTGACTGGTGATGATGAGGTATGTTAGGGAGTCGAGGAGAGAGAGAGATGATTCAGAGCGGTGACGTGTTGGTAGCTGCTACCGAAAACACTCGGTGTAAACGATGACTCGGCTTAGAGGGTTGAAAGAATTGTTTTAATATGGTGGGGTTTTTTTGTATTTTCACTCAAGCTGCTATCACAACCTTTACTTTGACAAAACTATTCATGTACAATGTTAGGGTTTTTTAGTTAGACCACCATCCTTTTATATCCCCTTTGCAAGGGTTTCGCAAAGAGTGGCGGGATTTTCAGCCTATAGAGAAGCATATAATCCCTCAAATCAAGTTCAAACAGTGCTGTGTGAAATGTTTCATTGTCCCTTACCACCTACTTGAATTTCCCTGTTTTCGTTTGTGTTGTTTTAAAAGCCATTTTAATTTCAGTCAGTGATGGCTGCAGAAGGACTGAAGAGCCTCACCCATCTTCTGTTACCTCATCTCTATTCAGGGGCAGACGTGACCGAACCCAACAGCTCAGACAGCCGCGGCGAACGCCTCGACTTCTTCCTCAAACAGGAAGAGGCTCTCACCACAGAGCCCAGCTACCTGGGTCCCAGCGAATCGGAGGAGGCCGGTGGAAGAGCCGGGGGCGGAACACTCTCATCTGTAGCCAATCTGAAGGCGGCGCTGATGAGTAAGAACAGCCTGCTGTCACTGCGGGCTGAGATGATGGGAGATGATAACCCCTTGCTGTACGAGTACCTGCCCAAAGGAGGACACTCCCTGTCTTGTAAGTCGCTATTTACTAACACTGTGCTCACACTGGTTGTTACACATGCACCAAACCAGCCACACACCTCATTATAACTTACAACTCAGGTACACAGAAACTGCTTCGAATCTGCTAGTGTATTTTTGAGTACCTGCTCATGTGGTCACCTGTGAGACATAAAACATACAGGCTTGACCGCTTTTGACATGAGCATCCTCTTCCTCTGCAGAGTATTTTCCCTCATCAGCCACTGTATTTGGATAATTCTGAATGCATGCATGTGTGTGTGTGTGTGTGTGTGTGTGTGTGTGTGTGTGTGTGTGTGCATGTGTGTGGTGCCACTTGAGTGTGTAAAGGGTTTGTGTGATGACTAGTCAGCGGTGACTCAGTGAGAGAACATTTTGCTGGGATCGCTCTCGCTGTCGTGAGAGAATTTGTTTGGTTTTATGTGACAGTTTCTTTGTGCGTATCAGTGGGTCTTCGGCTGTATTTCACAGCATCAATATAACACAACAGAACTGCAGCAAATGTTCAGATATTATTTACTTACCGTATTTAAGCATCAGAAATTATGAAGCGATTTGCTCTGTGGCACAGACCTCTACATCCTGTTAAAAAGAACCTTCAATATAAGGAGTATTTTCTTCAAATTATATCCCTGAAAGCAATCAGTGAAACATTAAATTATGATAGAGGAATGTGATGTAATGGGAGATAACATAGATTCCAACAAACCATAGAAATTTAAGCTTTATTCAAGTGTTTGTTTACCATCAAATTTTCTTTTTTGTGATTGTACATGAGTGTGCAACCGATATGTGAATAGTTTTACGTTTATGTGTGTTAAGCCTTCAACAACCTTCCTCCCCTCTTTGAGTGTCTGAATATCTCGACACATAAGTAGTAAAATAACTCCTACATCAGCTACAATTTTCCACTTAAAGCTTCTTACTTACTTTAGAATAAACCATTTTCTAATCATATCAATATTAGATCAATGAACAGATCCTTATTTGTGCTTAATTTGTCCACGTTAACAAGAGATTTTTTTCTTCGTTCAATCAGTTTTTTGCCTTCACTGAGGGTGTTAAACTGTCAGTGTCTTCATGTGCATATCTCTGTGTGTGTGCCAGCGTGAGCGTATATTTGCTCTAGTCCATGTCCGCGTGGGCACATTTGTGTGTGTGCAACTTGTGTGTTTGTGTTTCTTTGCTTTTACTGGCTAGTAATTGGATCTTTTGTCCCGCGTTCTGCCTGTCTTTGTGAGCGGAAGAAAAGCAAAGGAAGGGTACAACTCCGAGCCTAGTCATGCCTTTTGAGTTGAGCCCCACTCACCTACAAAATAAAAGACAGGGCCAAGACTGAATAGATGGAAACACACGTTTGCAGTTGCACATACGCGCTCGCGCACACACGTCACATCACATCACCCCTTTTGTGCAAGTGTTAAGTGTGTGGGATTGAGATGTTTCTATTGGCTTAAAGAGGAGAATCAGATGCTGTCACAGCACAGATAGACAGCCCCACAAGCTCCAAAAAAACAGAAGGAGAAGCTTTTTGATACACACTCACATTTTGCAGGTACACCCAGCCTTGACTATATGAATCGGAGATTTGGAGAATTCAGAGAATGGTAATCATTTGCTCCCTGCATGGAAAAAAAACATGTTGAATGAGTCTTATAGCTGTATTTCAGTTGTCACCAAAGAAACCTCTGGGAGGTTTTTGGTTAGCCGAACCCTATTTTGAATTCCCTACACAATAGGGGTTGGGGAAATGGGCTTGTCGAGATGGCCAACAACCTCCCCTCCCTCCCCGGGTCTGTCCCTGTGTCTAAATGAGGACAGAAAATAAACAAACACTGTACCTCAGATTACTGGGCGGAGGATAAGTCTGCCTGGTTTGACAGATCGCTGCTCCCTGCCTCCCTCCCTCCATTCAGCCCTCTTTCCCCCTCCTCCTGCTCTCCTCCCTGCTTCTCCTTCACCCCTGCTTAACATCCTTCCTGTCCTTTTTTTCCCTCCTGTACTCCCCCTCACGCCATCCATCCCTCCCTCCTTCCCTCCATCCATTTCTCCTTCACCCCTCCTTAACACTCATCCCTCACACTCTCCCTCACTCCCTCCCCTCCTGGCCGGCTCCTGCAGTTCCTCCTTATTTGTCTCACTCCTGTCTCTTTCCCCCTCTTTTACTTCAGCTGTGGAGCATCAAAGTATGTTGGTTTCAAATCCTGGGAAAGTATTGATCTAGGCAGAGAGGAGGTAGAGCAAGGTCACCTGGCCCAATTCAAGAGAGACCACTGAATATCAGCAAAAGGCCTCGACATAGAGCTTCAGTCTCCCCCTCCCTCTTCCTCTTCCTCTTCCTCTTGTTCTCTCTTTTCTGTATAATTGGCTGTTTAATAAAACATGTTTCTCCTAAAGATTCATACATCCAAAATCGGACCAAACTGTGAATCAATGGTCTGCAGTTTAACCACTAAATACCTCTTTCTCTTTACATTTAGCAATTCAAACTGATCCGACCCGCACTTTGTTGACAGATCTTGTGATTCAAATGCACTCTCCTCTCTTTGCTATCCTTTGCATGGGTCACGGACTACATCCTCCTGGCATGTGGAATGCCAAAATACAGTGGAACCAGTCTGTATGTCAATCAGCCTCCTGAATCCAATTAAGATCATTGGGATTTGGCCCCACTACCCCTTTGTGCGTCAGACAATCAATGCCAGACAATGGATTTTGCCGGACCATCCCCGCGCACCTGTCCACACTGCCACCGCGTACCGGCTGTAAAGAACATCCAATTAACTATAGGGATCATACTGACATTATTGAACTTTTCTCTCCACTGCCTGCTCTCATCACTTCACATCTACTTTTGAAAACTGACTCACCCTGCACAGTAGCTCCCAGTGGCTCCACAGCTACTCTCCAGAGGTTTTGTGATTTTTATTTATGATTGTGACACACATTTTGTCAATCTGGCGCGAGAGGCTTATCAGGTTTAAAATTTGGATCCCATATGGCAACGCCATACCCTCTGCCTCCCTGTTTAAATGCAAGAGGAAAGAAACAGCAGCAAGGGTCGATGCAGAGGTACATATCGATACAGGAGATAGAGGTAACTTTCAATCTGGTAGTGGGATTTTCCAGTAAAGGTCACCTAATCTGCTTTATATATAAACTTTTTGGAATTGCTGGCACTTTTCCAGAAATCTCTTACCTGCAGGAGATGCACACACTGTCTGAAACATGAATCCAAATCCAGGTTTGCTCTCCGTCATCACATTTTTCAAAACAATAAAAGGGGAGTAAAACTGTCCAGAGGTTATTGCTAACAGAGCGCCTTTTCGCTATAGAGTCATGGAGAACCCCAATCCTATCTTCATCCTAATGGACTTTAGTTGTTTAGCTATTGCTAATTGGTCACCTTACAGTAATTGCTTCCCTAAAGCCTAAACAGACCTAATAGGTCTGCCATTCTGCTGGCAGGTAGAGGAGAGGAAGCGGGTTGTATTTTAGTTCCTCTACTGTCATTCTGTGTTTAAGTAATTCAGTTACTCTACATTCATGTATTTTTCTCCTTTCTATTTCTTTAACTCTTGTCGCTGTGCAGTGAGTCAGCCTGCTGTTATTTGTATTCTTTACAGCTTGCCAGACACGACTGCAATATTAAACTCAGTGAGACGAGATTGTAAAAATTACAGTCGTATGTAGGAATTCTTCGAGAGGCTTGAACCGAGACGGTTTAACGCAGTCGACGTAGTCGTTCCTCAGAAGTGTCCACTGCCAGAGCACCATTTGTTAATGAGCCACTCTCTCTCACCTGTAGCTCATCCCTTTACGCTCCGTCTCCATTTCTTCTTCCCTCTTAATGTTGTTCCTCCCGTCACTGCCGGGGGTGGGGAAGAGGAGATGGGGAGTTGAGCATTTGTGTGTGTGTTCTCAGTAAGTGGGAGTGGGGAGTGTCGGGCGCGGTAGTTTAACATTCCAGGAATCCGTCCACGGTCGAGCCTCATGGTTGTGTGATTCTGTCCGTTGTGCAGAGGAGGGCAATGAATGGCTAACCCACTGCATAACTCTGGAGACATTCCCCAAAACGCTGCCCACACTCGCACATACTCGTATACGCACACACACAATCCAGAATAACCTGCAACACATTATACTTTGATTCATACGCACTATAAGAAAAAGAGATGCACTCTCAGTACCAGCTAATGGCGATATTAATGTGTTAAAAGGCTTCTGTGTGAATAGTTGGAGAGCTAAAGGCTCTGTAAGAAATTTTAAATTCTTTATCCAGCCTTAACTTGTTGCTGGTAAACATCTTACATGGTCGATATAGTCGTCCTTTACCCTGCGCGTACAAAAAGTCTTCACTTGAGCTGCAAGATGGCTCTCCTCCAAAACAATCTCTCTCCACGCTACAGAGGATCCTCAAGCCCTCTCCTTATATGCATTTTACTCGCTCACACGGCACATGCACACTTTCTCACAAAACACACACACACGCTGCCATCCTCTGCGCACGCATGTGGGTGGAAGGAGAAGGAGAGCAGAGGAGCGAAAGAAAAAGAGAGAGAAAGAGAGAAGAGAAGCCCTAACCCTTTCCCCTCGGCTGGTGGAAAGTGAAACTTCAGAGTTTTTCTTCCTCCCCCTCTCCATAGTGTTTGATAGTGTAGCACTGGCAGCCTCTGTGTGCCCCCCTGCCCACTCTCTCCCGTTGTGTTCTGGTGGCCAGCTGCTAGCAGAGTTGCAGTTGTACGTGAGTGGGTGGGTGAGACTCGTTTCCTGTGCTCCTCAGGGCTCCGCTCCAACAACTACTGCAGCACGCTCCGGCCAGGGGCCACAGGGGCCACTATTCATAACAAACAGGGGGCTGGCTCCTCTCCCCCTCCTCCTCTTCCTCTTCTTCCTCCTCATCTTCCACCATCACCACCACCACTACCGCCATCATCATCAACATCAGCATACTGCCCACCCACTCCACCCACGCCACTGCACCCCTCTGAGCCTCGGCCCCTGGAGGCCCCCGGTCTGCGGGCTGGGGCACCCCCGCTGCGCTCAGAAGGGTTGGACATGGAAGTGGAAGAGGGCCCTGAGGGCCCGGAGCCCTCCACCTTGCCTGAGGTAAGCACACAGAGCCTGGCTCATCTCCAGGGCAGAGGCTGTTCTCTGGGTACCGCTCCTCCAGTCAGATAAAAGTTTGTGAGTGGAGATGAGCATCCAGGGGGCAGCTTCACCCTGTTTTAAACACACTGAGGGGGGTTGAGGTGATGGAGAATAGAATGTGACCGACGATGTGGTGGGAGGGTGGGGCTACGGGTCTTTATGAGGAGAAGTGGAGGTTAATGGGGTTATTTTTCATCATTGGAAAGTCTTTTTTATACAGAAGCACACCATCGCTCAACCCCTCTCTGTGTCTCGTTCTCTGTGTGGAATCTGGCATATTTCCTGCTCCACCGACGAAGAAACGCTGTCTGTTTTCTTCTGTTTGTCTTTCTTTTCTGTGTGCTTTGTTTGCTTTCTCTTCCTTTCAGATTTCCAGTTCCTCAGTTCACCCTTGTCTCCCTTTTCATATAATCTTTTTTAATATAGCCAGACCCCGAATTCGCCGCCAAGCCAAGAGTCTTTGCTCAGCATTAGCGGTAATGTAGTTTATAGTGGTTACATTAGAGATGACACATCTAGTCACAATGGCAGCGTGTGCTTAGAGATGGCAGATAACGGACAAGGTAGTGAGATGAGACTGAGTAGAATCAATACAAGTAGACAATGAGAGGTTTGCTCTCGCAGCCCAGGAAATTGTTTGTTCTGTTCGGTGTGTGTGTGTGTGTGTGTGTGTGTGTGTGTGTGTGTGGCAGTGTGAGCATGTGTGGAGTTTTGTGCCAGTCTGTGTGTGTACGCTCTGTGTGCGGGTGAGCATTTAGGAGCAGCATTTGATTTCAGTGGACCTGCCTCCCAACAAGCCTCCCTATCTCTACGGACAAGCCATCTGTTTGCCCAGTGCATGGTGTTCTGTTCTTAGAGAGGAGGAGGAGGAGGAGGAGGTGGAGTGTAGGGGCTGAGAAAATGGGTGGGGGTGAAGGAATGGCAGGAGCTTGGAGTAGATGGAGGAAGGATAGAGTTTAGATAGGATGTAGATGAAAGAAAAGAGAGAGGACAGGTGTTTGGTGCACCTTGTTAACACCCAAGGGGGGGTTGACTGTATGAGTATCAGGCAGATGATATTATGAATACTGTAGATCAACCTAACTGCTTATTCTGTGTCTCATAGGGCAGCTCTAGCATCCGGGAACTGTCAGCTATTTACAAGACTGTTTCTGTGTTCTCTCGCTAATTTCTAACAATCTATCTGTTCCTTTAAATCATTCTGATCTGTCGTTTCTTTTTTTTTGTCTGTTTTCATGTCTTTGTTTCTCACATGTGTGAAAAAAGCTTGTCTTCACAGCTTGTGTCACCTGCCTGCCTCCTGCATGCCCAGACAACATTCCATACAGACTGTATAAATGTGTGTGTGTGACATAACGGGATGTTTTGTGCTTACAGGAGGGCATAAGAGACAAAGAAGACATGAAAGAATACAGCACAGGTATGGTTTAGGCTTTCAAAGATGATGTATGTCATGTCTAGATAACTTCAGAGAGAGTACCTTTTGTACCTTATCTATTTCTCTCACTTTCACTCTCGCTCTCCTTCTCGTTATCTCAGCCTTGGAAGGTGACCAGTGTCCTGTCGAGAAGGATCAGATGGGCGAGGAGAGCTGTGCTGGTGGCTTGACTGTGCCTGCGTCAGTATACGCGGCTGGCAGAGGGACCAAAGGGCTGATGGTGCTGGGCGAAGAGGCTGGGTCAGGGAAAAGAGTCCTGCCAGAGCCTGGTGCCTGGCCCTCACCGGGGTTCGCCTGCTCCCTGTGCAAACGGCTGTTCAGCAGCCTGGAGCATCTCAGGGAACACGAGTACCGCCACACCCTGTCTCTGATGGCCTTGTCCCTGGACTGGCCGAACATACAAGGTCCATACCACCAACCTACCCAGCCCCGTCACCAGCCACAATCCCAGCCTCTCCACTTTCACCAGTCTCTCTACCGCCCTGCAGTGGCTGAGCCGGTGCCAGCGCGCTACCTCTGCTCCCAGTGCCCCGCCAGCTTCACCCTCAAATCCAACGCAGACCGACATGAGAAGACCATCCACTTCAAGAAGAAGCTGATGCAGTGCGTGTACTGTCTGAAACACTTCCGAGACCGCACAGACCTGCACAGGCACCTGTCCTCCGTGCACTCCAAAGAGAGGGGGCACACCTGCCCTGCCTGTGCCAAGGCTTTTAGCACCCAGAAAAACCTGGCGACGCACGTTAAAGTGTGCTGCCAGGTGGGGTCAGTGCCAGGAGCTTTATTGGGAGGCAGCGCTGAGATGGAAATGTCTCAGGGTGGGGTTATAGATTCGCTGTGGCGGCTTTCTCAAGAGATGAAAGTTGACAATCATGATCTCAGTATCAATGTGGAAAATTGAGACTGGATCTAGAGGCTGCAGGCTTATGTGCGCACATTCATACCCATCAGTTAGCAACGTATCCTCACATGTGTCGTACGTTCATGCCAAAAATGCTCTGTGGTGTTATTGCACTGAGACAAATCAAATGTCTGTGGACATGATTATAAATACCTAGGGACACTTTTTTTTTTTTACAACTTGTTAAATCTTATTTCATTATATTATTTTTTAACGGGAGATGTAACACGAATTGACAGCTTACATGTCAACAATTGCTATGCAAAGCTGATCTGTTTTAATCAACTGACTGAAATTATATGTAGAACTTTTTTTTTCAAATTAGGTTAAGGTTTGTGAATAGTTGCACATGAACAGGTGAATTACTTTATGTTGCGGTGCTGGGTGGAGAGACCGGGGGGGGCAGGGGCGTCTTTCCACCTCCCAGACCTAAACCACTTGTCTGGCTCTCTGTCGCCAGTCACCAGTCTGACTAAACTCTTCTCTCCTTTTTAGGCAGGGAGATCTTTATCTTTGTGTCCACCCCTGCATTACGGGCATAAAAACACTCAGACTCAGTTCATATCTGCCAGGCTTCACTGTGGCTCACAGCACACACAACCACACCACCTGCAGGAACTTTGTAGGATTGCACCATGAGAGCAGAATAAAGAACCCAAATCAGATTATTTCTGTTGCCAGTGGTTGTCCACCTCAACAAATATTAAAAAATTAGCATAAAACTTAATGGAACATATAAAAAGAACATTGTGGTTACTCTTCTTTAAACTGTAACTCAAAGAATAACTAAAACAAAGGGATTCTATCACAGATCCACCTCCGCTGGACACGTAGAAGCTTGTCCTCAGTCATCAGTCTGACATGATTACCTTCAGCCAGTGCTGTCAGATCAGTGCAGATGGAGGGGATGTGCCAAACGAGACAAAGCCAGCTAAAACAATAGACCAGTAGCAGTTCAGATGGGGGTTGGGTGGTGTCATTTTCTCTCTCTCTCTGTCCATCTCCTCTGTCCCAGATCTGTGAGTCTTCTAGTGGCTGAGTGTAGCTGGAGCTGGACAGTAATTGGTCCTCCACGGCTCCGGCCCTTCTTAACCCCTGACCCTTCATCTGAAGAGGAAGTGGGGACCAAGGGCCAGATGCCCTTTAAACCAGATGAGCTTAGTGATGTCACTGCTGCAGACAGATAATGGTGTGGTTGTGAGCACAGGGTAGAAAATGGGGGATCAAGGGAGACAAATGGGAAAATGCAGGAGAGGAATAAGGGAGATGGCGAAGATAGAGTTAGGTGGAGGGTGTTGTGGAGCCGGAGAAGAGCCGCAGGATATTGGAATCAGCATGAACGCTGGCGTCAAAATCATTGCTAATGTAAATTCACACCAATTTCTGCCAAAATTTTCTCCTTTGAGTTTACAGCAGGCCTTTACCCTGCAACAATAAACCAAGACATTTTCTTGATACAGCCCAGTTATAAAAGTTTATTGTGTACACCCATACTGTGAATACTATACCCAAAGGGAATCTGTGTTTCCCTCTAATATCCCATGGCCACTCCCAACACATAGAACCTGTAATTTCTGTGTAAGAGCAGAACTGGTGTCTACTGGGAATATATCCCATTGCTGTTGTATATATACGCAGGAACTCCCAAATGCCAAATCCTTTCTAATACAAAATCCTATTTCTCAGGTAGCACACTCTGTCCTAGCCAGCAGCTGAAACAGACTGGCAGGCTCAGAGAAGTCAGGAACTAATCAGGAACTCTGCAGAGCCAGCCATTGAGGAGAAACAGCACGGCTGTCGTGTGGCGTTTTTTCGAGTTTGAATATGTGTTGTTGTGAATATTGAAAAATATTTCATTCTAGATTATGAATTTTCTCATTGAAAAAAAAAAGCCCATGTACTGTACACAGATATGTACTTTTCTAAAAAGAGTGAGATTCTGCTTGTAGTTTTTATGCTGTCATTAAACTGTGATGGAAAATGTGAAAACTTCTCCGTAGTTTTTATCTTCCACGTAGGCGTGTGTGTCATGTGCATATTCACACAATCACAGTGTTCCTTTCTTTGCCTTTGCATTTTAACGTGCCGCTCTAAAAAAAAAAAAAGTGAATACGATGCTCAGATCTTTTGTGCAGTTGATGTGTACTTGCATGTTTTTGTGCTGTCGAGTGTATGAGAGCAGAAGTCGATTTGCAGATGGAGGTAATTATGTTGTATCACTTAAAGCTTATAACCCTGAACTGTGTGTTTGACCCCCCCCTTTATGTACAGTAGATGTGTACAGTGGTGTGTGTGTGTGTTGTGCTTGTGTACTCATAAAATCCAGTCCTGATCTCTCACGGTCATATACTGTATGCCTTGACTGTGAAGTTTCTCACACACACACATACACGCACAGCCACACACACACACACACAATCTGTTTACTTGGATGCCCTTCACCTGGCTTAACTACCATTTAAGTCTAGACCTTGAGATAATTGGCTTACCAGACCTCTACACAAGATTGGGACATGGTATTAACATTAGTTGTTTTTTTTATTTTTTATATTTTATTTTTTGGCTGAAGCCTCCCTTTGTGTGTGTGTGATTTTATTTCCCAACCTTCAGCCTTCTTGTCATTGTCTGTGTTTGTCTTTCTGTCTGTGTTTTTGCTGTCCATAGCAGAGACCTTCTAGAGCAACTAAGGCAGACCGACTGTTGTGTCGTGTTTATAGTATCTCTTTGCCTTTATTGCTTTAGTATGGAGGAAGAGCTGTTGCCAGGGCAACTGTAGCTTTGACTGGGATTGGGGTGGCCATGGGAATTGATGGTACATTTCTAGACCATACTGCTAATTAAATGTAATAACTGAAAAGTGACGTCTCGGTTTATTTAAACGAGCTTCATTCAACACTAATCTTTTTTTTCCCCTTCTTTTTTCTCTCCACCGCTCGGCCCTCCCTCCTTCTGTCCCTACAGTGAATGACTTCACGGTGATCCGTAAAAAGTTCAAGTGCCCCTACTGCAGTTTCTCTGCTATGCACCAGTGCATCCTAAAGAGGCACATGCGCTCCCACACCGGTGAGAGGCCCTACCCCTGTGAAATCTGTGGCAAGAAGTTCACCAGAAGGGAGCACATGAAGAGGCACACACTGGTGAGTGCAGCTACACGATCACCAGTAGGGGGCAGTAAATCACACCTTAAACCAAAGTGTAAATTAAAAATTTTAAATGTGTTTCCGTCCTACAGGTCCACAGCAAAGACAAGAAGTATGTTTGTAAAGTGTGCAGCCGAGTCTTCATGTCGGCAGCCAGCGTCGGAATCAAGCACGGCTCGCGTCGTCACGGCGTCTGTGCCGACTGCTCTGGCCGGGGCATGGCCGCGCTGCTGGACCACAACGGGGAGGTGGGAGGAGACATCTCTCCGGAGGAGGAGCTGTATCCCGGCGATCGCTTCCATGACGACCAGGCGGAGTGCGACGGTGATGGAGAGGGGGAGGAGGAGATGATGGTCGAAGGGGACGGGGAGATGATGGGAGAAGGGGAGGAGGAAGGAGGGAAGTGGAAGGACTCAGGGATGACCGCTGAGGCACATGGAGCACTGGACAATGAGAAGGAGGAGAGCGACTCCTCGGCACAGGAGGGGGAGCAGCAGAACGGGAGCGAGAGGGACTTCGCCTGGATCTCCTAGAACCTGCCAGGCTCCTGTTAGTGGCTCGTCGACCAATCTCTGAAGATCTCTTGCGATCTCTCGGGTGCAGAATCCTCTGCTCTCTTTACCCATTCGTCCCACCGTGGGCAGGCCTTCCTTTGAATGGAAATGCTGTAGGGTGATGCGCGACAATGATCTAAAACCATTATGAGTAACACACTCAAATGCACACACGTACACACACACACACACACACAGACACACACACTTAGGCTATTCTCAACCTTGACTGCCATAGTAGAAGAAGAGTGGTCAAGAGATGGCTCGAGTGCAAGGCTTTTTCTGCTTACCTCCTTTACTTCTGATGCAGTGTTTTTGTGTTTCTTTTTCTTGAGGGTTCAGGCCAGAGTCCAGTAGTTTTCTACTCTGTCACAACAGGAATCAACGAGGACGCTGCCAAGGACATGGCCAATGCTAGACTGCAACTTTGTATGTTTGCCATCACAATCACCATGGAAACCAAGGATCACTGACAGTGTAGGGAAATAGCCAGGAGCGGGGGGGAGGGGGGTGTCTTGGTCCCACCTCGGCTGTAATGTTTCTGGGGAAAGCGTCTCTCTACGAGTGAAGGGAGAGTCTAAATCTATTGCAAAGCTACGTGTGTCAGAGGACCGGGCAGCCCGATGGCACATTGTTGATGCAGAGTCCTACTGCCACAGACTTGCACTTTAATGACAACTGACTCCTATCAAAGCCCTGAACCCGTGGTTTACATTTTTGATCTGATCTTTACTTACCTAAACAACTCGGTGACCGCACCTACCTTTAAGGATATACTTTATGTCCTCTTGACTGTTATCACGATATAGAAATCACTGAATCTTTGTGCAGATTGCTGTTTATATAGCCTTCGCCTTTCAGTGGGGTCCTTAATCTTTTCTTCACTTAAGTTCACCACACGGTTTCTATCAATCCATTCCAACAAATACTGGAGATTTGACTAATGTACATAGGATTTTTTGGAATTGAAAAGTGGAGGGGAAGTGTGTGTGAGACAGAGAGAGACAGAGAGAGATTGAAAGAGACTTTTGCAGTGTGTGTGTGAGAGTTTTAACCCTCTTCATACACAAAGTGGACATCAGTTTCTGCTTCCCTGTTTGGAAAATCAACACAAGCACACCAGTGGATCCACATGACCTACACAATTAACTCTTTCTGTCTCTCTCGCTGTCTCTGATAGGACCTGAGAGCCACGTCTCTCGCACCTAAGGAGGAGCTGCCTTTGTTTAAAAACTGTTCTTTTATTTTTTTTTTTCTGTTTCTGTTCTGTCCTGGTCAGTCGTGTAATTCCAGTTTCTCAATACAGAATATGCAGACTCTTTCCATGGTTTATCTTTCTTTTGGTGATATGTTTTCTCCGGCTTTGTAAGGTTAAAAGAAGAGGATCAAAATTGTGTTTGAAATTCCGAGTTTGATATTCGTAGAGAGTGTAATATTAATTTGTTTTGTTTTAACGGCTATTTATTGAAAAACCTGTTCGTGGATCCCTGATTTTCGAGAAGTCATTCCCTCCTCTCTCTCCGTGTGTTGGGTGGAACAGGATGGGTGTTTGTATGCAAGAATGTTTGAGTGTCCAGTGTCCCAAAAAAAAAAAGTCTATATTGATTTCTTAAGATTATTTCCTTGTTATTGACAATTCAAGTGAGGCAGATGACTTGTCTTCTTATTATGATTATCAGAACTATGATTACTGTTGTTGATGTTACTATTATTAATTATTATTAAGTGCTGGATGCTAAGCTTTATTGTGTGTTCTTTTTTTGATATTTTATATCTTGTATAAGAAAAAAGCTTTTATACTTTGCCTTGTTGTGGACAGCAAGCCATGGGGCTTTTATCAACCTTTTATTGTGCCAGTTTACGCTTTTTCTGTCGTATTTGCTTTTTTTACCAAGGGGAAAAACAACTTCACTGTCAAACTTCTCTGTTAGATATTGATTGAAACATATATTCAGCACACGCTTTCGCATCACTAATGTACACTAATTGATTAATATCAAACCAAAAACAATCTAGTACCTTGTATACATGAAGTGCTTCTGTTTCACAGTCTGTGTGTGCAGGTGCTTTTGGATTTATTGTTGTGGTTTCCAGTTTTGTTGTTGGGTTGTTTTTATTTTTTGAACCTGTCACTATTTGTCACAGTTTGAAAAAAAAAGTGCACATGTTATGGTATTATTGTGAATATGAAGGGCTGTGTGAAAGGACCGGCTAGATTTTTAGAAGACCGCATCTTAAAAGTGAGCTGATTTTTATGGGTTTTTTTCTAGTTTCTACTGTCTCACGCCTCGCATGACACACAATCAAGAAGAAATGCAGCATGCAGAAAAAAAATAGACAGTAGAGTGTTGAGTCTACATGCTGTATTTCTATCTGCCAGTGTTTTACTGGCTTGACTCTAGTTCATTTACATAAAGGGAAAGTGAGCACTGCAGCAGTAACTCTGGGAAACATTTTGTTGCCAGTGCTGGTTGCACACATCAGGCCTCTCTGCTACAGGTGCCATGGACTGCACTTCCCATTAACCCCCACTGAGAAACTCTCAGTACAATGCGATTTGTGATGCTTTCTTCATGTCTGGCAACTGTCTTTATTTTATTTGTATTATTTATTGTGTTTTTGTTTGACCCATTTATCAAATAGTTGTAATATTTTGGGTAAAAAANAAAAAAAGAAGACAGACATTGGGGTAGGATTTTTAATGAATGTCGATGGTGGGTGTGGAAGGAGCCCATGATCGGTGACAAATCTCTGTCCTGTGGTGCTGTTGTGACCACTGAGAGACATCTGGATGTATGTGTGACTCCCCGGCCCTGCGCTCTTCTCACGACCTGTACTGTATGTCCTCTTCCTCATACTGGGTTGTACTTCAGGAAAACGTCTGCCATCAACCCCTCAATATGTGCCTCAATGACATTTCACCCGTGTGCTTGCGAGAGTGTTTGTTTCCGAGAGACGAGTATGTGTTTTTTTTGTCGATGGATAGAGATTACTAAGATGCGACCGATCAGATTGGAGGTGCAAAATGTTTTTGAGGATAAAACTTCAAAGAGACAAATCATGATGGGCGACTAGATTCTCCTTCCCACCGTGTGTTGATGACCTTTTGTGCCCTGATTCTGTGGTCTTAACTGCATGCCTGTGCTCATTTTGTCATACCAAAGCGACGTCTTCGGCATCTGCACACAACTGTCTCATTCCACACGATGCAAAACTGGAACTATTTGCTCTATTGCAGATGATTATGGGTATTCTTAGACGTGTACAAATTGCAATCCTCATTTAGCCTGTATAGCTTGATTCACACGTGCAAATCATGAAGCCATAGATATGGGTATATCTATATTATACTATATTTCAAAATTGGCGCTTTTTACTTTAGATTTTTGTTCTTCTACTAAGAGTGATGTGTGTATACCTTCATATATATGAATTTATATTACTATTATATATTATTTATTTTCTCGCTCAAGTTTCAGAGGGTCTTTAATTTGTAAAAGGTCGCACTTGAAGCTTGAGGTTTGTTTATTTTCATTGGGAATATTGTTCAATATGATACTGACTTTATATTGATGATTATCATAAACCTGTGTTTGTAACAAAATGTGTTAAATAATCAAAAAAACCTGTCCTGTTTTTACACCTGTTTTGTTTTGGGCAGATTTAAGTGCTCTTGTGCAGATATTTTTCGGTTGATAGTACTGATCACAAAACATTTTTACAGCCAACCATGAGCCTCCTGTTTTGATGTTGGGGCTGGCCCACCGGCCGTCCAAGCCTCTTTCTAACTTCATGTTTAGTGGAAGAATTAGCTTGACTATTATTTGCAAAAACCAATCAGTCTCAATAAATTTTGAAATTGCTGCTGTAAAGAAGTGACCAATGCGTGCTGTGCCTTTTGTTTTCTTCTGCATGTTGGAGGGTTGATGGGACTAGTGTTGCCATAACCACCTGCTGTCCACAAGGGGGCAGAACAGACAAGTCAAGGAAAGTCGACACAAAGGAGTGGATCCTGTGTGTTGATCTTACATTTCCTTTTTTGGAAGATCTGTCATTACATGCAGTCATTTATCTACAGAGATTCTTATTCATCCACATGTAAAAAGATAAATAAAGAATCAGACGGCAGACTTCTTCCATTCAGGTTTATTTTCGTTCCATCACATTACATCACATAGATCACATTATCAGCATCATACATGGTCATCCATCTTTTCAAGCGCTAGTCATAGGCTTGACATTCACACAAATACTCCTTGAGTGCACCACTCCTCAGAAAGTGCTTCCCCCAACGTGCGTGGGACTGCTGATGAAGACCAGAGGCCGAGCCCACACACGGGAGAAATCTTGCCCTCCAGTGAAGACCCAAGGCTGACGTCACGCTTCCCTCAGAACACTTTGAGCTCTGTGTGTGTGTGTGTCAGGCTGCAATATGCATTTTTACATTTAAAGGAAAACAAACTACATCAGCCTTGGGTTATCAGTTACTGAAAGGGGAAATCTAACACATAAACCCTTCAGTGTTGTATCTCCTAACAAAAAAAAAAAAA
>NTHP01000194.1:809546-875437 GCA_003416845.1 Oplegnathus fasciatus | reverse complement strand
AAATATTCTGAGCAACTATACTGTAAAAAAAGTTTACTTTTCATATAACAAGATACAACAACAAAGAAAACAACAACAATATATGAAAAAAGCCTCGCGGTTCTCTTTATGTTGCATATGTACAAGAAAGCCCTGAAACTGAAAATCCATCTATATCGTCACTGCGTGTCTTGTGTCTGCTTTCCATCAACTGTAAATCTAAACAAATTATCCCTGCACACCCATTAACAGTCTACTTCAATCTCCATCCCCCATTTTCTAAGTGAAAGTTGTAATTGTTGATCTATTTTGAAGGAAAAAAAAGAAAACGCCAATTAATCTGCACGCAAGAGCAACTTTGTACCCACAGTTCTCTCTGGCCAAAATGACACAAGCTCTTACTGATACGACTTGGGCCTCGATCGTCACGGGCCAGTTTAGTGCAAAAAAGGTGGAATAGTGGCTGGCAACCGCAGGAACCTGTTAGCTTAACACATGCTAACAGTCCCATTCACTGCCAGGAAAAGCATCGGCCTCTGACCCTGCTGGTGGAATCTAAAAGTGCTTACACTGAGGATGGAGAGAGACCCGATGGGTTGCATTTGACACTCCATTGACGACCAAACAAACCAGAGATAACAGAATTAAAAGTGGTATCCAGCACTAACAACAGTATCTACACAGTTACTACCTTAGCTCAGTAAAATGCAAATAAGAAGAAACCTGTCTTTTTTTAAGTAAAGGAAGCACAAAGATGAGCTTTACGGATAAAAAGTGTGTGAGTATTGTGAAAAAGACTCCAGGCAATAAAACACTGTAAAAGCATCTGTTATCAAGACGATAATGTGTAGCCACTGACTGAGACCGGTGTTTTCCCATCACTGAGACAAGGCAGGTGCTGCTTTCGGCCCTTGGCACTCCTCCAAGGAAAGGCAAAGTGACTGACTACCTAAGTACCACACTGTACTTCCCAGTACCACGCTTCTAAAAACAGCCAGCACCACTTTGTTTAGTACAATAAATCTGACACAGAGAGCAAGACATAAACTGTCAAGATCACTTGCTAATAATGGGGGACCCCAGAGGTACAGAACCTCTATCCCTGACACCCCATTTAATCCATCGGGCAGTGACGACATCCCTCCCACCCCCTCGAAAAGAAAAGAAAACCCTTTCACTTCAAAATTTGTGTATATAAAATGTCCATGTATAAAAACATGTCTTTTGCGCAGTGCAACGTAGTGCAATTTCATTAGGTCAGTATACCTTTTCCTTTTTATGTTCTTTTCATTGGCACTTTGTGAAGTTTCTGACCGGAAGAGGCCTGCAGACCGCTCTCACAAGCTGAGAGAGAGGGAGACCTAGCTTATCTGGGATGCCACTGGAATAAACGATTTACAGGCAATATCATTAATTCATTAAACAAAACGGCGGTTTATAATGGGAACTGAATGAGATATTATTAACTACTATTGCGGCTAACACGTGTGCTTAATATGTTTTTGACCACTGACTCCAAGCCGGTTAACAGTCAAGCATTTGCTTCCAAGCTTTCATCGAGAAGAGATAACTGGTCGCCTATTACGTGGTATCAGCCGACAGCAGACAGCACGAGTGACCCTGTGGCGACAGGGGACAGCACAGGTGTTTCTATGGCGACAGAGGTCTGAAGTCGTACTGTAACTCAGTCAAGGAGTCTGCTCAAATGCTCGACGGCCGGCTCATACAGGAGAGGAAAGGCACTGCGTTTGTGTGTGTGTTTGTGTTTGTCATATGTTGCTATGGTGATCAGGTCAGGTCAGTGTCAGGAGCGCTTGGAGAGCAGAGGACAACACAGCAGAATCTACATTCAAAAAGCTGATAACGAACAGCACAAGTGTGAATCACTTCAAAAATACACATCTACTGTCATGACTCCTCTGAGAGCAGATCAGAAAAATACCTGTCAAAGGGGTTTTTTTGTGTGTGGAGTTTTTCTTTATCCAAATCGAGGCAAATTTGTGATAATGGGCTGTACAAATAAACAAATTAACTTGACTATGGATTATGGGAAGCAGGTTACCATCTTAAAAGGATCAGTATCATCTTCTAAGTAAGTTAAAAACAAAGATACGTTACTAATGAGGGGAAAGATAAAAAAAGTTCAACTCTTCTGGGGACCTCTGAATGCAGGAATTACTTAACTATGACTACTGATGCGTAGTTCTGTCTTCTACTTTCCTTATTATTATCACCAGGAAGAGATCATCACTAAGTTGTCCATCCTTGTCATTAAGCCAATTACAAATACACTTCACCCTGCAGGTGTACAGCTTTAGGCTGGTAACCTTCAAAGAAGAGCTGGTGGACTTATTTCACTTTATTTGTCTTTTGTAGGAACACCCCTGTGTTGCAGGAGAGTATATTTTCAAAATATATATATATATATATAAAAAGTTTCTCTTAAATGCTTGTAAGGTTACCACTGTACCACTATCTTTGCATTTTTTTGTTTCTTTGTTGTATATCTTGGATAATTACTAGAAACATTTAACACATAACAAAATGGGCTTTAAAATTAAAGGGTGCTGTTTTCCTAGACTGCCCAATATTGCTGGAAATCTATGGGGTTTTTTTTAAATATAGATGAAAGGAATATATCAAAAATTTACAATTTCTAAAAATCTACCACCTATATTTCATCTAAAGCTTGGAAAAGCAGACCTGCCATTTAATATTACAGGCCTATTCTAAAAAGTAAAACTCCACTTTGGTAAAACATTTTTAACTTTAGCTCCACTTCCATATCAATCAGAATAAAAGTCGACCACCTGCACTGCTGCTCTTCCCTGACTTGATTTGATTCTCACTTTTCATTTTAAAATGTTAGACTAGAGTGAAAGATCATTCTGAAGGGTTAAACACAACATCTACTAAAAACATAGGAAACAGTCTTTGTTCCTATGAAGTTAGGCCTGGTATCTACAAGTGTTGCAATGCTGGTTAACGATTCCAAAAACTAAAGTTTGGGTAACCTTTCCATTTAAAACTGTAAGAAATGAATTAGGATGCCTGACTTATTATCAGGTAGTGATTGTTGGGTTACAATGTCTATGTTATTCACCTACATACACAATTAACATCAGTCAGACTCTAAGTTAAAGTTTCAAAGGGCAGTTATCATTCATGTATCATTCATTGTGGTAAACAATCACTTTAAGAACATCAGCTGTCAAAGGAAAAAGCTGAGCCTCAACTCACCTTAATAACAATGACAACCACAACGCAAGAACGTCAATATTAAATGCTGTAATTCTGCTGATTGCACAGTGCAACTGCTAGTTGCTTCAGCAAGTGATTGCTGAAAATAAACTCCATATAAGAAATAGATATCTGCTCTCTCAGGCATGCGCTGTGTTTACAGTGATACTCTAAAAGACAACTTATTTCTTCAAGGTGCATATCTCCATAGGATAGAGAAGAGGAGAGGGGAATACGTTTCATATATTGTGTACATCTCTCAAAAATATTTTGGAAAGTCAAGGGGAAACTTTTTGTACCACTTGGTTTGAGGGTTTTGTGCATCTTTGCAAAATTACAATAGGTATAGCTGGCTGTGCTGAATTTGCTTGATGAACAGGTGGATACTGAACAATATGTACTTGAACATACAGTCGATATCCAGTAAGGCTGCAGAAGATAGTGATAGTAGATTCAGGATTAAGCTTACACCTTAACTGTTTGGTGTAGGTGAACAGGCTTTTCGCTTTTGGCAGGTTTGAAGTCCCTTAAACAGTGACAATGAAAAACGGATATGCTACAGAGGTCTTACTGAGCAAATCTGGTGTTAACCCTTGAACTTCCAAAAAGAGTCATGATCTACAGCATAAACAGTAGATTACATGATAATCCTATAATGAACAACAGAGTATACCAAAAAGCTTATCTGTAGTCTTTAAGCACTGTCTTGAGTTGAGGCCGTGAGAAACAAAAAATCAAATCAGAATCCAATTTAAATGTTTCGTTTTTCCTCATTCATCAACAGAGTGAAAAATGTTTCAGTCTTAGAAAAAGTCTCCAAACCTGCATAAAGTTCTTTTTTCTTGCTGATTTTTTTTTTTGTTGTTGTTTGTTTGTTTTTACCCACCAGTTTTATTTTCTCTTTGTGTTTGGAAACGGGAAAGAGAGAAGGCGAACCCCCTGCTGGGCTGGAGGAAGCTGCACTGAGAGCTCCATAGTGAAGAAATCACCCCTTGTCCCGTCAGTGGAAGAGTCCACCTAGCTGTCGCTCCTAGTGAGGAAGAGCTCATCTCACGGACGCGGGAAGGGGACTGGATTAGTCGGTGAATCTCTGACAGGCTTTTTTCCAGCGACAGGCTGTGCACCACATGTCTCTCTTCTCCATGCCGTACACCTTTCGGCACTTCTTCGCCTCCCCACGGGGTTTCCTTGGTAACAGCAGATGTGACAGCATAAGGACATGCACACAGACATCCAGACACCCACACGGGCATAAAAAGACACATATATGTGCAATGTGCTCGAAGGCACATAAATGTGCTCATGCACATAGGGGCAGGGTCAGACAAACGCACAAACACAAACATTCAAAACAAGGCAGCCATATTTGAAGAGGTCGATGATTTCATTTTTTAAAAAGATTACTATTTTCAAAGAGTAATAATCAAAGGATTGGGATCGTTTATACTTATAATGAATCCAACCTGCATCACTGTGGGATTAAATGCTGTTGAGTAAATGTACTTTTTGCAGTAAAAATGTATTGGTCACTTAACATTTATTAAATGTGACAAACTCATAACAAGGAAATAAAACTTGCACGGAACTACAAGCACAGCATTTGATGGTTTAAACACATGAATATTTAGGGCTGCAACTAATCTATAAGTTATTTTCATTAACAATTCGACAATACTGGTAGTGACAAATGCCCATTTCTAGAAGTGACTTTGGGCTCTGGGAAATTGTAAGGAATTCTTTTGTCCGACTAATAGTCAACAAAGCAAAGATATTCTGTTTACTATCGTAACAGAAGCAAATCTTCACATTTGAGAGGCTGAAACCAGTAAATGTTTGCCATTTTTGTTTGAAAAATGACTCGAATGATTAATCGATTATCAAAATAGTTGGTGATTAATTTTCTGTTGATCAACTAATCGATGAAGTAATTGTTTCAGCCCTCGACCACTTATAATTCATTGCAGTAAATGTTTCTTATTTGTATGAACTCAAACTCAAACTAAAACCATAGTCACAACGGGCTTCAAAAGCAGCTCATTTCAAGCGACCGTGATATGGAGAACAAAGGAAGATCGAAGAATGAAGAAAGAAAAAGATAAAGATAAAGGAGGATAAAATCTTAAACCCAGTCCTATCATTGAAAATGACGAGAGATAGCTGGACCAAAAGTAGCCCCACTTTCTTGATTTAACGAGAATAATTTTAGCACAATCGCACAGACACGTGCACGCGGCTGCATACCTGGTTCCTGGTGTTGCTTTAGGTGCCGGCGTTATTAAAGCATGGTTCTTGTTAACAGTGGTGTGTGTGCTGGCTGTTGGCTGCCGCTTTTCACCGATGCTAACTGTCCGGACATGAGTCACAGGCCCCTGCAAAAGTGGGAAGACATCATAAGTGCATTGTTCAGTATCATACTGATGCAGTGTAGCTCAACTCTACATTATATTCTACATGACAATGACAGATATACAGACAAAGACACAACCTTAATTCTGTCCCTGTCAGAATAAAGTACAAAACGTTATAATTTCGTCAAGATGTCGATTAATGTCAGTTAACTTAACAAGTTTAACTAACAACAACATGATATCCTGAAGAAGCCGATTCTTCATTTGTTGAGCTACTGTCGTCATGCGTCACTGTGATTGGCACAGCCGTTCCAGAGCAATGACACCAGTCATGTGATTGGCTGAGAGAGCATTTATATCACCACACCTCTGATCTATATTCACCTTCACCCAGTCCATTTGCACATAAATGAACAAAAATAGAAGGTGTGCTTGGAGATGCCCACACAGTCTGTACGTAAGGGTCCAAGGGGTTAACAGCACAGAGGCAGCCTTAGCAACAGTTGTGAGCGAGTTAAGAATCAGTGTTGTTGTCATGTTTTTCTTAGTCTCAGTGCAGCTTAAAATACCGCTGAACATTTTATTCTCTAAGACAAGAGTTTGGAAGTAAGTTGGCGTCAGTCACTGCTGTCATTCCTGCGGTACCTTACTGGCAGAAGAGTCTTCACTGCCTTTGATTAACAAGAGCCATAATATCACCTTGTGGAGCAATTTCTGTAAGCTTCCTATGTCACCAGGAGACAGGCATGACATCCAATTTTGCATTGGTGTAGCTCGTGATGGCATAAGTTGCATTAATACTCTGCATAAGTGTGTTTCAGACACATGTATGGCTTAAAATTGTCTGCAACACAGCTGTCACAAAACAGAACTAGTTACCAGACTGGACTCCAGATAAAATACCTACTGTAGGTATGCCTATATAAGGCTGTTTCTTATCACTTCAAATCTATTATAAGAATACTGCTGCTAACACTGCTAAGGCCGATATTGAGAGATCAGTCTACACCTTCATCGCTAGCTGGCTGCACTAACTTGAAGCAATCCTTTCTGGTCTGCCTAAAAAAAAAAAAAAAACAGTTCAAAATCAATTCATATAAAATTCATCTGTACATGTTTTATCTACAACCGGGTAGAGCTCACATTACAAACCTTTTTTTTGGGTCCCTGCAATGGTTGCCTGTCAGTTTTATTATTGATTTTGAGATCCTTTTATTGGTTTGTAAATCTTTAAACAGTTCTGTGCCCAAGGACATCTGATGTGCTTTTAAGATACAATATGTGCCCCCGAGATCCCTCAGGTCCTCCGACTGTCTCCTGGCTGTTCCATGAGCCCAGACTCTGATTCATGGCAATGCTGCCTTCAGCCATTACAGCCTCAGCCTTTGAAACAGCCTGCTAGAGGCCCTGAGGATGTTAGAGAGTGCATTTTAAATGTTTTACCTGTATTGTTGTTGTAGTTTGATTGCTTTTAACCTTAATATTTTCCTTCACTCTTTATTTCCATTTAATTGCAGTCTTACATAAATAGCATATATACAATATAATGTTGGCAACATATTTAATGTTGCACCTGCGTGCACATTTGTTTTTATGTGTTCTTGTCTTGATTATATGTTAAGCACTTTGAATAGCATCATCTAGCATGTGGATGAATTGTACTATATGAGGAAAGACTGATGCCTCCATATATAAAAAGATGATGGTATTAAGAAGCAGCGAGAGTGAAAAAACAGACTGACAAAAAGCTACAAAAAAATGGCTACAAGCAGAAACAGCAGGAGAGAAGTTAAGATTAAGATAAAAAGGCGTGAGACCAAGCCTCACTCACCAGGACGCCTTTGAAAATGACAGGAGGGGACTGCCACGACACACTGATGCCATTCCCAGTCCCAATTCCAGGCCCGGTCCCATTACCATTGCCTAACCCAGCCAGCTCAGGACCCACTGGGATACTCACTGGAGCAGTGGCCTGGAACATGGACAACCACCCCGCCATAGCCAGGAGAGGACACGACAGAAAGGAGGAGGGACAGGAAAAGTGCAGATAGCAACAGAGGGGAGGAGAATACAGAAAAAAAAGATCATATTATGAGTAAAGAAGGCATTTCTCCACACCTACATCTGAAATGTGCCTTCATATGAACTTTTAGAAAGTTTAGCTTATAGTTAAACAATACTGGCACTTGTAGAATATGACACAAAACAGTTTCTAAGACAGCATAAAGAAAAGCAGAGAGAGCATGAAGTTAGCAGTACTGAACAGAAGAGTATGAGTACAGTGCAATACAGAGGACATGAAACGAGAAGTCACAGTAGTAGTTTTACTGCGTATGCATACTGTAGATCTATATTTTCAAGTGCATTTTGTGTTGTTATGGCAACTGAAAGTTCGATACCACCACTGCGAAGGACTGAATTCAATATTGAATATTTTAAAGATTCATACTTTAACCAAATGTATTCTCCCAACTGAAATCATTTCATTTTACCTCTAAAGGCATATAAGTGAGGAGTGCATATGAATTTGTACAATTAGAGAAATAAAAAGAAGAAGAAGAGCAAGGACAAAGAGAAGAAGAGGGAGGAGGCATGGATACTCAAAGTTGCTACAAAGCAGTTCAAATGAAGTGTTGCAAGCAGGAATTTAAGCATTATTAAATCTCATGATTAAAACCTTTCTGACTTAAAAAATATTCTGACTTCATTCTTCATGCGAACTTGAACCTTATTTTCATATTTGCAAGAAAGTTTTTTCCTTTCTCTCCCTGATATATACTCCCACGCTGGTGTGGGAGTTAAGTAATTCACCCTGACCTCAGAGCTTTTTTTCCACATTGACCTCAAAAACTGCCTCTGTAGATCCCATATGATAGATGTCTGAAACTTTGTGGCTTGGTAACATACTGACCGCTTAATGTTTTGTCTTGTTTTCAGTGGCGTTGCAGTAGCATCAATTTTCAAAAATTAAATTTAATAATGTGTGCTTTTGTATGTATGTGTGTGTGTGTTCAAAGTCTGTCTAGTGGAGTGTGCGAATTACCTGATAGGCGTGGTCAGTGCGGATGTGGCAGAGCGTGGAGGGAGCAGACTGACTGAGCAGTGTCGGGGCGTGGCTCTGAGAACCATTCATACTGATGTGTTCGGAGTGAGGGACATCGGTGAGCGGTGGAGGGAAGACGGGCGGAGGACCGGCCGTGGTGGGGGAGGTGGGTGTGAGGCTGGACAAGCCCTCTGTTAGGCTGTCCATGTTGACCTCAATCTCTGAGTAGTAAAAATCCTCCTCTCCATCACTGTAGTCCGAGTCGCTGTTTCGCCTGCAGGAGAGGAACAGCAACTGCTCAGAATCTTCTGGGCATCTCTCTCTTCAATATCTTTGACCACATCTTTACGTAGGCAGTACAGGTGTATTCAGAAACTATGTCAGTTTTTCCCTTTCGTTTCAAATCCACAAACAAGGGTGCCAGAAGATGCTTTACGTTATGTATTTGAAATGATTCCACTCACTTCTCTCTCATCTGCAAGCACTAATTTGGTGGCTCAGGTCCATGATCTCAAATGGACATGCCTCTGAGGAGCATCAGCCTAAAGACATTTGCTTGTGCTACAGATTGGTTGAGTAAGCCTATGATATATTGTTGTTGACATCTAGGACATTATTTTCATGCTGTTTTTTAAAGATTATGCAGTATTATGCAATTATGCATATTTCTGTGTGCTAAAAAAATACTAATAAATAAAGGAAAATAATGTTTATTCCATTTCACATCATTTAAATTCTACAATATTTATTTGTGGATGGTTTTAATCTTAGTTCAGTATTCAGTATTGTCTTGAAAAATGGTTTTATTTTTTTGTTTTTATTTCAGTTAGAGAACTGGAATTCTTCTCCCATTAACAATAACAACTTTGTCAAAGCAAATACTGACATTACACACTAACATTTTTATGATAAACTGTGCCCATATAGACAGTGCTCAGAAGAAGAGAATAATGAATGGATTGTCGAAACATTGAGGTACATTTTAAAATACTGATCGTAGTGGTCATGAAAGATGCTAATGTCTTTGCCTGTGACATAAGCACAGCTGTCAGTTTTATGACAAAAAATAAGTGCAGGAAGTAGTTACTCTTCCTAGCAGCAGGGGGCAGTAAAGGCCAGTGTGCTGCAGAGGGCCTCAGACAAACAGGCTGGTAATGAAAGGTCAGTAACTGTGGGGACAGTTTTTGAGGATACCTCTTTCCTCAAAACTGTACGAGGCTAAACGAATGCATGGAGTAACAATAAAATTATTACTACTTAATTACAATCCCTTCAAATGTTCCTAACAATACCATCTATGCAATGTATAATTTTATATTATCTCAAGTGTATCTTTAAAAAACTAAATATGACTCATTTCTGATACAGTGGACCAGATACAGTATGATACAATGTGATAGCTCGTCCATTTATATCATATTCAGTCATCTTTTAAGCACTGTGATATAAAAGTATATGCATTACTGGTATGGACTGAAAAATGTAAATAAATAAATAAAAACAAACTTTGAAACACCGTCAGTGTCACAATGAAGATCATCACTGTGACTCATACAGATCATCATACTGCCTGGTGGCGGTGCATGTGTGTGTGGGTGTGTGTGTAGTGGTTCAGCTAAGACAAAAACTGTGGTTAAGTGCATAATACACACGAGTTAAACTAAAATAATCACTTTACTGCACATCTATAAGAGATGTGAAGAACACAGCCAATAGTTGGTCAAAAATCTCTGTTAACAGGACTGCTGACACCCAGGAGACAGTAACAGAACACTGTGTGTGTTCAGTTTTACTGCCATGACAAACAACTCACCCCAGGTGGACGGTGCGGATGTGTCGCTGGATCCCTGAGGAGGTGCTGAGGACCTTTTCACAGTTCTTCCACAAGCACTTGAACATCACCTTCATGGAGTTCTGAAAGAGATGTTCACCACAAAAAATGACACGAGTCAGAAGACAGCTGACAACCTTTAAGTGTTACTATAAACACAACCTAATGTTTCACACAGAGTGTTACAATATTTAAACAAATACATACAACAGGAAGTAACTGATGGGATGGTGTGATATGATTTTTGATATCATACATCTATCTTTGGTTAATTTATTTAATCCCTTATTTGAAGCCGTTGGGTTGTGAATCATTTTCTTAACAATGGAAAAACACCGGCTGTCAGTCATGGTAGAAACAGTGATAAAACTTGACATATCATCTGCACAGCACTGATGATTATTTCATTGGAGATAGAGGTTTATGCCACATGTGTTGTCACGTTCCTCTGTGTGCCTCTCACTGGCAGCCTCAATAGAAAAGCCTTCGTGGGGGATTGAGTGCCACTCTACAAGGGGCCAAACACTACACCTCATTAGAGGCCGATTAGAGCACCAAGCCTATAAAAATAGAAACCTGATATGTGACAAGTTCAGACACATACAGAGTAAAAGAGAAAGAGAGAGACAGAAAAAGACAGGGACAGAGAGGGGACAATGAAACAGAGCCCTTTTCTGTCTACCTCACAGTACTTTCATGTTCACTGACAGATTGATAGAGCACAATAAATGTACTATTTTGACCTCTCCCTGCTGTCTGTGCAGGTTGTGGGCTGAGGTGAAGATCTAACATAACGGAAATGGTTTAGTGTTAGGGTGCAGCCCGGGGGTTACCCTTAATGCTTAGCACAACATTCAAGGCCTCTCACAAAATACAACTAAGTATACATACAAGTATACTTACTTCCTCATGTATACATAGACAGCAACACAAACCAAACTGTGAAAACCAAACTTAACCTCTGATCATCAAAAGTAAGCATTTGCAAATGCTTATCATATCTGATCCTCCTCAAATCTGATTTTTCATTAAACCCGAGATAACTCTCCCTGGTTCATAAGCAAGCCATGAGGAGATGGATGGATGGAGTGGGTGTTTTTATTTCAATTTATTTTCTCTTTCGCATATCAGGGACTGGAAGCTGTCCCATGAGCAGGCAGGGACCTGCATCACTTCTAATGAAAGACAGTGGGTGTGTACTCTCATTACCTTTCAACAGCCTCTGGAGAAAGAAGGGCAAGCAAAGAAGGGAGGGAGGGAGCAGGGAAGACAGAAAGAGTAAACTGAGCGAGAAAAGTGAGAGTAGAACAGATTTTTATCAATGGTTCTGTTAACTCTCTCCTGCACTACTATTCCTCTGAACTATTTCTCATTGACTATCACTCCCTGTCATTCTATTCAACAGCAACATGCCATTTAACTGCTCAAGCGGTGCCGGCTGCATGCATGTTCTCTACCATGCTGTTTAAAACAACCCTCCTAATAAAAATGACACGGCAAAGCTAGTCGTTAATCCCCAAAACAATCACAAATCACTTAATTCCATAAGCGTTTTTCTTGCATCTTAACACTGTTACAGTAAGACTGGTGATTGCCATGTTTAATAATCCTCTTAACCCACTGCCTGCACAAAATCAAACAGCCTACAATCAGAGGGGCAGCTGCTCATAGAAGGTTTAGACCTCTGGGGTTGGCGTCAGCTATATTGCAACACAAAGCAAGCCAGCGGTTAGCTCATGTTTTAGCCCTCTTCCACACAACTTGTGTGTCTATGTTCCTCCCAGCGTCATCCTACTTAATTTCCTGTCTGCTTATCTATGGTATGGCATGAGTTTCTGGCAGCATCGTCCTTGGAGACTTTATGGTTTTATATATATTCCGCAGCTCAATAGTCTTCACTGCTGCCCCACTCCAGGGAGAGCGAATTGCAAACTCCCACATATTGTACAGTATATGAGCTCTCCTCTGTCACTGTATAGCCAGAGGAAATATCAAGATTCATTTCTCCTCCCATTGCTACCTTGAGCGTCAGTTCTCCTCTCCTCCTCTACACCCTTTGAGTCTGACTGTCCTCATTTTTATGCATCCCTTAAACCTTTTGTTACTTCCTGCTCTTTATCCCTCCCCTCTCTCCTTCATGCTTACTAAACCTTCCCACCTCTCCCCCTGAAAAGGCTGAAAGGGGGAATTGGACGCTTCCTGACAGTGAAAACACTTTGACGTTCTGGACTGTTTATATAGTAAAAAAGAGGGATGAGAGAGGGGAGAGGGAGAGAAGTGAAAGAGAGAACATAATCCATCATCCACACAAGCAGAAAGCGACAGGCATTATGTCATAGGCTTTTAAACTGCATGGTGCTTAAATTTTCTGTATGTTTCTAGTGGGTTTTCCAAGGTCTCTCTCTGCTACCACTTTATAGAAATAACAAAAATCACATCAGAGCTCTTTCTCTACAGTTCTCGCCCTGAAATATTACTCAGCGTGTGCTAGTTTAAGTAAAAAGTGGAGTGGACGGCATCTGGGGCTGCTGTGATAACCACAAAACCACAGCTGGCATAGTGAAGAAACTGTATTGACTGTGGATGAGTTTAATTTATTATCTTCATGATATATAGTTAGTCTTATTAGATGTGTGTTAAATATAATCTGAATAATGTGTTTTCTGATCTGCTCCTTTGCTGTGCTTTGTCATCAAATCATAAAGACTTCCCTAAGCACTTCTGCAAATATTTCACAATAAAAGCCGTCCTGCTGTTCAGGAGTCATCTTCAATTATTTAGCCAAAACTGCTTTTCATTTGCATGATTGCTGAATAAATCAAGTACATAACATATTGATTCAAATCTAAAAGCAAAAACTGATCAAATCTAATCAAACTAAATCTAATAAAGCACAAAGGTGATACTTGAAGGCATTGCTAAATTGGTCTAAATCTAGAAACAGTGATTTTGACTTTTTGACATTTTATTTTCTGTCATCAGTTCAATTTCAAACATTGCTAATGCTAACTAAAAATATACTTAACACACTAAGAAAAATGACATAGGTATTACACTGTTTTGTAATCAAGTATTGGTAATCAAATTCAGAAAGAAGAGGTTGACAAGTGAAAAGTAAAATATTGCTTTTGTTGCATTCATAGCATGTTGGATTTGCAATAAATAGGAGGTGCTCAAATTAGAAAACGTCGGACAACGTGAAAAAAAGTTTATATCCTTCAATATATGAAAATAAATCAATTAAAAATACAACTGACCCTATTTGCATTACAAAATCCCCCGTAATGGCAAACACGTGAACTCCTTTATCCTGCATCTTGCAGCAGAACATGATCATCCATCCTTACCTTTCGCTTCCGAGGTATGGGGTCCTCAAACATGAAGTGCGTGCTCTCTGTGACATCCTCATTGACATCATCACCATGGGACGAGAGCAGGAAGTTCTTGTTGGTATCGTTGGAAAGAGGTGGGGACGGTGTGGAGGGCACTGATTGGTCGCTGGCATCCCAGCTCCAGTTGCCACTGGTCGAACTGCTGTAGCTAGCCGACAGCCCATCTTTCCAAACTCTGCTGGCTGGCTCTGGAACTGCAGTTTAAAGAATACACACAGTTAACTTAACAGATAGCAGGTTAATGACAAGACATGGCTAAAAAGAAAATGTTTCATATTTGAAGACAAACATGAACACGAGCAAAGACAGTCAAATGTGAACATGACTGTAAGTGCGAACTACTTTAAAAGGCCTGAAATGAAAACATTATTGCCAACATAATGTTGGGACAGTAAGCATAACAATCCTGACCTAAACCTGAACTCTGTAATGGAAATGAAAATGTAAAATCTCTCAAAAGCCTTGACAGTGTGTTTAATGCATACATTCTAATATCTTCAATATCTTATATATAGTAGATACTTTACTGACCTACCTTTTTTCATTTAGCTATACTGACCTCTGCCCATTAAGCTCAACATAGCTTTAATTTCCTGGACAAGGTACTACATTATTTCTCTAAATCATGGCCAACAAACCCTTTCTATACACTTTGGCCTTTTGACCAATCCAATAGTGCTTAACCTATATGACTTGATAATCGCGCTGGCTTGATCTGACTTTCAATGTGACAAAACATAGTAGAAAACAAAACCTAAACCCCAACATGGAGCAAAGCTTAATATTGTGTATGTTGGGGATTAACTTATACCAACCAATAACTATTTCATATAGAAATGTAAGGAGTTGAATCCCGATTCATATGAATACATAGCGTGGATCAATTTGTGCCTATGGATTACTGTACTATTTCATAGAATTACTAAGGCCCTGGGGAGGACCAAGAGCCACCCCCATAAGAGAGAAACAAATCACAGCATGGCTAGTTCTATTTCAAGTCCTAAAAGATACAATATGGGGAAATTGTGTAATATCACAAAAAACAACTTTTAATGTCAAGCTACATAAATCATCCAAAATGATTGATGATTTTAATGTTTAAGCTGGCTAAGGAATGTCAGGGGAGGTGTAGAGTGAGTGGTGCTGGGAGTTGGGCTACATAATGGTGCATTTACACAATCTTCTAACTTGAACGCACGCACAGACACTTTTATGAGGCTTGGACAAACTGTGATAAATGAAAGATAGATATCAACCAACATCCCTTCTCTGCAGCACTTTGTGTCATCTCTTTTCATCGAGCTTAGCTCCTCCCAAACCCACAGCATCCTCTGACAAGATCTAAGGACGGCTGAATTCTACAATGAAAACTTACATTGCTATAGATTTATTTTTACTTTCTCCAATTGGTACAGCAGTGACAAACGGGTTGATATGGGTTATTGACTGCTACATGTTGCCTTACTGAGAGCAAAAACAGTAGCCTTGGTTTAATGCGGAGCTAATAAAAAAAAAAGCCAATAGGACTTTGACCGTCTGGCAGGGTTGGCATGGTGATGGCAACCACAGTAATACTGGAAACAGCAAAATGAGCTGTGGTGATAGAGTCAAGGCTGAACAGTTGGCAGTATGGGCTGGGCTTGGGTAAGCATGCATGTATAAAAGATAAGGGAATAGGTTTATTAATACTGTAAGACTCCCTTCCATCAGATGAATACAGATTAACACATAAACAACTCAGCAGATCAGCCTGTGTCGGGGTTTACTGACATCGAGTGATTTATGATACATTTTTCTTCCCACTGTCCCCCGCTTCTCCTAACTGAGAGTGAGTAACCCTCAGCATGATTTAAAGTGAGTGACCTCGATTTGTTTAATACAGTGGATGAGTTAGTATTTGATGAAAGTAGTTTCCACTGCAGGTATGTTCAAGGTAGAATGCAGCTGACGCTGAGGCAGTGATGTTACCTGTGGCTGCAGAGGAAGGGTAGAGCACCAAAGGGGATGTGGACAGTGAGGTCAGGACGGTGGCAGCCATCACCTCCTTATCAGCATGACCTGAGGGCTTCCTGCAAAACAAGCAAATATAGATTGACCACACAGGAAAAAGTCAGGTGTGGATTATCATCAGTGCTCTTGTCTCCAATTCTCCTGGAACCCAGGATATGTTTGAACAAATCAAACTTCAGGCAAAGTCTGTAAAACAGTTTGTTGTTTTTACTGGGTAATGGAAAATTATTTTAGAAGGAAAAGCTTGGCCATGTCCCTAGAGAAAACTACAAATCTCTGTAGCCCCCAAAAATATCAGCAGTGATGTTAAAGGAAATTTTGTCATGATGCAGCAACAAATCCAAGAAAAGAAATAGCCAGAGCACACAGAGATACATGATTATAAGTAGAGTAACTCTTACTGTTTGTGTATGTGTTTGAGTTTGAGATGTGTACATGAGGATGTAATGGAAAGCCTCTAGAGTGAAAGGGTTTTGTGGTGCATTTCTGCACAGCTTGTGCAACCTCGCTAAGAGAGAGGGAGAGAGATGGTTGTTCCTCCCTTCCTGCTCAGTACACCCCATGCTGAGCGGTCCACCCTCAGCTTAGACCTTATTTATACTGCCCACTTGAACTAGCAGCGTATACATACACACAGTACACACATTCACAAACACACGTGCACAGTGGGCCCAAAGAGTGTGCTTTGGCATCCGGCATTCTAATAAAAATTTGACCAAGCACAACGGCAATTTCTGTCATCCTGCAATGAGGCACAAACTTCGGCGCTTCACGCAGACTTATTCTCTCAATCTATTTTATTTTGCACTCTTCACCTCTCTTCTTGCTGTCCTTGAAACAAAATGCGGGGGAAATTATTTAAGGCAGGGCCAAGAACTCACCCACATACTTCGTGTACATTTTCACACACATAAAACAGAATCAAATTCTCATGTAAAATCCCGAAAAAAAGCAAGCTATGTATGTAACATTCAGATCCTAATGCTATAGAATGTAAATATATTAACACACACATTAACACGGATAACACAAAGCAGACACGCACATACACAAAGAGAGACAGAGGCAGAGATACACATGGTCTGCAGCTTTAAGAGGTCCTTGTCCCGCCCCCAGACTTCTCCACTACACAACCAGAGTAAACTGGTTTGAGGCGTTCGCTCAGCCAAGCCCTAAGCCCTGGCAGAGATCCACTCTGAGTCGCAGTGCTCACACACATACTCAGCGCAAAAACTTCACTCTGGAGTCTACAAACACGTACAAAAGAACGCTGTAAATCAGCAAGCGTACGTGCACCTGCTCACACACACACACACACACACACACACACACACACTTAGAAGTGACAAGACTTTAAAACATTTTATGGACACAGAAAAAGTTCAGTGTCTCAGCTCCCACGCTGATGAGAATGTGTTGGATGGGGGGCAAACAGATCGCAGAGGAATGTACCAGATATGAGGGAATCTGAACACTACACAGCGAGTAGTTTTACTTCTCAACGTCTCAAAACATGGGTTAAGTGTGTATCCGTGCGTGCGTGCGAGCGAATGTTTGTGCACTCTGAATGCAATGCAGGCAGTTGGCAAAACAGTTGTGTATAATTATAACATGGAGAGAATCACAGTATGCAAAGAATAATATCTACACCACAGCTAAAACAGAAGACATAGCCAGAGGAGAGGCGGGTAACAAACATATGCACAGCACACACATGCATAAACACACACACACACACACACAGTCTGGACGAGAGATAAAGAGATAACAAGATTAGCCGTGTCCTGTTTCAGTCATTAGCCTTGTTTTCAGCACTAAACAGGGCCAACCAGGGACACGCTTTTGATTTATGGGCTTCTGTCTCTTTCTTAATAACATTTCTTTGCTGTTTTTTTCTCATTTCGTTGCCGGCATTGACTAGGCCTACGTGTTGTCAACGAGTTAAAGAAATGGTGCTTTCAATCCTACAAAATATGAGTTTGGAGCTCTGGTTAAGTCCCATTTGGCCTGTATATGGTGTGGAAAAGTGGTATACTATTAGCATACCACTGACAGTCATGCATGTCTGTTTTTGGGTGTGTGTGTGTATTAGTGAAACAGAGTAGAAAAAAAAACACAAACTGGAAGGACAGCTAGCCTACCAGTTGATTCCAGAGTTAATTCAAACTTTGCCATCCTTCTCTCTCTCGCGCACACACACACACACACACACACACACACACACACACACACACAGAGGAATACCAACACACATCAGACCCCATTAATGCCCCCACCCCACCCCAACCCACTCTGATTTCCTGACATTGAGCTTTTTCCTTCCTCTGCTTCCCGGCAGAACCATGACACTCCACCGCAGTTTCATTACATCTGGTGCGAGTGTTTGTGTGTGTCTGTGTGTGCATGTGTTAAGCAATAAACAACATTAATGGCATGTTTTAGACACCCTTTCTCAGAGGGCCAACTGCCGATTGACTCTTATTCATGCTGACAGTGGTGAAGCTAATCTACCGTTGCTATCAACTGACTCTGATATCAATGTTTACACCAAGTTAAAAGCAGATGGCTGCCACATTCTGCCATCATAAACCCAGCTCGTACAGATAACAGCCCCGCCATTCCTGATCATCGCTTACTCTGATGAACACATCACATGAGCCCCTGCAGATACTCTAAATGACACGGTCCACTACTCTCTCTATCACTTCTCGTCTGCCTGTGAAATAACAACGGAGCCATTACACTTGGTGGGAGGGAAGGACAGGCTGAAGAGCGACTGCACTGACGCAACAGTAAATCTGTCTGCATCTTCTTATGAGAGGCTTTATTTTGGAGCAAGTTAAACTGGGGATGCCTTTATTTAGTGCCCAGAAGGAGATGATTGGAGAGCAGAGATCGCTGTCAACAAAGTTGGGCTGTGTGTATGTGTGTGTGTATATATATATGTATGTGTGTGTTTGGGGGGGAAGGGTGTTTTGGGGTTTTTGGTTTTTGACTCCCCATATTTGGATGTTTACAAGAGCCTTTCAGTCCAACCATAGTACATTTATGGCAGGCAGTAAATTTAATGATGACATGATAAACATAACAGTCCTCCCCCACATATGTAGATGAACATGTGTAGGCACATACACACTATGTGATAACTGAGGTATTTAATGTAGTGAAGTGACACAATTCATACTCGGAGCTGTCAAATTTACGAGCCCTGTCACTGACAAACGTGTTTTATGAGACAATGTACTGTGCTACGCCATTTACTGTACCTGCATATGTGTGTGTTCGTCTGTGTGTGCGCGTTTGTAGTACGTGCATTTGTGGATGCCTCTGGTTAGAGCATTTGGCACACTTAAGTACATGCACAAACAAAACCATACACTCACTCACACCCACACACACAAACGCACACACAGCACACACCCTCTTATCCTCCTTCCTCCCTCAACTTGTATTGGCCTTGGCCGGGCCAAGAACCATCCCCTCTGGCAGCAGCACAACACATGGGCCAGCTAAAGTCAACAAGCCAGGCCCAGGCACATACAGAGAGAGAGAGAGAGAGAGAGAGGGAGAGAGATAGACTACTGCTCTGAGCCAAGGCACAAGTAGCAACAACAAGCTTCGAGTGCAGAAAGGGGGAGAATAACGGGTGTCCAAGCATGTGTGTATCTGTGTTTTGTGTGCAATGAACGGTTAAGCTTTATAGATGAGATGGTGCAGTAAGTTACAATTATGTCGAGGCTTTGTTCTTGTGGGATGATCTTCAAGATGAACTTTTTATTAGTTGGACACACTTGGAAGAAAACTTTCAACACAGTAGATTTCCACACCAAGTCCTAAGAGGACACTTGGACTTTGATACTGCAAATAGTGATATGATGCTGCCGTGTTCCTGTTTGGCACCCCCACCCCCATCCAGTACTATAGTGAGCTCCCTGCTGTTGTTGGGGAGACGACTGGGCCTTCCCTCTATATTTAACACAGCACCTCTACTCCAGTTACCAGCCCAGTAGAAATCCCAAGGATCTGCCTGGTTAATAGCACATATTGCACTCAGTACAAGCCCACTTAAGGTCCAGGCCAACTGCCACAAAACACACACAAAAACCAACACAGTCCACACACTATTCTCATTGAACTTCCTATGGTGTATTTTTCATTTCAGTTCTGCCTAACCTTATCTAATCACTCTCCCTTCCTGCATGAGTATCCCACCTGTTTGCCACAGCCAAGACACAGTTTACCAGAACATGACTTCCCATAACCTCTCTCTTACACACAGCTGTCTGAACACTATGAACATTTTGCAGCAACCCTCCAAATCTACAGGTACAGGGGGTGATTGTTTCATTCTCAAAAGACCAACATCACTTGAAGCCCTGGACAACACACTACAGGTCAATCTAGCTTACCAGGAAAAAAAAATACTGTGTGTCACACAGACTGCTTGGAAGACCAGTTTTAGAAAGTCAACAGAAAAGAGGAAGACAGAGTGGAAGGGGCTGGACAGTAGATTTCATTGTTTTGAGTTGGCTGACCACAAACTTTATCCGTTTTGTATCAGGATGATTCAAAGCTGTGCGGAGTTCAGTATGGTAGGTCTAGTTTTCACTGGGGTTGCACACTGTCACTCTCTGATCTCCTTCTCAGCCCCAGTGGTAGTCGCTTTAAATAGCACTTATCCATCCAATGTGATCGTGTGATCGACATGATCCCCAAAACAGGCATCAGGGTGTATTTGTGTGTCTCTGTATGTCTCTGTATGTACTGTATGCGTATGCATGTGTGCCGGCTTCTTCATATCCAAAGCAGCTGCGTGTGCCTCAGATTGGCATGGAGGCTGGTGTATGACCTTGGCGGTTAAAGAGGCAACACACAGACACATGTAAACAAAATCAACTTTCAAACACCACTCTGGGTACACATTCAACACACGCCGACCGTGTTTTCATATTGCTTTTTGTCTCTGTCTGTTTCTCTCTTTATCTCTCTCGAACACAAACAAATGCAAATGCACACAGCGGTAGAGCTATGCACACCAAAAATAGAAGTAATGTTTCCAGTCATGAGCTAGACTTTTCCTCAGGCAAAGCGTTTCATTTATTCATCTCTAAAACATATGTTTGCATCGCTCATCCTCACGCACACTCGGAGAGAGAGAAAGTGAGGCAGGCTGACAGAGAAAGTGACGGAAACCACAAAACCACAAGAGCATTGTGAACCATACATTTTTCGGTCACGTGTTCTGATATGCATCTCTCTCTCCTTTTTCCTTTCAGCCTGTTTAAGGCTCAAGGGATTGTGACTGGCTCTAAAGGGATTTTGGACTGTGCCTTGTTTATGTAGATGAGCCAGTGTGTGTTATACTAAAGCGTAAGTAATCATAGATTAAGATGTAGATTAAGGCTATATCAGTCCACACATCCAAAGTAAAAAAAAACAGTGCAGGGAATGGTATAATGCATAATGTCGAACTGGTATAGCCTGTATAATGAGGTGACGTAGTGACAACTGAGGCTATTAGAACTGACCAGGCTGGTGTTGATGATCGTCTGCCCGCTGTGCAGCCCCGACAGCTGCCCCATCCATACCCACTATAAATAGAACACCCACTGCTCTCCGTCCCGCAGTCCCGCCGCCCCCCATCATCCTGCCTCGACTCCACTGTATTACGTAATGTTCTTCGTCCCTCTCTCTGTATCTCACTTCCTTGCTCGCTCTGCAGGCAGATGGTCATGATTGGCAGTAAACAGTCTACCCCCCCACCCCACCCCCCACCCCAACACAAGCCCGTGCCCTCGATGTTTACAGCTGTGATCCCCTGCCTCTGTTCTGATCGCTCACTCTTTTTATTTTTACTGTTTTGCATTTCTGTTATATCTTCGTACAACGCAGCATGCATTGTAAATACACAATGAATACAAATATATTGATAAAAACATATGGGTAAGCATCTTCGTCATTCACTCATTATTGTGAAGTCTATACTATACACATGTTGCCCCTTACATAAGTCCCCAGGCTCTGAACCCCCTGGAGAGGGAGAGGCTGTTAGGCAGGAGCTGTGTCTCTTTAATGTGGGCTGTGAGTGTAGTGGCTATTCAGTCCCGGGACAAAAAGCCCTCTCTGTGTGTCTCTTGATCCTCGAATGCAATCTGTAGCCTTAGGGCCAAGCACAAACAACGGACAGCTTTGTTCTAGCAAAATACTAGAGGATAGACACAGAGCAAAAGGCATGAGTCCCTCTGTGGTGTCTGACTCCCCACGTCTGCACTATATGTCACAGATAAGATCATATCCACATACACAGATTGCACTTTAAAGGCAAACTCGCAGGTTAAACGTCATTGAAAGAGGATTGTTACGTGTGCAGCAACCTGTATGGACATCCCCCCTCAACATCAGAGCTGTGCTCGTAGCGCACGTTCCTCAGAGAGAAAATGTTGACACAGCACAAGCAATTAACTGGTTGGCGACAGAGTGGATCATGACGCACTAACTGACATGCATGCCATGCCCACATCTTGTGGAAACAGCTCGACATGGGGATATTGTGGGTCATTACGTTTGCAAACGTGAGCCTCACACAAGTCAGCCCAGTGCTGGCAAACACAATTGGGAACATGGGATGGTCGTTGGTGTAAATCTGATAATAGAGAGGTACACGCACACGGACAAGCCTTCTTCTGGCTTTACCCTATAAAAACCCTTCAACTAGTCTTTGATAAGTTGCATCTGTAAGCTTAGGCCTGACTTCAAACTTTCTACTACTTCTACCCCACTTTAAGACATCAAATCCTTAAAATATTGGTTGCACATCTACTACTATTAAAAACAGACAACAATATGTCAAAGAAATTTATAATTATTAATCTATAGAAGAAGCATTCACTGCATAGTTTGACAATCTGCTAATATACAACACCTCTAATGTTCATGTCTCTGGGCAAACGGGCTAACGACCAGCAGTACCTTACTTTACTACCCCACTGTCACTTCAGGCTACACAACAAGATTAACTTGTAGCTATAGCAACTTCCCTCACAACTTCTGTCAGTCCCCTCCAATAACAATGTTGTTGCTAGGGGAATGCAGGGCAGTAGTGGCCTTGCATTTTTTTCCCCTCTTCCACTGAGGGAAGCAAACAAGATAGGCCCTTCTGCCTGAAAACACTGCTACCTTATCAAAACGCTTGTCATTTTTCATTTGGGTCACGAGTTGATGTAGCGAGCCAGAGAAGTCAGCCAAATGGGGGTTTTTTTTTTACATTCTTCCTGAAAAACCCTTTTATTCCTGCCCGACATTCGTTCAAATCATATTTTCATATATCTAAATAATCCAAACAACTCTGGGCTAGAGTGAAGTTTTGATTCTCCAGACTCACAAAGATATGTCATCTCCTGAGCCTTTCGAACAACTGAGCTGCCCGTTTGTTCTGTGGATGTCAAGGGAAACCAGATCAAATCAAGTAAGAAAAGTTAAATCTGCATGTCATCAGATAAGTCTGTTTCTCTTTGACTTAAGCAAAAAAAGGGAGGAGAAGATGGGTCGACAAAGTCACAAAATGGACTTTGACGTAACATCAACAAGTAAAACAGGCAAGAAAAGACTGATAGGAACCAAAGTAAACAGAAAGAAACATGTATTCAAACATGGAACACAGATTAAAATGGCGGAGAGCCCTGAACAGAGCGGTCAGTTCTTTTTCTGCAGTGCTCATACTCTTATTTTGTTCCTCATTCTTTACTTCCCACTCCCTCTCTCGCCTGTTCTTGAGATTTGCCCTTCTGCCATCACAAGCCAGAGCAGGCCTTTGCCTGGTTTCCTGTGTTTTGCGAAAGACAACCAATGCTGTTCCAAAGCCACTCTGCTCCACTTACTCCCATGAAGCCAAATATCTGCAGGGCAGCACCAGGCAGACAAAGACTCCAGCCAATAAAATAAACTGATCAGTATCTTTTTTTCTAGAAAGAGAAAGTGAGGGAGCTCAGAGGAAGAAAGTGCCTAAAACGTAAAAAGAGCAGTTAGTGGAAGAATGGCTGCAGACTTTGAGGGAATGTGATGAGGCATGTGGATGAGCTGAATCTTCTCAGACTCCTCCCATCCAGACGTGCAGTACCAGAAATATGCGTACAAATTCATAACAGCAAGTACTTATGGTTTTTTGTAAACTAGTAAGAGAAAGAGAACAAGCACTCTTCCATGCCTCTAGTGCATACGATTCTGTTGTAAACTGTGCAGAAATAGTGATGAAAACATTTCAACAACTGAACAAATCAAACAAACAGGCCTTCAGTGGACCTTTCAAACCCTCAAAGGCTGCTTGTTGATTTGATCTGCCTCTCCCTGTACACAGAAAAGTGTAGAATAATAATAACGAAAAGGGTGAAGAGGGTACAAGCATGCAAATAGTTTGATTTTCAGCCATGACTGAGTAGGACTGACTTTGCAAATAAACTTTAACTTAAATATCTGATGCCTGAGCTGCATCATCACAAGCTATGAACAAAAACTGATCTGTCCATCTAGCACCTTAGTGTCTCAAAGGTCTGACGTACTTAACACGTACACACAACATCTCTATTTTAAATCCAATTTTCAACCTTTAGTTTATAACGGGCCATTTAAAACATGTCATTGGACTGAGTCTTCACGGCTTATTAAAAACACTCTATTAGAGCAATAATATATCATAAATATCATATCTGTAATGTATATACAGTACTTTATAATCATGAAAACTGATATGTATGAACTAAACTCTATCAATGTTTATGACAGTTGCTATTAAGAGTCATGTGGTTAATATCACGTTCAATGCAAAGTTGACACTGCTGTAGAAATTCATGATAACTTGTATCATCGCCTGTCATGAAATCAATGCACTTCACACAGGCTGTGGTGAGGTCATATGTCCACTTTCTCTGCATTTCTTGGAAGCTACACTTCTAACCAAACCACACCAGGGTGTTGAAGCGATGCACTCTACTCTCACAAAATGAAAAAAAAAAAGGAATTTGAAGCAGGCATTTAAAAGTGAGCGTACTAAACAGTGTGTGCCTGTTGGTCCAAAGCCTGCGAGTTTATTGTGCAGCAAGGGCAAATCTGTGTCGGGAGTCTAATGTAAGGAGGCATTTCAAAACAGCACACTCAAACTTTTCCAGTGGACTGATGCCTGCCAATTTCAAGCTGGTTACTGTTGCTTTCATTTGCATGCTGAACAGCACAAATTAAAAACATATATTTTCTGTCCATTTACAGGCCAAAAGTGCAATTTTTAGGACCATATATACTATATTCACATAAATAGTGAAAGAATACGACTAATAGACAAAAAAATATAATTTGATATATTTCTCAAATGACAGTAAGTGAAAAACATAAACATGTTTTACTTGCTTACAACCATCACAACCATTTAAAGTATCAGAAAATATTAATAACTTACATGTAGTTGTCGTATAGTATCTGTGTATTAATAAAGCTGGGTTCTATTCTTGTGTTGTACATTTTCGTGGTGGTGGGGAGTGTGCCTTTTATTTCATGATATGGCCCAAATCCTTAAGTAACTGAATAGCCCAAGTGTACCCCATCCTCGGCCCCCCACTGGCCCCGTCAGACTGCACTGGATACTGACTAATATAGCAAAAAAAAAAAAATGCCATAAACCACATCTTTAAAAATTTAACTTTCCCAGAGGATCCTCTTTGGCTCTGTGCCTACAAAAGCCATTCACCTCTCTCCGAATGATCAGTGTTTCAACATCCTACAGGAGGAGGCTGTGACACTACTGGGAATAAGGAAAGGAAAATGGCCCCTCTATCACCCTGCAATGCCAGCTATGGGATAGTTAATAAGACGAATGGAGGCAATTAGAGCACATCATGGAAACACTAGAGAGATGATGATGATAAAGCCAAGCGTCTACCTACAGACAGCTGCAGAGAGACAGAGAGCTGCTCCTACATGAGACATCTGAGAGGATATTAAACCCTGACTCTGGACCAGACTGCTAGTTTTTTACCGTTTACAAACATGTTGAAATATGATGGCTGAGTTTCACAAAATAGGATGACTGCTAGTTGGATGCAACTGGCCGGTCTCCCTGTGAGAGTTGTGCATTTTCTAACAAGGCCAAAGCCGGGCAATGGTCAGATTAGGGCAGACTCTTTCTCCTGAACAGACAAACAGACAGATGGGAGAGCTTGCCAGACACAGCTAGCAGCCATGGCCCAGGGAAAGTCATGCCTTGTGAGACTAAAGTGTTTTTTTCTCGAACAGTCAGGCCTCTCTACGGCCAAGACTCTCACACTCATAGACACACAACAAAACAGACACAGATTCAGTTTACTGACTATTGCAAAATCTTAAATTGCTGACACAGGAATGTCATATCAACACAAAAAGCATTTGTGTATTAATGGTACACATTGGCAAGGTTTGTAGCATGAAAGTTTGAATATCTACAGTTCCATGGCAACTGAGCAAATTCAATCTGCTGATGAGGACCGTGTGATAAGGTCAAAAGCTCCACAACAAGTGAGTAAGTGGACCTTTAGTTGAAATTGTTTGGTCAACTGCTTTTCCAAAGGTCGTGAATGAAGTGTCAAACTTAGTGTTACAAAGTGTCCGTCTAAATGTTATGCAATAAATTGGTGGATAATGTAGCAACCTCCCTAACTGCATTAATCTTTAATCTTTATTAATCTTAAACATCAACAGATAAAAAAGTAGCTAATTAGGGCAACTAAAGTAGTTAGACAGGTTTAAAGGCTGAGCAATACTGTTTGGACAGTAGACAGGAGCCTTGTGCTAAGCTAGTGAGGCTTCGGAGGCTTATAACAGATCCAGCTTCAGAAATACCAACATGCCACTCCACCTTGTTCACTTCCACACACAAGACATGCAGACATGCACGTACTTGGCACCTCACGTCCTCTTTGGTGCATCTACATTCTCTAGTAAATCTGGTCAAATGTAAGGGAGCCCCCCCATTAAGAAGAGCTGAAGTGAAAGAAGAGACAGAAACAGCTGCTCAGCACGCCTATAAAATGTATAACACTCCCTGCTCCCCCAGTACTCATATAGGCACAGAGATGCCCTTACTTTTCCCCATTTCACTTCCCCCCTGTCTCTGTCTTATTCTGAAAGTTTTAAAGGACAATATTGTTGTCCCTCAGTTATAGGCCATTTACTACTACCAACATCTTGTTTACATTTCCTGCAATTGTACAATGCATGTCACGTGTTAGTAGGTCTTTTAATGGTTACTTTTTTATAGAAAAATACAAAATAAATGAATTCTAAAGTGTTAAACCTAAGACGAAGGGGCTGCAGTAAACGCAAAATAAAACCGCAAATAAAAACCATGGATGTGACGATCAAATCTTCAGGGCAACATGTTTATGAGGGATTTCTTCCATGTCTTCCTGTGGATGTCACATGACTGACAGCAGGCAGAGCATAACGTGATGAATTGATGTAAAGATTACAGTATGAAGTAAACATACAAACTGAATTTTTGATGAAGCTAAATTAAGTTGGATGTTTTTTTTTCTAGATTGGGCAATTTCCAATGGAGGAACAGAGAGCAAACGGATACTTCTGAAAGGACAGTGAGATCTGATATGTTAATGCTAAACCAGCCGTAATAATTTGAAGGGGATGATAAAATTTAAAATTTACTGGTATTATTCTTTAGGTCGCCTGTGCCCTTCCCTTCTCTCTCTCTCTCTCTCTCTGTGTCTCTCTGTGTCTCTCTCTCTCTCTCTCTCTCTCTGTCTCTCTGTCTCTCTGTGTCTCTCTCTCTCTCTCTTTGTCTCTGTGTCTCTACCGCCCTCGCTCTTCCCTCTTTTCCTCATGGTGTAATTATGGCGAACAAAACACTGTGTAAACACAAGCTAGTATATATATTGTGACCATGGTGTTGATTCTTGGTCCAAACCGGATTGGGGCAGATCGGACAGGAGCGAGGAAGAGCAAATGCTGTTAGACAAGAGACTGGAGATCAGCCTTGCCCTCTGCATAAATCACAACAAGACAAACCTCATGAAATATGTCAGGCTCGAAGGGACTATATCAACCAAACAACAACAAATAATTTCCGTCTTTGGATGAAAAACAAGTGTGGGTGGAAATACAGCCGATCAGAGAAGAGTGAGAATTACCACATTGTGAGAGTGTCTCAGTATTCCCATGCCCTGGAACAGCTACAAGAGTTTCTGCGGTTATATGGGCAGTGGCCGGGGCTCTGCTCCGCACCTGACTGGACAGCCTCATACACTCAAGGCTTTGTGCAGTGGCATGTTGGTGCTGGAAGCCACCACCACTAAGATTAACCGGGGATACTTTCTACCTCTCCCCAGGCCGGAAATCTCCACGTTATCTTGGCAGCAGTCAAAGGAGTCCAGGGGTGTGTGTCTGCTCCTTTTTAAAAGAGACTCGGCTCAAAAAAACCTCCCTTGCTTAAAACACCTTTAAACACCTTTTCACAGTCACCATCAGTTTTTTAGATTATCTGAATTTCAACGTCTCTCCCCAGTCATTTTAAGGACCCTTGGATTCCCCATGTAGATACAAAACAACAGGATTGTTGAGGTTTAGCTAAGCGAAAGAGAGAAGTTATGTGACAAATCAATCTTTATCTTTATAAACAAGTTCATAACTACAAGGAGGAGACCGCAGATCCCAAGCTAATGGGTGAAAAAACAAACATTGTGCACATAAAGCAAGAAGCTGTCAACTTCTTCCCCCTCCTCTCTCCCTCTGTATCACTCCACAAAGAGGGCTCATGAACATCGGATATAGCCATGCACATAAGGAGTCACTGAAAGTATGTAATTGTGGGTGTGTGACTTTGTGCATATGGATATAGTCGACATATGTGTAAATACTGCTGGCTGACTCAGCAGGGCATAACAAATACTTTGATGCATGACGCAATATCCAGGAGGTGACAGGAGAACAGCGTTATTAGCAGATCTGTGCTAAATGAAACCTGACTACTTCACTACGCGTACAGAATGAAAGTGTGTGTGTGTACTGTATGTGTGTAGGTGAGAGAGAAAAGAAAAACAGGATTTAAAAAAGGGGAAAACACACAAATCTGTTCACTTGTACGGCTGCTTGATCGATTGTCTTGTCCTCCAGCGCCATTCGTTTGAGGGCACGAGGGTAAGTCATTATCCCAGCCCACACAGCTCTATTGTTAAGAACGTGCATTTCTACACACACACACTTAAGGACACACACAGAGCATAGGGGCTGTCTAGGAGCTTATGAGGAACTGGGCCCACTGGTTCTAGCGGCCTGGGTGTGGCATGCTGTTTACAATTGTTTATTCAAGCCGAATCGTTCAGCTGAATCTCTAAATGTGTTTGAATGAAGCTGTACAGTAGCAGTTCAATCTATGCAGTGCTTTGAGCTTTTTATGCAGGATTTGATTTACTCAATCCCTTGCAGGCCCAGGCATTTTGAAAAGTCAATGCTCACATTACTTAACTGTGTCAACACAAAATCAATTGGAATGCCAGAAGTTCAGTGCGGCTCTCTTCCCCAACTAAACTAAAAGACAGGGCTGTCGATAATCCTTTAATTACAAGTGAGATCACTGACATCTGACGTTCCTCACGATGCAGTCAGAAACCTCTGCCAGCGCTGTATTTTCTACATCCTACATACAGCCATAGTGAGGTAAAGGTATCTGTGATATTTCATGGGCTACTGACATAGTAAAACTGAAACAAGAGAAGGTGGTGGAGGAGAGGAGAGAGGCACTCAAGATTGTTGTCATATTTGAAAATTATAAACATATAAACTACATAAAACTAAACGATGGCTAAATATTCATTGGAAAAAGCAGCCTGAGTGGAAAGGTATTTCAGATATTTCCTAACAGAGAAAGAAAACGAAAATAAGTTCCCTTCCAGAGAAAGACAAGAGAGAGCATATTCAACTACGAGCTGAGCACTAATTAAAAAGCAAAGACGTTGAAACAGATGCAGGCCATTCAGCCCTGTACAGTACAAAGTGTTAGGCGTTTCTCAGACTTCTCTCTAGTTGCAGCCTGGACCGAATTTCTCTGCTTGTCATCAGCAGACCGGGATGACTTATGACAGAGTTGCGCAAGACACTGTGTGTGTGTGTGTTTGTATGTGAGGATATTATAAGCAATGTGACTGAGAGCAGGAGAACGCAAAACCCATGAAACTAAGGGCTTATAGGACATTTTGAAAACAGTTACTTTAGTCTTTAAAAGGCTTACGCTCAGCCACCAAGGATCTGGTTTTGGAAGCCATTTGCATATCCACTGGAGCATTGCACAGTACATTCAGAAACGTTTCCTACTGTGTTGTGCCGATTAATCTGTCACAGAGAAAAGTAATAAAACAGGATTAGCTTTATCGTAATAATCTACAGTTAAAATGTATAATCATATTATCTAATCAGTCTGTGTGATTTTAGGAAAAATGAAGCTTTGAACTTGCTAAACAGTGAAGAAAAACTCCTAACCAAAATCAACCCTTGGCTTGTGAGTGAAATGTCTGTGGATCCCCAATTTCAGTGCCAACAGAAACATTGTGAACCTTATGAATGGATACAGTCATTGAAAAGTAGTGAAAATTAACCACATACATGCTGAAAATGTGTATTTATGGGTGTATAAAAATGTTTTTTAAAAAAAATATAAAAAGACAGAAAGGGAAAAGCCAAACACATGACAGACAGATTAGAACTGACAATATTTTCTATAGGAGTGTGGAATAATCTTTCCTGGTAGAGAGAGACTCTGCATTGTTCAGAGGGCTTCATCTCTGGATTTGAGTAGGATTTAGCCGGCTGTCTTTCAGGCAAGGGGGCAAAAGGAAAAGGCCAAGAGAAACGGAAAATAGGATATATGGAACAGATAAAACACTAACAGAGAGAGGCAGGGACATTTTACAAAGCAGAAAATGTTGGACACCACAGGCAAAACTGAAAAAAATATATAGCTGTTGGAGATCAATGTCAGTACTGAGATAGCTTTAAAAACAACACCAGTAAAGTAAACTCTGACTTCGCTGTAATGAGCTTTTTAGGCACTTTTATGAGCATGTCAGTGACTCAAGGACAGAGAGGGAAAGATATCAAGGGAGCGATAAGAGTTGCATGAAGGATCAAGAAACGTTGTGGGAGGGATATGATGAAAGATGAGAAAGGTGGGAGAGGCTGGTGGACAGAGGGGAAAGCCACGGAGCAGCTGCCGGTTGGTACGAGGAGCGGGGTGGAGGGACAGAACGACTGATTGAAGAGAGAGGAAAGACAGTTGACTGTGGCGTCTTCCAAATGCTACTGAGGCAGAGCAGGAGGCCTTATGTAAGTGTCTATTAGTGTGGGTGAGCAACCAATAAAGCATTTTACTGCAGCGGTGCCAGAGCTGTGCAACAAGAGTTTCCTTCCCTCCTGATAAGTGTTTCTTTCTCTCCCTGTCCTGAAGGCATCCTGCTGGAGGACAGATGTACAGTATACAACCAACACATACACTATCAGGCATGAAAAAGTATAATGTAAGGTTTACAATGTAACATATAATTGACACATTATATTTTGGAACCACTTCTAACTTTGTCTATGTAATATTACTTTTGCAACAGATCAGACAGTTTGCAGAAAACATTACTACATGCCTCCTACTCTCCTCCTCACTTATGTAATTGATTTTGCCTCTCTATCCCACTGCATAACAGTAGATGATTAATATCTAATTAGGGCATTACACACACACACACACACACACACACACACACACACACAGACACACACACACACACACACACACACTTCACCCATTAGCCAGAGCATCTTCCAGAGGCCTTCATTAGTTTTAAAGAGTGAATGATTCAGATCCAGCTGCAGAGCTGCACCCTGAAAACGCAGATTAAATTTTAAAAAATTCTTTATTCTTTACTCCTCCACACCTCAGGAGACAATAAAGCTGGAATGTTAGATGAGGAGCTGTCTGCTACAATAATATAATAATAATAATAATATAAATTGTCTATGCAGCACATAACCCAGATCCTGAAGCTGACCTAGTGGACGTGACAGATGCCTGCTCGCGTCCTGATCCGACCCTCCCCTCTCGCATGACTCCATTCATTGAGGATGACCTTTCACCCTTGCCCGTGTCAGTGCAAGAGCTTTAACCCCTTGTGGTCTGGAAGGGAGGAGAAAAAAAAGGGCTACAAGGAAGGATGAAAATGCTGCATCAAATTCAGAAGGAATTTTGCCACCAACGATAATACTGACATGCTAAACACATATTCTAGGCAAATATTGTTTATGTGGAAATATAAAAGAAAACAACCACCTGAGAAGAAGCGGGCTCCTCCACTCGGGATGCCATGTCAGCAGTCTGGATGTGGGTTAGACATCCCAGACAAGAGTGGGGGCGGGTAGCCGTTCCTCTGACTCTGACCTTCAACAACCAGCTGTAATGTCTCCTTTGCGAGAAGAGGAGTGGAGGTGGGGTGGTCGGAGGGGGGTGGAGAGGTGGTGGACTCCAGCCTGCCTGCCTGTCTGCCTAGCCTAAACCATCCTGGTGACTCTTAGCAGACTGAGTCAAAGACTGAGCAGTAATTATGTTAAAAACAGAGCCGTCTTTCTCCCTCCACCACCGACCCCCCTCACCGCAGTCGGTTGCTCTGGTGTCTTGTTTATGCGGACTCAGTGTTTTCTATTCATGTTACCCCACTGTGGTGACAGTGTACCTGACCAAGGACAGATAAGAAAGAAAAGCTTTTCACATCAAAACAAAATGTCCCCTCCCCTCTTCATTTCGTCAGACCTCTTTTTTTTTTGGGTTCATTCAAATGGGTCTTTGTTCCGTTATCAGGGCGTTAGATCCCACGCAGATGAGTATTGACAGGTTGAACGAGCTCTGCTTTAGGGTGTGAGTGACTTAATCAGAGACAGGACAAGGAAAAGAGAGAGAGAGACACACACACATAGGCAAGGTTTGAATGTGTTAAGATGAATATGCACATGTGTGAGCCAGTAAATGCATTAGTCCCTCCTTTTTCTTCCTGCAAGACATTTGCCCAGGCTTGTCTAAAGGGTTGTGACCTACTTTGCAGCATTTGCAAACTGACGAGACAAGGTGTGAAAGCACTGCGTTGTACGTGAGAAACAATACGCAACTGATACAGTAGTTAATGTAAAACACACAGAGGGGAGTGACAGCTTTATAACTAAGGTCTCTTTAAACATATTTAATCCTGTAACACAATGGTGGTATTACCTAAGCTGGTGGGGAGCGAATAAAAATAAATGGTTTTGTTGACATTATCCAAAGCAGGGCACAGAGTGCAGCAAATGCACAATTGGTCACACCCACATACACAGATGTGCACACACATACTGGGACGTCAAGCACAACCTTGCTACTGTGACAATTACTTGGAGAAAAATAGGTGCCTCGCACTGCAGTCCAAAAGTGCGTAAGTGTAGTACAACTATGTAATCGTTGTGAATACCGTTAGTGGGATTACATGACGACAGTCCTACAGTCCATTTTCTAACTGTTCTCATATATTTGTGATGAATACCACATGCACCTACATCTGGTAAACAGACAAAGCTGGGATGAGCTTAATAAAAATTTAAGCAAGCATTATCAATTCACCAAATAGACTGAATGCTAAAATGGTTTAAACCAAAATGTGAATAGTGGCTAAGTAAGCTGCTTGTTTCATGGTGAGAGTGGAGAGGAGAGCCTCTTGTCACCAACTGCAAAACAAAAGCCAATTTGAGCAGGGTAAAGACAGGGAGTTAATCTGAAAGGTCAATGGAGCAACAAAGAGGCCTGGCTAATATGACCACACAGTTATATAATGTTATGCAACCTCTTTCAGCGGCTGTGTAGTGTCAACTACAGAGTTTGTTATTGTGGTAGCAGTGTGCTGAGATAGCCCTCAACATGCTGTGGAAAAGACATGTTCCAAATCTGGTTAAGACCTGGATCGAGAGGCGAGCTTTGTCGTCTGTAGTGGGCATGCACACTCGAACACGCACTCACACAGAAGTGCGCACAACATCACTCTGGTTTAAAAGCATGCTCAGTCTTGCATGCTCCCCAGAGACACTCCCCCACATCATACATGACCAGCGGCACGTGAAGTTCACGTGACGATGAGAGAAGGAAGGAAACAAGCAAGTGTGGAGTATAAACCCCCGGCCCCCTACACAACACGCCTACTATCAAGCAGACTCTCAGAAGTTGAAGCATGTTTTGTTGATGGACTATAATCAGTTTACAGTCTATGTTTAAAATTATAATATCCCAACATTTCTAAAAATGTTCATACAGAGGCTCAGAAAAAAAGTTATCATGTTTCTATGCTTCTATGCTGCTCAGTTTTTAGACTGTACTGTACTGCCACTGGGCATTTTGTTCATGTGTAAGCACTATCTGACAGACAGAAAGCGTTTTGACAGTAACCAATAGCTGTGTAAAATGAAGGAAAGAGTGCTTAGGCGCCGCCTACTGCCTCTCCCAGTTCTCTTTACTGTTACATAAACACTTAGGGACTATATCAGTGCACTAGGATTGTCCCAGGATGCATTTTCTGCTTCTTCCGTGTGAAACAGGGTTAGTTAATCAAAGAATGTCCTCAGCACAAATGTGCATGTGTCTGTGTTTGAAAATGATGTGGAACAATGGTAGCAAAAAACTCACTGCACTGCAAATAAAACATCAAACAAAACACACTTGCACACAACAAAGCTCATCTTCCTGCTTGACACACAGAGTGTTCATCACACTGATACATCCACTAGCCTGGCCTGTCAAAAGAGGGTTGTGCTTAGAAAAAGTCTAGCAAGACATTGAGATGCCTGATTAGTAAAAACTTTTCCAAATTTAGTTAACTGATTTATCAATAAATACCAACATATACTGTAACTATCGCATTCTTTCTCTCTCTTTTCCTTCTGTCAACTGATTGGGCAATCCTGGCCCTCATCTCCATCTCTGGCTCTCTTAGGGCATATTTCGAAACTATTCTGGAAGGAACACCAAACATGTGGTCAGTTGACCAGTACGCCCCCACACCATTCATGCCCAAACCACTGCACAGTTGTAGCCAGAGGGTGAATTCCACTTCTAGTTAAGACTCTGTTAAGGAACACAGGATTGGAGTAGAATATGAAAAATGTTGATTATTTTTATCACCGCAAATTCGGTGTCAAATTAGCTCCTGGACTGGGCTGAAAAGAAACATGAGCCTTGCACACAAAAATAGGTCTGATAGTTAACAATGTGCTAGAATCCTATGGAGTTGATTACACATCTGTCCAGAGCTCATGTTCAGATGCCAAGACAAAGTTTTAATTACATCAAATGACTGCATTGCTTGGAAGTGATGTCCCTTTCATTTAACATGCAACACTATGAAAAAAAACAAATATGAAGATACAACAGGGGTTTGTGACTGCAGATGTTATCAGCCTCTCTGTACCTGTTTCTGGGGACAGGGATGTGGGAGGAGGGGAGGGGTTGTCTCTCTGTCTGTGGTACGCTCCGCCCTTGTGCTGCCCTGAAGTTGTTGGCCAGCTCTGCCTGTTTCCCTGGGTTCCTGATGTCCAAGTGCATGAAGCCGCCTGGCAACTGCCCATTTATAAATGGGCAGTGAGTAGGACTGGCCCTCTTCAGGATCCCAGTGGAACCGGTGTCTTTTTGGTCCCCGAGGCCAGTCTAGAAAATGAAGCAGTAACACATTAAACTCAATCTATCATGAAGCTTCACTAGTGAAATTAGATTACTTTGCATGACTTTCTTGATGGTTTGTAAACCACAGAAGCCCTGAAGCAAATTAATCAGCAAGGCAGTGTTTTTTTGGGGGGGGGCGGGTTTCAACTATTTGTCTACTAGAAAAAGAAAGCGTCTTCTTAAATCTTTCTTTTAAATCTTCCTCTCCCTTGATAACCCAGAGGTTATTGTTGTTTAACACTGCACATGAACCTTCAGGAACCAACCAGAACGAAAGGCAATAAGTATCGGTAACACCGGGGCCACACCTAGCCAAGTACTACTGTAAACACTTGATAAATATATACAAAACTTGGTAGTGTGAATGCTGCCATCTTCTTGAATTATTTGCTTTGTATGTAAAACTCTTTTATATCCCAACTGAAAATGGGAAAGCACCTTAAATGAGACACATGATCCTAAAAAAAATCAGGGCTGCAACTAACGATTATTTTCATTATCAAATAAGTATTTTACATAAAATCAGTTAATTGTTGAGTCTAAAAAATGTTTAGAAATTGTGAAAAATTACGTATTTCCTGACCAACAGTCTAACAGCTAAAGATTTTTAAGTTACTGTCATATAGGACCAGAAAAAGTAGCAAATCCTCACATTTGACTAATCAATTAATCCACTAATCATTGCAGCTCTAAAGAAAAACATTCATTCACAAAATCTAAAGCTTCATCATACCTAACTGCCATTATAACACTGCCAAGGTAAAATAAATAGACACAGCAATGCACTTAACTTATTTGAATAAATTGTTATCTGATCCATTTCAAAAGTAGGTGTGGCAATTGGCCATCTACCGGTATGCATATTTGATGTTGCTGGGTTAATCAGTAACTATATGACATGATTAAATTACTGACCCTGCAGAGAGAAACACACATGGGCGACAAAATGCTGAAAATGCAATGCAAAAAACATACATACAACGCAAGTTAAAACACGATGCAAACAAAGAACTGCTGCATCAGAGAAAAACATAAAAACATATCACATGCCCTGCAAAAAGTACTATTACTAGTGCAGTAATGTGTGAGGAGCCGGACCGTGCTCTGCAGCCAGGAAGCCCTCACTGTAGCTCCACCCTAAGGTTATGGGGGAGGGGGAGGGGGTATGGCAAGTAGTTTGAAGTCCCTGCCCCCCTTTTCTGTAAACTTTGTACACGAAATGAGCCGCCATTTAAAGCGGTTTTGGTACCACGAAATTACCCACGATCAAGCGTTGACAGCAGATGGTGAAATCCCTGACACTTTAAGGAAAAAAAAGTGGGTTAAGAGTTGTAAAGGCGGTGCTCAACACACAATATACAGTAGTTGTAGTGTCGTGTGAGCTTCACTGTCGCATATTTCAACCGTTAAAATGCACCAACGGCGTGCGAGAGCGGTTGCAAGCTGTCAAACTTCTCATTAAACAGCGTAACGACAGGTTAACGTTATTATCTGTGTTGTAACTTGGGTGTACAGTTGACTTTACCGGCTAATGGAGTCGTGAGTAACACACTTAACGCGAATAAACGGCACTTACTTTTTCCATGTCGTGCGATATTCGACCACCCGGAGAAAGTCCGTTCGCTTTTGGAGAGGTTGTCTCGCTTTTAACCTCCGCCGCTGAGCCGCCGTCCATTACATATTTGTAAAGGACGGGCCCGTTTGTGTACGCCGGCATGGGACCGTTTTTCTCCATCGTGGGGATCCGGGTGTCGCGGAGCACGGAGCGGCCTGCCCGGCAGTTAAAATCCGCACCACCGACCCTCGTCCCAACCGACGACTTCTCCAAAATATATCTGGTATCCATATTCAGACTGGGCGAGTGGAGACTAAAGAAAGAAAACCAGCTTTCTATAGATTTTAGTGCAAATTGCTGGAGTTAGATACATTTATCAGGATTGTCGCGAGTTGATAGGTATTGTCTGTGTTTTTAACTTCTATTCTAGTCTACATGTAAAGTTTTCCACCACCGCCGCCACCACCACTACCCAGGATATCCAAAAAGCCGCCCGGTCAGGAGGATAAAAGATTGTTTTGCCTCTTTCCTCCAAAAGAATGCCACGCCCCCCCTGCTTAACTCCTATTGGTCCGCTGCGTACATAAACATTACACTTTGGCACGCGTCCACAGCGAGGCGGCCTCTGATTGGCTGGTTTCACCGTGTCAATCACGTTTTTTTCCCTAATCCAAGTAATGTGGGTGGAAGAGGGGGAGGGGGCGTGTCCTGCAGTTTACCGGCCGGTGTCTGTCGACGACGAAGAGCCGGTCTGCGAGGCAAGCTAGGGAGAGCAGAGGAAGAACAGCCTGCAGGCCTCAGCAGCAAACTGCGCATTTATATTTTTTTGCTAATCAAATGGTGATTTAGCGCGTCACGTTTTACATGCACGAACCGTACTTTGCAAGCGGGTTATTATCGATGAAATTAACATCTTTGGTCAGATTCTTGCCTCCCCCTAAAGTTATAAACCCCTTTATTTGTCGACAAGTGTAAGCTGCTCATATCCTATAGTTGTTATTGTGTAAAATTAGTAGAACAGTGTCTAAACACAGTGACACCAGTGCAAAATAAAGCAACAGCCCTGCAGTAAATGCTGAAGTTTATGAAGCAAGGTTCAGTTTCATGTCACCAAGGTGTGCTAGGTGGACAAAATAACAGAGATGCTTTTGTACTGTATTGCATTGTTAGGGCAATTGCATTAGAAGCATATTTCTTTTTTTGTGTCCACTTAATGTATATAAAATACACTTAAGGATTTAGTCATACTGTAAAATATTTGATTTACTAAACAGTTCCTGTCTCTATATTGAGTATCGTCTTTTTTCAACAACTTTCTTTGCCTAGAACTGGAGAGCTTGGTGGAAATGTGAAGTTCATAAACATGATCAAAGAACTGTTGTTGAAAGATACTGTATGCTGCCACTTGTTTTCTTCTTATTTCAGTTGCTGGAGGAACCAGAATGCCTCTTTATCTAACCTATTCTAAAATGCCTGCAAGAACGCCAGACTCTTCTGGTTTATTGCTTAATTTTACACAAACACATTGTTATTGCAAGCTGCATTTATTGCCAGCTACAGTTATTACTGTGAGGCTGCTACAGAGCCCTTACAACTGACACAGTAGTGCTGCCTACAGTTTGATACCCTGTGCAAAGCAATAAGAAGACAGGCAAAAGGCAAACACACGTTATAATGTGCCACTTTATTAGAAAAGTAAAAACTCACTTTAATATTTTATGAAGGTTAATATAAAACATTACAATCTTTTGCATATCTGCACTGTCACACTATATTTTATTATATTTATTATTTTTAAACTAAACCCTGTGCTTTAAGAACATACAACATTGGCTACAGCTGTCACAGCAGTATTGGCCCATAATTATATCTGAAGACAATTAACAAACAGCATCTGTATCTGCATGGAAAGCATGAAACATTTTGCATCCACAAAGTACAATGTGTCTGTGATAACTATCTTTTTTTTTTTCAACAAATATACTGTATACTGTATGTTACATTGGAACAACATCAGAACAGCAACAGAGTATTTTACACATTTACATCGTCATACTGTATTTGTTTGTGCAATGAACATCTGTCTCGATCAGTGTGTAACAGTGTTCAACGAAATATATCAGATCAGTGCTTTCTCTCAGGATAAAGAAAATGTGACACATAAAGTGACAGCCAGAGAAAAAGGATTAAGTGTGATAGTGATTTCCAGCCAGCATTGTCTAAGGGAAGCCTCAGCAGAGTATGTTAAGCGTCTCAGCTGTTAGCCATTTCTCATATCAGGCAGTAGTTGAGCCGTTGGTGCATTATTATTATCAGACTGGGGTTGGCCTGACCCACAGCCTCTGCTCCCCCCACCCCTCCTCAACTCTCATATCACTCCCTGAGTCCCTCAGAACTGGACATCAAAGGCCCCTCCCCTGCCCAGCGAGGGGGAGAGGTGAAGCAGAGAAAAGAGGGGTCTGTGTCTGTTACTGGAGGATGAACACAGCTGGGGGAAGGAGTATACAGTATGCAAGGGCTGATCAAGTGGAAGCAAAATGTGCTTCCTCCCCGAAACTGCAAACGCACATGGCTCAATGTTACAGTGTGTGTGTGTGTGTGTGTGTGTGCCTGCCGGTGTGTGTGTGCACGCAAACACATATCGGGAAGGAGGAGGGTCCTTTGGGTCCATGTCCATTCGCAGTGATCCTCATCCAGTTTTATTCTAGCTGTTGTTGTTCTTCTCCCTCCTCACCTCTATCGCTTCTTTCTTGCTCCCCCAAGAGCGGAGGATAAACAACTCAGCTCTGGTCTAAACTCCCAGTGGCTTCTCTATATCTTTTTCTATTTCTCTCCCCCTCCTCCTCCTCCTCCTCCTCCTCCACGTTGTTGTGGCTTTTGGGAAAACTGAACGCCGCTTTGCATCACATGGCCCCGAAAAGTACAACAGAAAAAGATTAACAAACAAGAGATCAATTAAGTACCACAATATTTGTTTTCATCTCCATATATCAAAGCATGCACTTTTTTGATCAAGCAGGAAAAAATTGCACCAACAACATAAACGTATTGTTTTCATGGCAGTGGCATGAGCTATTCAACCAATGGTATTGTCAGTAGGTAAGAAAAAATAAACAGTGCATCAAAATACAGAGTGCATTTGTTTTTACATATTTTCTGACACTGTAGCATTTATAAATATGTTACTAACCTTTCTAAACCCGTCTTCTCTTTGCATGATTGTCTCACAGTGAGATCATTCTAATGTATCCTTCATCTGTGAGCAGTTTGTATCCCTCTTCACCTCCTATCTTTATGCCCATTTATTAAGCCTCCAATGTTTTGTTTTCTTTCTCTGTTCTTTCTTTTTTTTAATGTTCCCCAAAGCTACATGGGAAAGACACTGTTTATAATGGAAGAGAACTCAGTGCAGAGGCTGGAGACAAGGATGGGGAGAGGGCGAGGGGCAACCTTCCAAAGGACACTCGCTGGTAATTTTTATGCCCAGCTCTTTATTTTCCTTGGAGTCCAAGCCCTCTGTTGCTATTTCAACCACCAGAATGAAGTCTGGTGGGCTACGGGGAGCTCTGGCTTTGACTTGAGACCAGAGAGCGAATCAGAACGGTGCTCGGAAACGCTCTTTACAGCACGTTGATGCACAATTAAGCCAACCAGTCCTGCAGCTGTCCAGCGCAAAATTACAGTGGTCATAAAATCAGATGTTTAGAGCGCCCAAAGGACATGACATATTAACTGCACAGGAAGAAGCATACTGTATTATTTTGGACACGCTTTCGCTTCCTTATTTTTGAAAATATTCTTCTCTCATTTGTTATATTTATATAATATTTATTTATAGTAATACAGTAAAGGTCTCGCATTGTGAAATCTGTCACCCATATCACTCTGGGGAAATTCTTGCACAACCCACTCAGTGCCCCTGACCTGATCGCTTTACCCTTCTGCCAGGTATGTGTGTGGGAATGCGTTGGGGTGTGTCATCATGCCTCTGGCTACAGATGTATGTCAAATCGGAGCGTGGATTGTTGACTAATCGCAAAAGTTATGTGAAGGTTACGTTATTGATCAAAACTCATCATGATGGCTGTTATTGATAACTGCTAATAGGTTTAGGGCACATTGATGGCAATTTGTGAAATAGAGACTATAGCCTTCAATTACTTCTGTGTTTAAGCAGGCCTATGTTTGAACAAAGCACCACAATGCTGTCTGCCAGGCAACAGGCCAGTGCGCACAGAGAACCTGTTTCAGATGTTTGCTTAGGGAGAGCTAAGCAGCGCAAATCTCTGTGACATCCATCTGCTTATATTACGTAAGTCCCCCCAAGATGAGGCATATGTGGGTGTGTGTGTGTGCGAGTGTGTGTATATGGGTGACAATAGCTTTACAGTGTACCTCATACTCCTAACATACCCAGTTTCCTTGCTACTTCTGTTTATTTTCAGGTGTGTGTTTGCACAATGCATGCACATTTATTTTTTATATATATATATTTATATATATTAAAGTGTGTTCTTCTCAGGTTGTGAGTTACACCACATACTCTTTAAAGAGTACAGTGTTCATATAAAAATAAAGATATTATGGAAAATGATGCACAAACAGGTGAGTATGATCAGTGACACAGTAGGTTGAAGATGTATATTCCAGTTTTCTTTTTTTTTTTTGTTAAAACATATTTGGTCCATATTTGGGCTGGACTAGGCTTAGGCTGGTTCTGAAGTACAGACCAATCAAGGGAAGTCTGAACCTGGATTAAGACCCTGTTTGTACCTGATGTCATCACAAAATGGATCCTCATGTTGTTTGTCTATAGAGGGCCTTGTATTTATGTACAGCAACCTGTTGGCCGGTGAACAGGAGGGTCCCTTTCATGACTCTGTACTAGTGGGTTCTGGGCCCTTTCTGCCTGTCTGCCAGCTACAGGCCAGTGACGTACATCTCCATCCCATCATTGAAGGTGAAGATGGTGGTGGTGCTGGAGCTGGAGTTGCCCCCTTGTTTCACATCGCTGATGGTCTCATAGAAGTTTTCCCCACCAGGCAGGCCTCTAGCAGGCAGAGAGGTGGGTCCTGAGCCCTGAGGTGCCGCTGGTGCTGCCGGCTGCTGCGGCGTCTGCTTCTTCCTCTTCAGAGTGGCACTACCCCCGGCTGTGCTGTTATTGGTTCCCGCCTGCTCACGTTTCCGGTGGGTGTCGATAGTAGCGTACGCAGGGTCAGACTCGGCCACTGCACATGAGGGCCAGGACCTGTCTCCTACCGGCTCATAGCAGGGCTCCTCCTGGGAACGCGCCTGGCCCTGGACTCCTCGGCCTCGGCCCCTTGAACCTGCGTTTCCCCTGTCTCCACCAAAGGAACGTGGGAGGGTCTTTGCTCCATTGTTTTCCATAGGAGGTTTCTTCTTCTGGGTTTTACACACGATGGAGTAGGTGTCTGCAATCTGAGAACACACACAGGAGAGCAGAGTATGGTGTCAGTTAATGGCACTGAACTACAGTACAGCTCTATCCTACAGTCTATGGGTGACAGCTCCTGAAATAGAAGGTGACTGTTATTCTGCTTCATTCAAGGCCTTGTGAATGCCTATAACCACAAATGACACACAGCCTACACATGCTGTACTGTGCTGGGATTTAAGTCTCAAGTTTCTGAGTTAGCTATGAGCATGTGCAGACTTCCTATATTTATATATGTATTTCTGTCTGCATGTACGCCAGACATAAAGGTACAATATGTTAACATGAGAGTAAACATATAATGCTGCCAATTTGGTGTGTGCAAATGAATGTGTGAGCATGGATTGTGTGGGTGTGTGCGCAGTAGTTCGCGCATGTGTTGACAGAGCTTGCTCTGTGCTGTAACCTGACCTATTTTGACGGGGTAGGATAAGACAGAGTAAACTGTGTTATCAGTCTGTTGAGGTCTAGGCAGAGAGACAGAGTTAGCTTTGCAGTGGATGGACCTGTTAAAATTTCACCACAACTGCTTTGGCAACAGAACAGCGGGGTATGGTGTGAACGATCTGGATGATAGCCAACTCGCTAGGAAAAAAAACGAAAAAAAAAAACCAAACTGCCAAGTGCTTACTAATGGACTTTGTTCTCATCTCATTTGCTTTGAATGAGACGTATGTACATGTTTTTGAGACTGCATTTACTGCAAGTGTATGTACGTGTCTCTAAATGCATACACATACAGTATTTTCATGTGTGTTTACTCTATTCGTGTGCTTACAGTGAAGCATGTAAGATTTGATATCTAGGACTCACAACTGAAAGGCATGTGGTGAGGTCTTGTGGGGAGTTGGGATAAAACCAGTGCTGCGACCTTTGCCGTTTCTGTGTCAAAATTCCACAAGGGGAGCACAGGAGCAGAGGATTGTGGGACATGGTAATGTTTACCTTCCATGTTCACACCCAGACCAGCAGCTCTGCTCTAGTGGCCCTGAGAAACACTGGCTATGCAAACTCTCTCTCCCACACACACTCGCAGATTGGCCTTGTTTTTGTTCTGCTCTCAAAAAACTGAAACCTGAGAGCATAGAGACAATGGGCAGGACTGTGTATGCACTCACCTTGCCTTTACTTTCATGGTACCTTTAGTTATGTGTATTACGGAAGAGAAAATATAACATAAGCCAAGCAGGGGAAATATAATTCAAGTGCAAACCATTGTGAATCTCTCTCTTTCTCTCTCTCTCTGTCGGTCTTTGACAGACCTCAAGCAACACACATACCCTGCCCCCACAAATCTCTTGTGTGACCTTTTTAGATAAACAAAGACCCTGGCGTATGCTACAAGTGTGTGCACACAATGTGCAGTGTGTGTGTGTGTGTGCACAAGTGTGTGTGTGCTTTTGTGCACTCAGAATTTGCAGCTCTGTGCAGCAGAGGAAGGAAGTCACAAGATGATGGGGATTTCAAAACTGGGCTGCAGCTGTTGAGGAAGCCTGTGCATTGTATGTTTTCTTTTCTCCTCCCCTCTGCCTCTGCTCGTTTCTGTTATGTCTCTTCTGATACTGCTTTAGCTCTCTGCTCAGACCGAGGTTTTGAGAAGTCACATTTCATTTCGGCACACACTGATTATCCATGGAAACACAACAGTATGCATGACTGATGCATCTGTGTGTGATCAACTTTATGAATAGCAAATATGGCACACGTTTCCAAACGGTCTGCGAGCAGTCGATATTCATCTGGTGAGACATGCTTTGTGCAACGTGATTGGTTGAGGAAGGCAGCGCCTCCTAACAGCCACGAAGGGAGTGGAGCAGAAGGAGAGAGCGCCAGAGGAGAGGAGGAGATTTAGGTGGGAGTGGAAACTCAACACCTTTTGACGGCTGCAACTGACAAACTCCAGAGGATACAAAGTATATGGGCATGTTAGGGCAACAACAAACTCTCAGATGGAAAAACACAGCAACTAAAGGAGAGAAAAAGTTTGGAAAGGAAAAAAAAAACTGGAAAGAAAGTTTGAAAGAAAGAAAAAGAAACGGAGAGAGAATGCAGAATGCAGTCAAGGCCAGCTGCTCTGTGTACCAGTCTGATTTGCAGAGGAGGAGTTTAACTCATGAGTCAAGCAGCAGGGATTTAACCCCTTAATCTCCACATACACATCCAAACTCTTTGCCTCAACACTGGTTTAGACAAGAAACTTATCAACAGATTAAAACTTGTCAGGACTGCTGCTTTACTTAACTCTGACTCTAACTATTATCTCCTCTTACATTCTGCGAGACAAGACGTTAATTCTCTGTTTTATTAATCACGAGCTGCATGAAGCTATGTGTCTGTGTCAAAATTCAGACTTGCTCTTCAGTCATAAATGTGCCAACAAAGTTATTGACATGGAATACAGACTTCCCTGAGCTGGTGAAAATGACAATGAAAAAGAGAAGCTCAGTCAAACACAGACTAATAATAGACAGTGGTCTATTTCAGGGACACACCTTCATCTACTCAGCATGACAAACATTCCTCAACTGCTTGTCAGTATGTTGTATTGTGTCCAGCGGAGAGTGAAGGAAGGGGGCCTGAGAGTCGAGAAGTGGGAATCGCTGCGTGTGGAAGCACATGTGGTGGGGTATGTGACAGGACTGGCGAGTGCAGACTTCCCCCTCTCTCCACCAGACATACTCTACCATACATATATAGAGTATATATATAGGTCAGTTTGTATCCCACATCCTAGTCAGGGCTGAGCACAACAGAGAGAGGCACAACAGCTAACCTTTGACAAACATCTCTATGAATGCAAAGATATATTTAATTATTCGACATCAGGTGATACTGATGTCCGATCTGTGTCACGAGTTGTGCGTTGGAGCCAGATAGATGACTCGTGGGGCTGGGAGATTGGGGTCAGGGTTCAGGCAGGGGGTTGCGGGTGCTGGATACATGTAATGTAATCTCTGGCTGTAAGCAGAAACCTCGTATGACAGGCAGGTCACAGGGCAGCGGTGTTATGACGGCGTGCCCAATCAAATGGGCGCCCCGATGGGTAAACACAGAAGTAACAAATCAGCGACCTGTCTGTCCATCCGTCTGCCTGTAGTCCTTCCAGTCCCCTGTGCAGCGGTCCCTCCTCCCAACTACCAACACACACACACACACACACATATATACTACCTCCTTTGCAGTTGGGGGCGATGGGTGCCCCTGTCCATTCTCTCCACGCAATGGAGGTGGGTGCAAGGTGATTATGTCATCTTCTTCTGGAGGCTTCCAGATGTACTGCTCCCCATTGCCCATGAACACTGCCTCCTGGTAAACAAAATCAATTTAGGAGCTCAGGCAAGTATTGCAATTATGATGCAGAAGTCTTTACAAGTAAATCACGCAATTAAACATGTTTCTACATGTATGGAAAGTTGTGTTGTGCCTGACTGTGTGTGTGGGTTTTTTTTCTGTGTGTTTGACCTGTGAGATGCGGAAGTTTTCATTTGCTGTGTTTGCTTAATAGGTAAACAGTAACCATGTTGCACAGCTTGAGTGAATAGTGAATGTGTGTGTGTGTGTGTGAAAGAGAGACAGAGAGAGAGAGAAAGAGTCTGTTTTGTATGGTCAGGGGTATTGATGACGCACTTGCACTCTGGGATTAATGTGGATTGCTTTTATCAAATTTGGGCAATATTGCTGTAATCAAAATTATTGACCAAACAAGGTTATGGTCATAAAAGTGTCACTTCCAAAGCTTTTATATTTCTACAATGTCCATATGTTAAATGATCTGGCTTTTTTACTTCTTTTTTTGCTCTCCAAAAAAGAAGTGAAGATCCAAACAAACGAATCAGCAAGTGGCCCTGTCAAAAAGAGAGTGGGTGTTGGAAATTATCCCTTCAGCTGGCTGCTGCTCTGAGACCAGTTCCTAGCTGGAGTCAAATGCAACTGACATCTTATTACATTTCCTTTGCTGTTTTAGGGGAAAAGTATACAAATCTGTGTTTAACAAAACTATAACATCTTCTCAAACTTGAATTGCTACATCTCACAAACACTGAATGGTGATTTACTAAGTTCTTCGTACATTTTCTCTGAAAAGCAAAAGAAAACTTTTTGTCTAATACTTAAATGGACTTAATAATAAAACAATAACCAAACAAGTAACTGCTCTTGTTAAATTTTTTTATCACTGCTGGTGATCAAAACCAATTACAAACCAATTAGAAAGAATGTAGTGGTGTGTGCACATGCGACCGAGGATGATTAAACTTTTATATGCTCCTCCTGTGCAGTGAGAGTGAGTAATAGAAGCCGGGGCAGAGTAAATGGCTTCAATATGTGAACATTATTTATCTCCACACTGGCTGCTGGCTACCTGTTAGCCGTTTCTAGATAGACTTGCTGATAGATTCAACAGGAACACACACACACACACACACACACACAGGCAGCTTGGCAGCCTGCCAAGCTCTTACATAATCCATCCTTCCACTTTTTACTCTGGCCACTCTAATACCGTGCTGCGCAGCACAGCGCACAAGGGGCGGAAGAAACACACACACACACAAACATGCACACACATGCACATACACACACGCTATCAAGGATTTAGCAAGCACTGATTAAAAGTGCAGGTCAACAACTGGGCTGACATCCACAGCTAAGACAAAATTGTTTAAACAACCTTATCAATCTCCTCAAAGCACTAACACAAGAGACAAAGTCACCTGTTTTATGCTCTGCCAAACACACACACACACACACACACACACACCATACACTCATACATGAAAAATGTATATGTGTGCCAGCAAACCCACGGGAAAGGCTGATCACCATCCGATCATTGTCCCTCTATTTCCCTTTCAGAACTGCCCTAAACTGTGGCCTTGACTGTTTATAAACACAGCCCAGCTGGCACATACAACCCCATTTTGTGATTCAAATAAAAGACAAGCAGTTAGTTAGTAAGTGTGCGAATTTTATCAATCGTGATTTTGTTTCTAATTAAAATTTTTGCAAATTACGAATATGCTTACACATACACAACAACAACTAATGATAATGATAACGTATAAATGTGTGGGAAGATCTGACAAGAAGAAATAAAGTGACTAAAATAATATTAATCCTCAAGTCTGAATATAAAGAGCTGTTTGTTTGCAGAGAGTGCCCTCTGGTGGTAAACAGACAGACTTACAGTTTGGGTAGGAGGCTGATTGGGTAATACAATACTGATCCAATGATTTCTGTACCTTTGGGAAGGAGTGCAGGTGAAATGGCTCCAGTGGTTTGCGCAGAAACTCCTGACTGCGGTGTAGTGGAGGAGGAGCCGCAGAGGGTGAATCACTCACACTCGATTGGCTGTCTGACTGGCTGTCGGCACCATTATTTTCCTTCCTGTTTGTCTTGTCAACCTTGAGGAGTTGAGTCACCGGTGAAAACATTATATACACAACAATTCCAGTCAAAGAACACAGTAAAAAGTCCACATAATCAAGTTTATCTGGACTTCTCACGTATGTCAGAGAAGTATTTTAGACCTATTAGTGGGATATTATAAGTTGATATTAGCTTACTTTTTTTCTAAATATTTCACCTAAAGGCAAATATACAGCCTTTCCGAACTTCCATATGGAATATACAGCGCTTCGCTGTATATTATGGGGCAGTTTTGGTGAATTTGACTATTTTTCTTCATATTTCAGAGCCAGCAAGCTGAGTTTTGTGTCTCTGTGTGCAGTTTGAAGGTTTGGCAAAGAGTGAACTGCTCCACTTAAAGTTAAGAAAATTCACCTTCTGTAACACTATACACATTATCCAAACTTTACCAATTCTTCCTAAGATATATTGGCAAGTGTATACAAAATCCCAACAGATACACTAGCCTAAAGGCTAATTACACAAGTCCTTAGTTTTTTGTTGTTAGTTATTTCCCTGTGAGGCCTCTTGCTACCCTCTACCTGAAAAAGGATGTTGCATTACTTTGCTTTTTAATCACAGCTGATCATATCAATCTGAGCTCTTCTTCAGACTGATTAACATCACAGAAACACCTACTTTAGTAGCCATTGATACTGTCACATGCCCAGCATACATATTAAATACATTCCATTAAAATCAAATCACATAACTGACAAAACGTCAGGTGACTGGTCATTCTCTGTTTGACAATGTCACATGACATAGTACAGCGACATCTCTGTTTTTGTATTAGCACACATTGGAAATGCTACAGTAGTGCACACTACAACATACTTAAACAATCTGTGAGTTGATCCAAGTCTGGTTTAGTAAGAGAAATAATAAACGCTTCCATGAAACCAAACTACTCATTTAACTGAATCAAGAGCATCACTTTCTCTTTCATCTCAAGTCACCATCTGAATAACTGATGTAAAAAAAAAATATATGTATGTTGTTACCTTTCTGAACTTCCGTATGGAAGCATACTCAGCTGCAGTTGGATCTTGGATGGCCAGGGAGTTGACAGAAGACAGAGGGGACCTGTTGACCCCACTCGCACCATTACCCCTTCCTGTCACCGGTCCATTAATGGTGCCATTCCCTCTACCATTCCCTCTGCCACCCTGGGAGTAAAAGGACAAAGAAACACACAAGTTTTGCATTACTAGAGATGTCAAATTTTTGTCACAAATCAAAAACACACAGAAGTTGACGCAAAGCACCCCAGACGAGACCCAGCCATAGTCACTGAAACTGCACAGCTGCAGCTCCAGCACTTCAGACCTACAAACACAAGGTGAGGATGCACGCCATCTACAGACAAATAAAGAAATAACTGTTGTCACTGCCTGCAAGTAAGTGTTAAACTTGCTTTTTTTTCTGACATCAACACCTGCAGGTCTAAAATGCTGCTGCTGCTTTCATTTTCTGTAGGCAGCACGGGTTAGCATGTGTGCTCATTTTAGTAACAACTGCATAGCTCCCTGTTGTCAAGAGTTTTGAGAGAGTCTGATAAATGTGAGTGTGGGGTGTGTGAGTGGCTTCATATTTAAATCATAATATAAGTTTACAGTTTTGGATGTGTGTGTATGTACGTACATTCCCGAGTCCATTCCCACTGCGAGCTCCGTTGGCCTGGGCTGGGGGGCTTTGGGCAGCTCTGATTGTAGCCGGAGTGTTGGTTGATGTGGGTGGCGGGGCAGAGGGTACCTTGGGACCCGTGTCACCTTCCCGGACACCTACGCTTTCATACAGGCCGTCATCCAGGCAGTGGGTGGGGGTGGGGTTGTTCCGTAGGCCCACCTCGGTGTAGGTGTGATCTCTAGCCTCCCCTCCTCCTGCTCCTCCTCCTCCTCCTCCCCCTCCTCCTCCCCCATCTCCTCCTGTTTCCCCTCCTCCCCCCTGGCCAGATCCCTGGGGACTGGTGGGGATCTGGGGAAGCTGGCGCCCATGGGAGGGCCTCAGGTCTGTCTGGGAGCGCCGGCTGTGGAGGAGCAGGAGGTCCATACTGGCTGGACGGCTCTTACTAACAGCTGCACAGAGAGGAGGAGGAAGGGGGGAGCAATGGAAGGGAGCAGGACTGAAATAGTGTAACAGCTCAGGGTTGTATATCATATATTGCCACATAAAAACTGTCGCTCATCACTTACAGTTTCCATTGCAGGGAAAGCGATTGATCTCGTGCAGCCTGGTGTCAGATTTGCTCATGGAGTTCAGTTTTGGATGTCGAAGGGTACCCTGCTGTCACACACATATGGACTGGTTAATAAAACGCAGCATAAAGCACAAAACATGCAAACACATGTATGTGCATCTGTGCATACAACCAGCTATTCAGGGAGAGAGGACACATGGAAAAAGAGCAGAAGGAGATGGAGAGAGGGAATAAAATGAAAGCATGTCTCACCATATTTACAGATGTCCCTTTCTCTCCGGCTGGGGGGTGCTTGCTCTTGCTTTTTCTGACACAACATCAAAGTGAGGAAGGTCAACGGGAGCCGGTGGACAGAGAGAGAACATACACACACTCAGAGCAGATAGATGCTATCAGCATCCAACTCTGGTTAGGGCATAAAAGTCCTTGGTTAATAACAAGAGCCCAGTCAAACAGTGAGTGGAGCATGACTCAGATTTTTGCCAAAGCAGAGGATGTCCTTCGCTGAGAAACTTTTGTGTTCCTTTTTTCTTTTCTCGTTTTTTTTGGACGATATGTTCAAGCTAACTCACAATTATTATTTTGTTGTTTCCCTCATTTAATATCCTCTGGCATTAATCTTGTGCAACAAATGTATCTATAGTAGTGTTACACATCACTATGAATCCCAGGAGGTGGCTGTAGCTATAGGAAACTGTTGATATGGTGAGAGAGACGAGATGAAGTAAGAGGACAAAAGCTCCTGGGTGCAGGTGTGAATGTGAGAACTGTTCTACGCCCATCCCTTTTCTCTCACTTTGCAGGTTGAGGATCTGCATTTGCACTGAATGTGAGATCTTACGGCTGCACTGCAAAACACTGTACAACGTAGCAATAAATAGCATTTCTGCTTTGCGAACAGGCGCAGGAATCACACAAATATCATCTAATTATACAAGTTGCTTGAAATATAACTGAACATGAAAAAGTACCATGGTCAGTTGTGTCAGATGGCCGTCACTGGAGCTCGCTATTGTCTCCTCTAGTGAGCTGGAACTCAATCCTATTCGTACAAACATATGGCCATCATACCCTAAGGGGGCCATGAGAAGGTGAAGAGAGCCCCCCTTGGAGACGTTCATAATGACATGGCACAGGAGGGGGTTTAAGGAAAAAATGACATGAAGGAATTAAAACGTATAAAGAATGGGAACAATTATTTTGGAAGTTTTAGACTAAGATCTGACAAGATATCTACTGTAATCCTTGGAATCTGAAAGAACCAGCGCAGGAGGGGTATTTTTAAATCAATAGTAGGAAATCAATAGCAGCAGGTCTCTCTTTCCAGGATCTATGGTATTTGTACATGACAACGTGAATTAGAACTGGTGAACTCTACCCCTCAACATCATCGACATCCAGTGGGTGGCCACATATTTCATTCTTTAGATCTTAACAATAGTGTGGTTTTATTTCCATGACATGAGCTGGTTTGACATTTCTCTACATCCTTATCTGTGTATCCCATGGCAACAAAGCCACAGTGCAGCCTCTGATTGGTCCCTGAGGGTTCTGAAAAAAAACAAAAAAACATAGGCTGTTCCATTGCTCTTGCCTGGCTCAGAGTCTGATCCTCTTTAAACCGCGGGGTGTTCCATTGCTTTTGCCTGCTGAGGAGTCTGCTTAAGAGGGGTGACGTGAGGCTGCTCTGACTCTGGCCTGTCTCCTCAGTGTCCTGTAAGCATCATTTCATCTGATCTGACACTTGCAGCCATTAACATTCATTACTGCCACTCTGCTCAGAGCAGGGGATAAAAGAGACGGAGAGGACGGATGGAGGGAAGAGAAAGAAGGGAGGAGAAGAGTTCAGAAGAAGTAGAGACACATAAAAGAAGGAGTGGATGATGAGAGTGATCTGGGACGGCACAGAAAGCTGGCAGCAGAGATGATAAAACTCTGGCTGTTCTCTTTTTTGATTTCACCCCCCCGCTCCTATTTTTTTTTTTTTCACATTTCAAGTCATGTGACTGTCCACTTACCTTTGGCAGCCAACGCAGACAAGGACAATAAGGATGGTGACCACAAAGGCGGACGCTGCTGCGATGGCTCCCAGGAGCAGCAAGTTTTGGTAGGTAGGGTCGACATTTGTCCCTGCAGTGTCATCCATGACACCCACTCCCTCTCGCTAGCTCACTCACTTCCACTCGAGCTCAAACTCTGCCACACAGACCGTCTGCTCAGGAAAACCTGCAGAGATACGAGTGGAGGAAGAAAGACAAGAAAAAGATACAACACATGAGTGACATGAGAGATAAGAAGAAACTGAAGAAATGCTGCAGAGAAGCTAGGTGTGTGTGCGCTTGGTTTGCCTCTGGCTTTTTGTCACTGTCTCCTTCTGACATATCAGTTTCTATTTTTGACTCACTAGGAGAATAATGCACAGAAAATAGAACACCTTACAAGGCAGCTAGTATGAGCACACCAAAAAAGGTTTCATCACACTCTTTCTTTTTGTTGTTAAAAAAAGATCAAATGATACCGTAACATTCATTTGACTAGCCAGAGAGATTCTTGTGTCAGTTTAACAGGAAAAACCAACTGAGCTCCCCAGAGTAGTGTCTCACTGACGGAAGGACCAGATCCACTGCTGCTACACTTCATTTCCTGGCAGAACACTTTCTTTTTTTCTCCAATCAACAGCGGCTCAAACACTCACAACAAGATTTTTCAATTTTTCAAACAGTGGTAAATATTGTGGTGAGTGTTGTACTACAAACAAAGTAACTTGTTTTCACATCTCTTTTACCTCAAGTCCTTCTACCTCTCTGACACACAAGGGCAAATAAACCCTCCACACCCACCCACTCCACACACACACTCAATTCATGTCAGACAAAATTATCTCTGAGGAGATTTTCATGCTGTTCTTACACTATTGGATTAGTTTAGACAGATTTCAAAGCATCGTGAGAGTAAAAACTTCATAGGGTTCTACATAAATTGTGTAGGTAGTTAAGATGAGTTAGTGCCAGGTTGACAAGATAACTAAGTATATTCACTATTCTTAAATACATCTTTGGAGTATTTTAGTTAAGTTAGTTATTTCCATTTTGCACGACTGAATACTTTTCACTCCCCAACATTTCAGGGAGGGAAATATTGTACTTTTGATTGCAGGACTTTTACTTTTAGTGGAGTATTTATACATTGTAGTATTTGGGGAGTAGTGAACTACATGTAATTAAACTAGTACTTTAACTACATTTTGCGGTAGCTTGCTGATAGTTCAACTACATTCATACCGCACCACTGAAGTACTTAAATTACTTTTTTGCCATTTTTTGTATAGTTAACTACTGAAACTACAAACAATTTTGGGCCATAAAAGGAAAGGAATGATTTTTTTTTATTTTACCATTGCTTCTCCACTGCCCAGATGGGATGTATTGATTATTGTTATTTATTAACAAATGTTCAGAGAAGTTTTTGCATGCTATTTTAGAAGTTACCTGGCTGACTGAGTAATCCTGCTTGGTGCAATACCCCCACCTGGACTCTAGTTTCTGGGAGGCAGGTGTCTGACTGATGGACATTGTATACAAAACCAAAGCTGACATTCCTGCACTTTCCCATGAATAGTGGGGCATTTAATTTTTTTGGTTTATGTATGACCTGTGAACAAGTGGGCACTTTTTGCAATAAACTCAATTGAGTGGCATTTTTGCTGGCATGTGACTTTTTTGTATTATATTTTGTTATAATTTTGTATCACATGTACATTGTCAATTTGATAATTTTTTTTACAAAGTAGTTTGAACTACTTTTTCAAAGCTAGCTCTAAGCTAGCTTTAGTTAACCAAACTAGATTTCTCCCTAGGTTAGCTTTACTGTAGTTCAACTTCTTCCAGTGTGAAGTCATTGGTAGCTTGGAGTATTTGTATGTTTGAAGTCAAGGATTTCAATACTTTGTTCACCTCTGATTAGCCCTGATTTACATAAAGTTATTATTGATATAAATAAAGGAGTCTAGGATTGGGTTGCAGCAGCTATTCATAAATGTATTACTAGGTTTGTGTGTAAAGTCCATAGTAAGTTCTTAGTAATTATTACCCAGTTTCAAACTATCAATTTACTTACGTTTTTTTGACGATATGTCCAAGCTAACTCACAATTATTATTTTGTTGTTTCCCTCATGATAATTACCTTTGCCATTTTACTTTAATATCCTCTGGCATTAGTCTTGTACAACAAATGTATCTATAGTAGTGTTACACATCACTATGGATCCCAGGAGGTGGCTGTAGCTATAGGAAACTGTCGATATGGTGAGAGAGACAAGATGAAGTAAGAGGATGAAAGCTATATCAATTTACTTACTTTGATGGCACCACTAAAACTTATGAAATGTCTTAGACATAAAACCTAACTTCTTATAATATAGTAAAGTGTAAATCAGTTGTTAGGAAACATCTGTAGCGCTATCCTATCAAAAGTCACTATAGCATCACAAGCTGTAACATAACTACCAAAAAGAACAATTTTAGGCCAAACAATATAACCTTAACTACAAATCCTTTGTAAATGTAAGTATCACTTTGTTATATTTAAATACAGTGTGCATACATGGACAAACATGACTTTCAGAGTTAATAGTATACATGCAGTTTAGAATAAGTGGGAAATCGCAGATTATTATGCTAAGCTAACCAGGGCTAATTGGGTAGTTAGGCTAACGCTACTGGCATAATGTTTTATCAGTCGAGGTATATTGTGTTCTTCCTAGTTCACATTATTATTACACAGCATTTTGACCAGATATTTTGAACATAGTCCATCTAACCTTCATCTAAACAGGTCATATATTAGCAAGCTAATGTTTTGTCAGTTAGTTCAGTTAGCTGGAGTCACACCTGGCATCCAATGGGTGTAAATATTTAGCAACAACTAATCTCTTAAATAAGAACTAGTTTGTGTGGTGCAACCCGTTTTAATTTAGTAATGCGTAAATCTCCATCATGCAGCATACAGTACATACACAGTAAACATCTGCCTTATAAGTAGGCTAAGTTTGTGCTTGCAAAGGGCTGATGCAACCGGCTTCTGAAGTAGAGCCTCCAAAATGTCACTCGAACAGAGAATGTGTTCAGTTTGGCGTGCAAATACGTTCACAATTACTGACTTATCGGCACAAGACATTTGGAATTTGGAACAGTTGTCAATACCTGCACTCACTGCTCTGCACATTTCCCAGGGGCACAACAGCACACGCATGCAAACACTACATACGCTGTACATTCCTTTATAAACTGAGACAATGGCAGGAATGTGGTTAAAGTATTAGATTAGAGAGAAAGCTGAACATCAGGGATCCAAATGACAAAGCAAGCAGTGAGCAGAAGGAGGTCATGGCAAGCTACTGTATATATTGTGTGTGTGAGATTGTGGAATATACCACCACAGGATCTGGCTCTGCCTTTCTGTTTCTTGGAGATAAAACTGCATCTTTTTTTCCATGTCCTCTTTTCTTGGTCCCTCTCCCTCTCCCTCTCTCTTCCTCCAGATCTCCTCTCCTCCCTCTCTCTCTCTCTCTCTGTCTGTCTGCCTGACCCTGCAGATATGTGAGGCGATGCACGGCGAATGAATTAGCAGAGCAGAGGCCTCAGACAGCCCTTTATGGAATAGACAGACAGGCAGGCAGGCAAGCAGGCAGGCAGACAGAGTACAACGCCGTGGAGAGAGGAAAAGCGAGAGGGAGAGAGTGAATGAAAGGAAAGGGAAGGGTAAGAGAGAGGTGATGAGACACAGGAGCAAATGAGTGGGATGAAAGGACAGACAGGTGGGAGAAGATGCAAGAAACCGGGGGAAGACAGAGGAAGAGGGGAGCGCACTTAAAGCACGGAGGAGGAACAAGGAGGGGAGGGCGTGATAAACAGTGGGGGAGGGAAGAGAGAAAAGAGAGTGATGAGACGAAGAAGATGAAGACAGTGAGAGAAATAGCGGGGAAGCCTGGGAGAATGTGCAATGAGCGCAGGGAGGGGGGAACAGAGAGAGAGAGAAAAAAAAAGGAGGAGGCGATGAGAAGGAGGTCATCAACGGTCTGTTTCTGCCTGCATTTTGTCAGCCCCCTTCTGAAATATTCAGAGGAGAAACACATACAAGGGGTGCGTTTCTGAACCGCCAGCGAACACAATGCAGGATGGGAGCACATGTCTAGCAGCGTACTTAACAGTATGTGAAGCTCACAAGTGGTGAACAAGACTCTGGAGGAGGAGAGGCAGTTTCTGTGCGACGCACAACGCCCCTGCAGCACGCTCGACACTGACACACAGTTAGGGTGCAAGAATGTTTATTCCAGCATCTGTCTTCATTTCAGAACATCATGATAAAATGATGACAATGATAATAAGAGCATATTGAGAATGATGACGATGGTGGTGATAGCCCTATTGATGCCTCCTGCCTGGTTGATGATTATAATAAAGATGTCAGCGGTGACGATGATGATGATGAAGGGTGCAGCAACTAATACCGATGGTAATGATGGTGATAATGAGGTCAAACTGAGCGCTGCGAAGACGCGTTGAGGGGCGGATGCAGGCAGCAGAACTGGCAGAGCAGCGAGCAGGATGCAGCAGTGCAGCGCAACCACAGGGTGGAAGGTTTCCTCTGTGTCTCTGAGATCACACACACTCGCACACACTCACACACAGCACAGAACAAAACATATGCACACCAGCATAAAGCGTAAGATCGTTCTGTTGCAAATCTAACTACAGTCTTTGGATTACACAATCACTTTGCAAAGAAAAGTCAAACCAACGTACGGTTTAAACCTCAGATGCACAACTGGGGTCCAACAGACTCCGCAGCCTCTTTATTGTGCAATATCTACTCAACAAAAGCTAATTGTAGTTTCTACTCCCAGTTACGCTTAAAATAGATTGTTGAAAAGAAAATCAGCTAAATTTCCATGTGCCCTAAAAAGACAATCAGAGGTTTATATCCTTCATTTCCAGCTCTCGGCTTTAACACAGCCCATTTCATTAGATTTTTTTGTGCCTTCAAGCTTTAAGGAGAGTATCTATCATTCACATTTCTGTCACACCTCGTCACATGTCGATTAAATCCCCCAAAAACGGGTAACATTTTTCTAGTAACAGGATTCAACAGACACTAATAACATAATGCTGGTTCTCTTGTGCAAATGGATGCACATTACAGTGTTTTTAATGTGTCGTCTGTTTAATTTGATATTTAAATGAGTAATTAATTACCAAGAGGCTGTTTTATGAACAATGCTTTTGACTATAAAAAATATCTTGCTGGGTCTCTTGGATCGCAGCACTGCTTCAAAAGTGGGACATTTTTGTTTTTAGGTTTAAAAATAAGCGTAACCTGATTTCAGTTACATTTCAGGGATGGCATTTACATTTACAGTTACATTTTGAATTACATCACAAGTTGTTATAAATTGTTAATGCTTTCAGTAGTCTGGCTTTCTGTGTAGGATAGCTTTTTACTGAAAGAGGAGGACAGCTGAATAGAACTGACTTCAATAACAACCAAGCCAAATGCTGTACAAAGCATAAACTGGGCGGCTTTTGGGAGGCTGAGCGTATATAAAGTATATTGAGGTTAACCTCAGCATTTCTTAGGTGATTCCCTACAGTCATCTAAAATTAAAGAAAGCAGCTGCTGTTCTCTTCCTTGTGTGCTGGGAGGCTCTCTTATAACAAATTCACAATCACAGTTACTCTGACTTCTGATTGACAAGCTGCATGAAAGAGATTTTTCGGAATATCAAGTGCATGGTTGTTACCACACTGCAGCACAGGGAAGTAAGAAACACGTTAGGGTAAATAAGGGAATTGAAGGAGTCAACAAACACTGTATTCTAATTTAATTAGAGTTATTATTACAGAGTATTACAGTTATCCCCAAAATTATAACCACTAACGCAGAGGTTGCATGATACATATATTTTTACATTCAGTATGACTTCCACTTTCAGAGGATATCATTATCTCTGATGTCCATTGTGAATAAATGTCCATAAGTCTGGTTAAAAATCATAGGAAAAAGATGCTCCGTATAACTCCAGAATTTACCTGAGAATCATCACGTTTTTACATTTTCTTCAGTATCAAAGTAATCCAGTGATAGCTGTCTGTACATCCATTTGTACATTGCAAACAGGAACTGCTAACAGCTAATTTGGCATGCTTTTAACTCCATGGCAACATTATACATCCTGTTTTCATCCTCCAAAGCCTACAAATTAGGGGAAATGTAGTTCCAAAACTTACAGCATGATTATGCCCCAAATCAAAGTAATAATAGTGGTGACAAAATCCATTAATATTCATTTTTCATGTTACACTGTTTCAGAATGTCTCATCACTGATATATCAGCTGATATGAGCTTATTACAGATAATCTCCTACTTAGTGTGTATCTTTGTCACACACAAAAACTAATCTAAGACACCCGTTTCAAGAATATTTGTTTATGTTATGTGTTCATGTAAAAAAAGTAACTAATATATTATTTACAGATTCTTTAAAACGTGTTTGTCTTGTTTGTGTTTTAATGTAATTGTTTGTGTTTTTATGTAGTTTTATGTGAGTCTTTCATGGGTGTATGTTTTTAAGGTGTTTGTGAGCCCCTAACCTAAGACAATTTTCTATCACTATGTGTTGGAAAATAAGGTTTTTTGAATCTTGAATCTTGAATCTTGAAATATCGATATGAGTATCCGCCTGAAAAATCCAGTATCGATCTGGAATTAGTTTTGAGATATCTGCCTCTAAGATTTCTGGCACCAGCTCAATACAATGGAGGTGAACAGAATAACATTTTTTGTGCTCATAAAATTTAACAATTTTGAAAATCTCAAACTCTTTTCTGCCTCTTTTCCGAAACAATACCCCAGTTACCTACTTACATAACCCACAGGCTTGGAACTGGAACTACTTTCAACCTAAGAAATAGTCCCTGTGAAAACTGTTGACAGCAAGGACTTGTTTCTTGAAAGACATGCTGTTATTTGCCACAACCTTGAGCAGCACAAATGAGGGTAGTGGCAGAATTTTCGGGGATCTTAAAACCTCAGTACATAAAAGTGAAAATATCTGCATCATGGCTACATAAAACTGACACCACAGGACTGACACCGTAAGTTTAGTACTTTCTCAGCTCTAGTGAGAAAAAGTACATTCATAGTAAAACACCCATATCACATGTTCGACAGACAGTTGTCTTACTCAAGTACAGCAGAAATCTGAGGCACTTGTACTTTACTCTTTTCTTTTCATGCCACTTCCTACTTCTACTCCACTACAATTGTCAGCTTTAGTTACTAGTTTCTTAAGTAATTAAGATTTTTCATGCAAAACATATAAAGAGCTTATAAAATATGTTTTGCGATGAATTAAACTGCCCAACAGTATATACAGCTGAAACAATTAGTCGATTAATCAATTAGCCGACTGACAGAAAATTAATTGGTAACTATTTTTGATAATTGTTTAAGTCGTTTTTCGTGCAAAAGCATTTCACACTTCCAGCTTCACACACGTGAGGATTTGCTGCTCTTCCTTTTAATTATTTTCATAATTTTAATTTATTTTCAATCATTTTGAATTTTGTACTATTTGTTGGACAAAGGTGTCACTTTGGACTTGGATTAATCCCTAATGAAAATGATCATTAGTCGCAGTCCTATACAAAATAGTTCCTCCACCTCAACCAACTAAAACAGTAAAATCCTGCTTTTACATTAAAGCATGAGTAATAATAATCTAATGATATAATATATAATAGTATAACAGTCACAGGCAACATTTTTCTGCATTGTGTACTTTTACTTTTAATACTTTTTAATACTAGTACATTTTCCTAATTAAACTAATACTTTCAGTGCATTTTACATGCAGGATTGTTACTTGTAACAGAGTATTTTTACAGTGTGGTATTAGTACTTTTACTTCAGTAAAGTCTGAATATGACCCATATGACCTTGTGCTCCTCCAAACAAGCTTCCATAAATCCAGCTTCACACTTAGCTGGTCACTGTCCCTTGTATCTCCCACCCAAAGCTGCCTCCACTTATCACACAAAGATTCCCCAAAAAGCCTTTTTTTCCCTCTCCACACTGGATTAACAAAGCCGGCATCCATGCAATTTTCCTAATTGTAGCCAGAGATTCACAAGGCCGATATGTTCCCGCCATGTTCCTGAGCGCAGCTTTCAGTCTCTGTCATCACATTAGAACAAATCCAACTAAGTGATTATTATCAAGGGCAACAATGGAGTAAACTCCCGAGATATGAGGAGTGCTGCATATGAGTGTGAAGGACGACTCTTGTTCAATAAGAGAATTAAAGTAACTAAGCACATGTCCCTTCACAGGCTTTACGCAACCAAGACATCAGTCACAGGCTTCAGCACCGACCTGTAACTGGATATCAACCTGTGAGGCAGCCTGCCCTCTATATGCCCCGCCTCCAAATCAATCCATCACGCTCTCTGAAGACGAGGCATCGATGCACACATAATCTGTGATGGGCAGAAATAAATGGCGATGATAGAAAGAAAGAGGGGAGCGTAGAGGACGACGACGTCTTCCAAACATTGCAAGGCAAGTTCATCAGAGGCCTGGACTACAGCACATTACATCTGAGAGGAGACGAGAAATCACATCATGTCCATGGCAATCTCCAGCCCCGCGGGACACCACTGCACCGTGCATAACAACATGGAGTGGTGTGGAGACAGAGAAGAAAAAAGGGAGAGAGAGGGAGGCAGAGAGAGTGTGTGTGTGTGTATGTGCGTGTGTGTGAGGGGGGGGGTGGTTACAGCTTAACCCTCTGACATTTTTGCCATCAGCTGCAATGCCTATCTCTAAGCCTCACACACACACACACGCTGAGGACTAAGACCTTGTACCGGCACTTGAAAATTCAGTTTGCAATTTAGCGCCTATCCCAAAGTGACCTGTTACAAGCGGTCACATAACACATCCAGCGAACATAACCTGCTGAGCTATTTGTCCTGGACTAACATTCTTAATCTCATAAGAACAAATATGATTTGGAGTCTGCTCAAAGCTTTTGGCAACATGCTTCTCTTAATGAGTGAGAGCATTAAGTGATAAGTGAAGGGTTATCTCTAAACAAGACTGTTAAATGTGAGCATGGCTTCTGTTGCTGTAATATATGCAATTTTAGGATTAAGGTTGGTGATATTCTATATTTTTCATCATCAATAAATCCCAGGAAAAGACCAAAAGCCTCACCAAATGACCACACTGTTGCACAGGGTGACATGTTCCTTCATTACCATGAACGTGGACTGTGGTTTATTTTGAGTTGACCCCACATACACACGTCCTGCTGCTCTTATTACTCACTAGAGCAGCAAATGTGTATTAATCTTTGGTTGAAAATAGTCCACAACAAATGCTATTTACTCATGTTTGAGTAACATTTGCTAAAAACTACAGTGCCCAACTGTTTTAGGAAATTGGAGCTTAAAAAAAAAAAAAAGAAATTATATGTTTGTGAGCAAATTTCAGTGAAGGAACTTTCATCTGTACTATATCATCAGAAAGTATTATATAATTTGTATATAAATAAATTATAGGCTGTATATCATATATGACTGCACTTGGACCTGCTATGTGATTGTGTGATTGTGATGCTATTTTTGCTGATGCAAAGACTTGTTGTTCATCTGCCACATTTACATCTGGCATGAAGATGGGGAGGCAAAAAAAAAAAAAGATTTATAATCTTTAAATGTTAAATACATAAACATTTGTAAAATCCACTCTTTTCTATTCTCAGCAGAGGACAGTTGGCAGCTCCACTCTGGTTGCTGTTGGGTATAAAGAACTGTTTGTTTTATCTGTTCCACACCCGATCCTGTGCCTATGATGTCCTCAAATGGCAACCCTTGTGTTGTTTTATTTTTAGAGTTACACAGGATTTTGACATTTCACTCGTTTGCCTCATCCTGTGTCGCATGGCGAAATCTTTCCACCATAAAAACAACAAAGAAAATCCCAAAGGTTGCTCGACAGATTTCTTTGTTTCTCTGAGTTTCGGGGTGAATGTGTGTGTGTGCGTGTGTGTTTTAACTGCTGAGTGCAGGATGTGCAAAGCAAATAACATCTACCATAAATGGGGGGCAGAACGATAAAGTTTGATAAATAAAACTCTGTTGGCGCACATACCCTGAAACCCAGTGCTGAATGGGAGCATTTACGCTTGGTATGTATGTAAATGTAAAACCTGAGGGGAAGTGAGTGTGAGAATTTCCATGTGTAAAGAGGCTGCGCGGGTCAAGCTAATAAAAATAGGAGGAATAGACTAGATACAGTTTGTTCTAGCTCTGCTCTCTGAGTGCACAGAGGACAGTTCCAGCGAGAGACTTCATAAGCCGCAAATACAGTATAGTGCTGATCCTACAGACTCCGGCAAGGCAAGACCCCATTTTCTTCTCACTTGACTCGACTTAATTAACCAGAATGAGTCAGAAGCAACATTCAGGATTTAAGATTTATCCTTATGGGATTGGGGATCTCTCTCTCCCTCTTTGCCTCTCTCTCTCTCTCTCTCTCTCTCTCTGTTTATGGTTGACTTCAGCGCTAACTTCCTGCTCATTACTTTAATGATGGCGCTACTGTGAGCTTATGCTCACGAGTGCAGTTTGCTTTTTAACACTGCAGTTTGGGAATAGCGAGAAATACACACACACATACACACACAAACTCATGCATACAGCGACATAGAATCAAATGAAATCAAACTCCCACACATGCATTATGTATGTGTGTTGTAGCAAAAAAAAACAACTAGCAGCCTTGTCGAAAAACTTCCAAAATCCAAGAATCTTTCGCAGCATGTGTCAGTGTGCAAGATGCATGATGCCGCAGTGCTCTGTGACCATGCATGCACACATTTACTGACAATAAAAAAGTTAATGACAGAAGGAAAAGTAAATGGGAAGCTGGGTAAAGAGCGACAAAGATCTTTTTTCTCCTCTGAAGTATCAGCCTAACTCCCTACATAACTGTAATACAGAGAAAGAGTCTGACAGACAGATATATCCAACCCCAGCTCTCTGCTTTTGCTTTAGATGCATTATTCATCTGTGTGCCAATTTGGAGGAACCCTCCCAATCCCCCAGCTAGCACCAAAAAGAGGAGAGGCGAGAGAGAGACAGGCAGACTAGAGAGAAAGAAGTCACAGCGAGAATGTCAGAAAGAGGGAAAGACAGAAAAAGAGAGAGGAGAGGGAGAGGAAAACACCAGAACAAAAGGAGGAGTGAGACAGACGCAGAAAAGCGGGAGCAGGAACGGCTCAATCTCTCAGCTGCAATGTAGTGAAACATCCAAACAGGATTTCAAATGATCCAGGGAGACTTCTCCCTATATGTTTTGATATTCCCAGCTCTGCCTGCCTTGTCTGCACAGAGCAGATTAATGACGATTTCCACGCTAAAGACTCTTAACCCTGTCAAAATCACAGAGGGAGCAAAGACCACGGGCCCGAAGCTCACTCCTTTTAGGCTGAAACCGAACAGCGCGCTGTTGCTAAATCTCAGTCGCACGTGCTGCAGTATAAATGCCAGAGCAAGCATGATGTCAGACATATGCAAACACTTTCATAGCTGCATGATGACGCCAAGAACTACCATTTTTGTTCATAGCGCGCTCTGTCATCACCTTTTTTCCATCTCAAGTGTCTTGATGATGTCAGGATCGTACCAGCATCCCTCCCAGTCAGCCACATCCACATCCAGCTGTTGAAGCCATCTATCCTGGGACAGCTTGCCCCAGATTTAACCCCACACATTCAGCCTCCGTCTCCTCCTCGCCCTCTTTCCAGGTTTGTTACCTATTGTGGCAGCCGCCTGTCACACGTACAGACCAGATCCTTTTTAACATCACAGCCTAGCAGAAGATAAAGTGGTCACTCAGAGCAGCACCTCTTCACCATGATGGATGTGTGTGTGTGTGCATGAGGGGGAAGGGGTGTGGGGAGGGTAAGTGTGTGGGCTGGATCAGTAGGATTGCTGTTTAATCTGCCGCTGTCTCCCCATAACGGAGAGCTGAGCTTTTAGACCTAACAGCTGGTTGCGTCTACCCCCAAGCCCACATTACTGCACTGCATACAGGACTAGCAGGCCACCTTTGGCTGTGGACACCTACTAACCTCACTATTTAACCTCGCTTTACACTAATACTGTACAATAATATCTATCTGGATCCTGTCTGATGTGTGATGTTGGGTTCATTATTTCCCGCAGCCTTGCTACTATGAGATCATTCCTACTGTAGTGTTATGAAATAGCATTAATGAATGGTGCTGCTGCGAGGGGCGTTGGCTTGCGCTCCTCTGCCGAAGGATCTGTCAAAACTGCAGAGCTGCTCTGAGGATTCGCCTGTCAGATTTGGCCTTATTTGTCAGTTTGCTGTGATTCTGCTCCCTCAGCTTTGTCTTGTCACCACTCGGATTGCTTCAGAGGGCTCCTGGGAGTCACTCACATGGAGAGCATATATATGCCAGGCCTCGTAGCTGTTTTACATCAGGTCAGTCTATACCGAGACAGACGGAATGCTTAAGCTCCACCAATAACACTAGTTATGAGGATTTAAGCAGCTATGATAATCTCCTGAGGTGCTGTCATCACAGTCAAACAGGGCTGTAAAAATAGGTCTCACCCTTCATGTAGCATTGATGATTTATTTTAAACTATTTAACACTGACGATGCACTACACATTCACAGAAAATGTGTCAATTTGCACTAAAGAAGAATTGTTTTATTTTATATCTTTCCATACTGTACAATTACACAAACAAAATGACTGCACAGACTTCCCTGTACACCTGCAAAATGTAATTATATGTAAATGGAGATGGACAAAATATTAGAAACACCTTTCAGTAATGCAATACAGAACCCCCACTAACTATGGCCTCAAAAACTATCACAGCATTGAATCAACACTACTATAACACTGTCATTCAAGCTTCCCAAAGGTAGGATATATTGCAGGCCTATTGTGTTGGATTGCATTAAATTGTACAGCTGTACCTAATAAACTAACTCAATATATATAAATCACATTTTCTATGTTTCAGGCTGTGTGCACAGTTTTTTGTGATCAAAAACTAATATATTTCTCTTGCTCAAGATGGACTCAAAAGCATCCCAGAGTCACATACTCCCACAAATCATTTATGTCAGCCCGCAGGGATGCAAATCACAACTCAACTCAATGAAAAAAAGATGTGACAGGGTGACAGGGGGCTCGGTTTGTGTCCCCTTATTTTTAACTCTCAAATATTTAGATTTTTCCAGTTTCCAAGGATATTTTTTGCGTCATGGCCTTGTTAAGTTTTCAGCGTGTAGCTCGGATCCACAAACGCCACAAACTCGGTGCAACATCTGATGACTTTAGGATTACACCACCTCTTGAATGTTCACAGAAAACAGAAGTCACACAAGCATGAGGGCAAAACAGAAACACACACACACATACACGTGTAGACCCACATGGCAGCGCCAGTTCCCAGGTCTCGGGTGGCGAGTGATGTTTTCACACTTGTGTGGGGAGATTGCTATTTCTGCGCGGAGCCAGATAACTCAATTATTCATCGCAGATGCTGGTGCACTCACTTTACCTCTATAAGGGGGGG
>NTHP01000194.1:785173-809425 GCA_003416845.1 Oplegnathus fasciatus | reverse complement strand
CTTGTCTTGCTCAGAGTGTGTGTTCCACGCATGCATGTCTAAGTACGCATCTGAGTGTACGTGCGCGCGCGAGAAGACCTCCAACTGAAGATGAACCGCTGACATGCCACACCACACAGAGGGAGAGGAAAGAGGCAAGAGGAGAAAAGGAAAAGGAGCTGTCATAAACATGGCAATCAAAGAGATATGAAGCGGGAGGTGAGGATCAAAGAGCAGAAGGAGAAGAGGGAAGGAATTAGTTCCCTTATCTTCTCTCTAAGCCAACTGTGCACCTTCCAATCCTCTCTAGCTCAATAAACGGTTACAAAGAAAAAGACTTTTTGAATAACCAGCAAAACTGAAACTCAGCTACCGTGGCATTCAACCTTTCTGCACAAGGGGGCTTTTTTAAGCACCTGCAGTCTTGCTCCTGTGGTCTGAAACTAAAGCATAACATTTTGAGTCAGTTACTGATGCCACGTTCTTGTTATCATTCCCACACATGTATCACACGTTGTTTTTTTTCACTACCTTTTTGCCAGTCATTGTTTCAACAACGAGTACAGAAAGACGAGAGATCGTACGGTACATGTTGGGTTTGCGGGTAGACGCCCACTCAGCCGCAGACCTTTACACAGCAGAGAGTAAAGGCCGTGGATCAGTGTGTGCTGCTGTGACTCCACAAACAGCTGCTGAGTGCTGCCCCGAGAGCACATTTATCACCCCTGACACCATATGGAGTCCTAGGAAGTCCTGAACAAACACACTGCACACACATAGCCTATAGACACAAACACATGGTCACATTATGCACACACTGTACATGTAGACAAACACAAATCTTCACAAACAAACTATCAGACAGGAGATCGAGATTTAAAACCTAGTTACATGCACTTACACAGACATGTGCATATAAACTCACACACAACCACTCAACGGAATTTTTATGAAGATATTTTTCTCTATCTGCACATTCTGCACATTTGTTGCGTCTCCGGACATCAATCTTTGACTTAAAACAAGTGAAAACGTGCACATATAGGACATAACTCTTTGTCAGTGGCAGCCTATCTCCGCCTGCGCCGCTGCCCTTATTTCCCTGAGGACAACTCCGCAGAGCCAATTGGAGCAGTTACACATGTCGACACTTCCATGCAACCATTTACCACAGAAACGCTCGCCCAGTGGCTCTTTTCATCAGCTTTACAGTCTGTAACTCTCACACAGACACATAGACTGTACGCACATGCTGTAAATTCACAGAAACACAAGGACACACACAGGCAAACTTAGCAGTCTCATTTTACCCACACACACATGCATTCACACACACACACACACACACACATACAGTACACACACACACACATTTCCCTCCACTTTAATCTTTAGGGCAGGCAGAATCTATGAGTGATTTATTTTAAACCATTCCCCAGGGGGTTTTACGGGACCGAGCCAGTGCTCAATCTGATCACAGCGTTCGCTTTCTATGTCAGCAATTTATGAATCTTCCCCCTTAGCCTGAGTTTGTCTGGGTGTGCATGTGTGTTTGCAAGCAAGCTAATGAGGGATAGAGAGAGAGAGAGAGAGAGAGAGAGAGAGAGAGAGAGAGAGAGAGAGAGAGGTGGGGAGAGGAGATGTGGAGAGAGAAAGGGGGAGACACAGGAAGAAGGAACTGGCACTGTGATTAGTGTATACTGTAAGTTAGCATACTGTCTGTAGCACACGCCCCCACGGTTTTGGGTGAGTCACTCTCTGCACTTGCAAGCTTGCATCCAATCTTACATGCCTCAATATGCAACAGAGTTTCTGTTGGTGTGCGTATGGGTGTGTAAATTTTTAGCAAACCCTAGAGAAAGCGAAACATGAACCTCAATTCCTCTGTAAAAAGCTAAGCTCTGACACAACAAAGCCAAAGCGCGACACACCCCTCAACCGTCACGCTAACGTCTCCCATTGAAGGCCCAGTACTAAGTACCATCCAGATGACTGTGTCTAATTTTCACTGGATATTCCATTTCCATTTGAAAGGTGGTTAGTGCCCATTGAGCAGTGTTATCGTGGCTGTGCAGACAGAGAGAGGCTGCCCCGCTCCTCCCAGCCTCAGACGGAGAAGCCATCGATTTGATTCAGTCTTAAAAGCCAGGTCAGCCTCAACAATGGCGGCTTATGGAAAAACCATTACCCCAGGTGAATTCTGAAATGTTAACCTACATGCATGTTTGCCATCGCTCTCTCTCTCTCTCTCTCTCCCTCTCTGACTATCCTACACAGCACCACAGATGGAGTGGAGACAGGAGAGAGAGAGAGAGCTCTGTGGGTTGCTTCTCAATGGAGTATGCAGGCTCCTCTCTAGGTGAGTCATGCTGCCTTTCTTTACACGTCTTGTCCAAGGCCACCTACCTTACACCTCCACTCTAGCACAGCAACTGCCAAGTTACTACGCCTGCTCATCCATTACACTACTCACAGCCTCTGACACTGTAGAAAAGTCACAGATGACTCATTTGATCCAGCTGAAATGCCTGCTGCTTGCACAGAAAATGATGTGGCGTTTAAAGCTGAAAGCCATAACTATAATTACTTAGAATATCATTATTTTATGTTATTTGCCTGCTTGAGTGATGTTAAATATGAAGAATTGCACATTCACTGTGGTTGGACTGACTGTTAATGTGACATTATTCAGTCTCATTGCTCTGGGTCGTTTGTTATAGCTCACTATTTCTGACTGATAGTGCTCACAGCCCGGCTCAAAACTGTTCAAACCAGATTCACAAAGTAAGGAGAGATGCATTTTTCGCCACTGTTGAAGTCAACAGCAAAGCTTGGGAGGTGGATACACTTTTTTAGCGTTTTCAATAGCTAATTCAACTAAACGGCAGGCTTCAACATAATCGTCTGAACTGGACATAAAAAAGAAGAAGTCACAGTGGAAACAACTAGCTAGCTGAAATTCATTCATTCATAAATGATCTTACATTAAATTCACTCACTATATGTCTGTATTGTACACGCACGAATAGCTATAAACTTGGATTTAGGGCTGCAACTACCAATTTATTTGACTGGACCGTAGAGGGCCAGCCCTACAAACCTAACAGTCTGTCACTGAGTAAGTGGGTGAGTGACTGACTGACTGACTGACTGAGTGATGAAGTTACACGATTGGTCAGCCGAGTGTTGGAGTTTCCTCATTGGCTGTTGCTCTTTCAAAATGAATAGACGGGAACGTTAATTACATAGCTACGCACACTATGAGTACAGGCGCCACCCTCTAAAACTACTGCTAGTCCATACATGGAGGAACGTCTACCAGCGGCGGCGTGACAGCGGCATGACGGCCCACAAAGAAAAATTGTGGGGGAAAAGAAATTTGACATGCCGGCCGTGGCCCACTTGATGTTGGAATAGCCCATCAGATTGGGAGTTACATTGTCCCAAATAGGCTAGCTATAGCCCACAGGTAGCCTATTTGGGACCGTGTTATCCCAGTCAGAAACTGTCTCTGATTTGTCGGCAAGTCATGAACATGGTCAACAGACTCAACCCAAGGCATCATGGGATTGCTAATGGACGGCTGTTTTCAAAACGGAAAAATCGATAAATAATCACAGAAGACATTCAGTGTTGGATTTATCATTATGGATTTATTTTACAAAGTCTCCAAAAAGACACCGCAGTTCAGGGCTGGATTACAAAGCTTCTGAAAGCTATACGATCGCACCGGAGCGCTGATTGGAACGGCACAGCGGTAACGGTATGCTCTCTGGTCTCTGGCTGCAGCGTCCTACACGACACCATCGACCCAGCAGTGTGTAGTTAACGTGGCTGACAAACACTACACTACCTCGTTATTGCTGTTTTACAGCTTATAGTCACACATTCCATTGAAGTAGCTGATCAAAAGAATGAATATATATTTCAGATCATGACACTCTTCACTTCAGAATTGTAAATCAGATGACCCATCATCACATCCATTCAGTGTTTAGGATCTTAGTGGTTTGTTGAGTGTAGAAATATTCAGCCACAGATTCTGCGCAGCATTGAAAGATGACCTGTGCACTGACTTCAAATTTAGCAATTTGCTGTTTATTTTTATTTATTATTGATTTATTTTATTATTTTTTTCTCTTGCAATGAATGAATGAATGTAGTGCAGCTCTTGCTTTATTGTTCGAGTTATGCACCCTATGGTACTTTTCAACTCATCATAAACCAGATTTTTAGCTTAAATTTAAATTTTTAGCTAAATTGTGAGGGGGCAGTTTTTTTCATAAAATAAAATTAATTGATTTAACCATGCAATAGCCTCAGAAAGGCTAAATAACAACATAAGGCTACTGTTTCAAAATCAAAGAATACATTTGTTATTCAGAGCTCTCACATAGGAAGGTGGCACTAGCAGGGCGCTAAATATTTTTTGAATTTATGAACAATTCTCAAAATTTATAACACAACATTTTTTCAGTCAAACGTAACTTAACCATTCATGTGATGCTACCTCAGTACACTTTAAGAACAAATATTACCACTAAAGAAAATTGCAGATGAACATTTAATATCCAAGAATTCACATTATAGACACGACCCCTGACTATGCTTGTAACAATACGGCCACAATATAGCACACTGACCATACACGGTCCAGCGATATACTAGGTTTTGACCTGGTCTTGTTTCATTGATTAATCTGAGCTGATTCTTTTCTTGATGTGGACACTACATAAGACTATTTTTTACTTACTTATTATTCAAAGTTACTTATTATAGTTAACATTATTATTCATTACTTATTTCTATTCTTTATTCTTATTCTATTTTACACTTATTTTTAGTGTATAATTGAAGGAGCTACCATTTCACTATAATTATACCCTGTATTATTACATGTGACAAATAAACCTGAACCTGAGCTTAACATCCAAAAATATTCAGTTTACTATCGTGTATGACAAAGAAAAGCATTGAGTCCTCACATTTGAGAAGCTAGAACTGGCAAATATTTGGCATTTTTGCTTGAAAAATTACTAAAACAATTATTTTATTATCAAAATAGTTGCTGATTAATTTTCAGTTGATCGAGTAATTGATTAATCGACTAATCCCTACTTGAAATCCATGGCTATTAGCTACTTATCTGACACATAAACTGGCATGAGATCACTTAATAGAACTTGCAGCCCTTCAATTAAGTCATAACCTGTAATTAGTGCTTGGGTAGAGTAAGTTGTGCTAAGCATGTGGTTATATTCGTAATGTGAGTTTCTCAACAGTGTTTTGATTACAATGAGGAAAGCATAAAGGGGACAAAAATGACATTACGTTAATATTCTACAGGCATTACTGCTCAGTGTGGAAGAAGCAAATCATATCAGCAGTGATTTCACTTGGTATTTGACCTGCTGGCCTTGCATGTTTGACGCCAGTGAGATGTATGTGTGTAACAGCGTGAATGGGGTTAATATAGTGCAGGGGTTCTGCTAATTGGGTTAGTGCACGGCTTGGTTAATTGGGTTAGCAGAGATTCCATGACAGCGAGCACGCTGACAGACCCAGCTTGCTATCGATCGGATGGGTGAATGAAGGGGGCAAACACAGCAGGTGCTTTCATTAAAGTGCACGTGCAAACATGATGAACTGCACATACACACACACACACAAAGGTGTCAGATTACGCTGGAACTTACTGCATCGGCTCAATTCTGACAGAGGGAGGGTGGAGGTGTACAGATCCCATCAAATAAACTACAAAAAGTGCTGAAAGCGATGACGGGTATTCACGAAAATGGTTGCAAATGGCTAAATAAATATGGATTTGTGTGTGTGTTTGCATGAAAGAGTAGAAAAGTGTGTGTGAGAGAAAAAGACAGAGACCACTTGGGACCTCAGCTCTCTTTCATGTGGAGGTGAATACATAAATAATAAAATTAAATCATCAAAAACAGCCCAAAATAGTCCCAGCCCTTCTCTCAATAATATACACACACAAAGTATGATACGTTCCAAATTCTTCAAAGTTATATTAGCTGGTAACAGTCTTCAAATTTAATAATCTATGTATTAAAATGTCAAAATGATGACAAAAATAGCTTTTTGGAGCCACTTATACAAGAATTAAAATGACCTAGGTATGGAGATAACAGTCTGTCTGATTAAAAATGTCATTTTACAATAAAAAGTATAAAAATAATTGCCAGTAACGTGGTTCTGTATCTTCAGGCTTTGATGTGCTGCTTGCTTCTGCAGCTACCTGTTATCTGATGGTAGCTAGGTGCAATCTGCAAGGTGTCGGGGGAGCGAAGTACTAAATAAAGATATTTTCAAGGTTTGCAGGCAACAAGAAATCTCAACCCCAGTTGTGTCACTTCACTTTTTCGCTTAACACAATCTGCTGCCTCCTAAAATAGCTCAGCATTTCTCTGAAGCCAGGCTCTTGACTTAACACCAAGATAGACAGATAGAGTGCGTGCTGCAAAAGAGACTACGTCAATGCAAAAAACCACAACATCCACGCTGCGACGAGCACACAAACCCACAGCAAGATCTGGAGATTCATTTCTGTGTGATCCCGCTATGCGCTATGTGATAGCTACACGCATAGTTTTGGCTGCTTCTGTTTCGATATGGGAAGATCACACACCTGTGATAGTGTGCTCAACATTTGGACCCGCGACACAAAGCTTATGACCTTTATTTCACTTTTGAAACACTGAACAGTACAACTGACCTCAGAGAGGAAATGACAAGCCCACGTGTTTGACGCCAGTCCTCGTGTAAGGAGATATTTCCAAATCTTGAAAGTTGTTGAGTGCCAAATAACAGAATCTAAATGGATTACCCCCCTTTTGCTTATGTTTTGATTTTGCTGTGAACTATTCTTTAAAGCCGAATGCAGCCTCTGGAGTGGAGTTCAGCTGATGTGATCTCTCTTTCCACAAGCCACTCTTATTAAGCAGCACCACTAAAAGCCGGAGGATTCTCTTACTAAACCAATCAATATAGGATCTGCCTCGCCATGGTCCCTGGAGCCCTCGACTCCACCCTTCATTCTTCCTCTGGCTTTCGCTGTCCCTACAGTCTCGCTCATTCATGGTAGACACATACTGTGTATGTGTGCATCTGTGTGATCCTGCACACCTAAGAAAAGATCTGATACCAAATGCAGCGCTATCTCAAACCTCAGGAGGTGAAACAGGTGAAAGCGGTCCTCTGTGGCAGAGCTAAGGAGCAAACCGCCTGTTAATGAATAAATAAACACACCAGTCAGCATGAATGCCCCGCTGTCCTCGCGAGTGCAGAGGCTGATCTTCCATCGCTAACACCTGTGTGACTGTCAGAGGAATCAATAAACAGCTACGGTTGCAAAGGTGAACTCGCCCACTAGCGCACACCATGCTCACACTGGCTGTCTCAAACAGGAAGAGACACTTATGGCAGAGTGACACACCTCAGATTCATGTTAACACCACAACTGTGCTGCCAATTAGAGCAATACATACAAATATATGCATACTATTAATATGCAAATACAGACAGATGGCTTAGGAAGGTGTAGAAATACATCATACAACACCACATTACATTCTGTGATGTATCATCTTCCTCAACTACTCTGCTCAGTCCTAAAATAAGACTGGCTTGATAATCAACTCATCACCACAAATAAGATACATTCAGTCACAACAAATTGATCACAACTGCGTTAGAACATTTACCAAAGCAACAGCATAAATTACCAACCCCATTTTGGATAATTATTCTCTCATCACAGCTGCTTGTCTATGAGTAGAACGTTACCTTTTCTCTTTTTGTATTATTTCTTGCTGAGACATTCACTCACAAGAGGGTTTTCATACTGCAATCTAGCGGCTGCACATGATGGCATCATTAAATTATCTCCATGTGCTGATGCAATGGGCCCATTACTAAGTGCAGTCGTGTTTGCTAGCTGATGGTGTGAGTTGTAGCTGCTACATGCTCATACCACTGCCCTGGTTCGTTGCCCCCTTTGTGTATTTAAACGGAATCTGATATTAAATTTGCTGGGTAAAAGTGTGACGCGAAAGTCTGAAGAAACACACCTGTAGCCAGCAAGTCAACCCAAATCAGAGCATGAAAAGTGCTTATGTAACACTCTCCCCTTCCTTAAAGCGAGAGCAGGCAATATTTTTATGTTAAAGCACGCCGATCTAACGGCATAAAGCACAAAGCAGAAGTGCGATGAAGAGGAGCATCCTGTCTCTGCTAATGAGACCCAGATGATTGCTCTGTTTGCGCAGATTAAACTGTTGTTGGTATAAACACTTCTCCACCCACAAGAAGTGACAAACTCAAACTTTAAGAATGAAAAACAAAACTGTCTCCTTTTTTTTTAAAGCTTGGATACACTGTACCCTGCTGTACTGTAGCTGTACAGCTTTTTCAGTGAGGCACTGAGTGGAACAGCCCAACAGCCAACAGCAGAAAACTGAGGTCACATGTGCTGAAAAAGGTCACGCTAAGTCAAATTTCCTAGGTCGATAAAAACAAAAAGATTGATTTGACATTACTTAAAATTGTGACTTTGCACACTTACCACTCTCTACTGTATGTGGTATCTCTGTCCAAGCGCAAGGACATGGGATCCACACTGAATATTTTGGCGGCCACAGCTACACTGAATTCGCTCCCTGAATGAACTCCCCCATGTGCTTTTAAACTAGCTTCAGTTTGTGCCTCTCATGTAATACCACTACATTTGAGTCACAGGGCTAAGCATCTAATTTTCTAAATAATAAAAACCTGGTGCTTTTTAAACCAACACTGTATTTCCTGATCCAGGTAGGCAGAAATCGCATAACGTCCCAGCTCTTTCTGAAAAACAGGAGTAAAATGTGAATGCTTTGTTTTGTATGACAATGTAAAATATTTGAAAGAAACAGCGATATACCAATATAACTGATAGTAAAGTTTTCTGTCGTACAAATTATTTTTAATTTATAGAAGCGTCTTTTGAGGATTGTGGAAATATCTTTTGAGCAAGGAGGTAAGTGTCCAGTTCGGGTTTTCAAATTTTTCGGAAAATTGGGAGGCTTAGCTCTGTAACTCGAATGTGATGGTAATATATGAGAAGTGAAGGGGCATAGGTTGACAGTGACCGTGATAAATGATAACTGAAAAGCCACGCATATATATATATTAAAGAGGTTTTTATACACCATCAGCAGAGTACCGGTAATACTAAATATGAGTTGAGGGTTTGAAGGAATATTTTCTCAAAGGAGACTATAGCTCAAACTTCGCCTGCTGCTCAGACCTTGAAAGGTTTTCAAACTGTCTAAAAGCATTTGATAGTGACATGTGACTGCTAGAAGTATGGTTTAATGGCAGAAACACACTGTAGCATTCTATTATAGCGGGCCCCTTTCCTTTACATCAGATGACCTGATGAGGACCTGTCTGTGGGTCTGTTATTTCAACAAATTCAGAACAAAATGTTTTCTAGGTAACAAAGCACCAAAAGCTTGACACAAGCTTAGGCACAGGAGCGTGTTTTCTCTCAGTCCACGTGGTCGGCTGCTAAATGGGAACAGAGGATGGAGTACATTATCTACATGTCATAACGGAACTGCAATGTTCAGAACAAGCATATCATTTCATGTTCTTGTATCATGATTGTATCACATTAGACATAATGGGGAGTTAACAGCGGATCTATGTAAATCACTGCTTTTTCTTTGCTGCTTTATTTATTGTGTTTGCTCTTGTATACAGTCATGTTCAGGGACATTACGCTGTAATGCTGCTGAGACATGAATCAATACTTGTGAATTACAGTGCTCCTACTCTAATGGCAAGCTACTGCAGTGCTGTACCTAGCCTGAAATGTATTTAGTGCGTACTGAGATGACGGACGCTAAACTATCCGTGCACTTAACAATGAATGTGGAGGATTCTGCATCATTATATGTTCAATGCATGGATTGGAAAATCAGGACATCTGACACAGTAAGTGGTTCGAGGTTTGAGACACAATGTACTGCAGTGTGAAAAAGATGAAGGTCTAACTGGTCAATGTCCTTTTTTCTTTTCATGTTTATAAGAGGAGAGTATCACCAATGTGCTGTACCGTCACTTTGTTGATCTCTGGTTGCTGTGGTGATCTCATTTTGTTTAAATGTGGAATTATATGTGCTCATTGTCAATGTTCAGTTCACCACTGGATGACACAGAAGTAAAACAGAAAACTATTCAAAAACTTTCCTTTCCATTCATTTACTCCACTTCTATCTGCTTGTCATTTTGTTGACTCATTCTCACTCTCTTTCTTTCTTCAGTGCCCATTTCCTTGTTTCCTCTCTTGGCCTCTGCAATGCCTCTTATTGCCCTATACACAGCATTAATAATTGAGAGCATTTTATGCAGACAGTGAGTTTTGGTGCCCTGAGCTCTTTGGTCACGGATCCATGGCACTAATGCTGGGTGGCAGGCCAGTTTGAGGCCCCGCACTCCAAGTCCGGGCTAGGGCACATCTGTCTGGCTGACTGGCCAATCTACGGCCCCCCGATCCCTGAGCTATTATGCACACAGCTGACATGCACGCACACACACACACACACACGTGTGTGCATACACACTTGGAGGATTCACGGACCATTTACTCCGTGATCTGTAAAGCTCACATCACACTTTTGCACCTTTTACGAACAACCAAAGGCCACAGACAATGACTGACATTTTCAAAACCCTAAATAACTGTGAGCATCTGTGCCCTTTCTGTTCCCTCTCATAAACACTGTCATTCTCACGCACAGACACACCATCACACACTCTCTCTATATAATGTATATTAGATAGAGTGGTAGTTTGTATAAAAAAGAATTACATTATTTATAAGAGAGAATGATGGCGTGTGTGAGTAAGACTGAAAATAAGTGTATTTAGACAATGGTATTGCGTGTGTGAGAAAGAATGACTGTGCACATAGTGTTCCATTGAACAGGATGGCAATTTAAAGTCTCAGTTTCTGATTGGCTCACAGCCTTCTTGAAAAAGCTTGTACTTACTAGTTGGCATTTCTAGATGATGTTTAGGTTTCAAGGAGAATTTCAATCAAAGCCGCAGAGCTTGACTAACTAAAAACTTGTTTGAACAATAGCAAGGTCACCAGCACCATGATTTGTCTGACTATTTACATTCTTCACTTCATGGTTCAAAGGTCTGTACGTCGACTAGAACTGAAAGCGCAACAGTATTTAAATGTCAATCAAACTCTCTCTTGAGGTATTCTAAGTAACATTTAATGACATTTTCTCTTTGATACAGTATACTATAATTCTGTTTTACACACACTACGATTCTCAATCATACACATTATACTATAATTTTGTCTTGCAGTACAGTCTTGCTTTATTCACGCCGTGTTGCGCAGTCCAAGTTATTCGCCCAAAACAGCCAGTGTAGCGTCTATACATTTGCTGGCTAGCAACGTACGCATCCGACTGTGTGTCATCAAAGCGTGGCAGAAACCCAAGTTCTTTCTATAATTTTCCTCACAGTTTCTCCCCTTTTTCTTCTTGTTTCTGTGTGTTTATGAAGCAGAGTCATGATTTGCCTCTGTTTACTTCTACTTGCATCTTTCCATTGATTGTGTACGCAATCGCAACAGCTTCTAAAATTCAATTCGCTTTCAGTCTGAACATGTTTCGAGTACAAAATGACTTTAAGAGCATAGTTGTATGTGTAAGAGGGAATAGTACTGTGTGGACTAAAGGCTGTTTACACTCAGTGGCCACTTTATTAGGTACACCTGTACAATCTATTGCAATACAGCTCTTCCATAAATTCTATCTTTACAAAGTTTGTAATGTTCAGTTTTTGAGAGGTGTTTCTAATTTTTTGTCCTCCCTATTTGCATACATGAAGGTGGCAGAATATTAGAAACACCTACCCTACCAATATAATGCAGTCCAGTACAGCACCACCACTAACTACAATCTCAGTGGTAAAACATATAATTTAATTCACACCTCTCTGACAGTGTCAAAAAACCTGAACATTACAGGCATTATAAAAGTAGACTTTATGGCAGAACAGATGTATTGGATCGCATTAGACTGTACAGGTGTACCTAATAATGTGGCAAGTGAGCGTATGTGTGTTGGAGAGAGTGTGGCAGTGTATGTAGATTATGACAGTGAGCACAAGGAACCATGATTGTGGATGTAATAAGGTGTGCCAGTGTGTGTGGGGAAAGTATAGTGATGCTGTGTGTGACAGCAGGTGTGATTTATGACCTAAACAGCCACTCATAAATATTACTCTTTAAGTCTGCATGTGTGTTCATGATAGGAGAAAATATATGTTTCATGTGTGTATGCACGCTCGCGTAGGAGACGAAAGGGACACAGACAGAGCAGAGAAGGTGCAGGCGTGCGAGTGAACCCGAGAGAGTGTGTTTATTTCTATGAGATGAAGGTGGGAAGGGATGATGGGATGGAGGGCGGATGAGAGGGGAGGGAGGAGGGAGGGAGGAGGAAGGAGCGCTCCAGTCCTGTCGCCTTGGGTGCATCAGCAGCAGGAATTGTTCTCTGCCCTGTGGGGGCCATCTGACTGTTCTGTCACCCTCCACAGAAGGCTGACTCTGCCTTAAAGTGCTCGGCCCCGCGCCTGCAGTTCGACATGCTTGATGTTTAATACATACACAGGGAGAATATTGAGAACGCCTCGGGAGAAATGCAGTACACAGGCTGTAAGGGAGAGAGTTTTTTTTGTCAGTTTGTAGAACAACCAAGAATAGAGGAGCTCCTGTACAAAGTGTGCGTGGGCAGGCTGTGAACATAATTGCCCGGAATTCGAACCAGAGCTGGAGCTCCATCGCAAATTTGAAATATACGAGATCCAAGAGTTAAGCACCTCTCAACAAAACGCACTTGTAGTGAGTGGGGGACAGCCTCATACTGGTGATTGTGCAATGCGCCGACTTATCTGCGCCAGGAAATGTACACCACGTGACGCTTCAGTCAAAATAACAGTGGTGAACTTCTCACGTATGCTGAAACGCCTCTCCCAATACTCCCAATCCTGTACTTCTGCAATCAGCTTTGAGTGTGGTGTAATTCAGGGCATCACTCCTCAATAAGGCAGGAGAATGGGCCTCAGGGGTGACCCTCCTGCTTAAGTCAACACAATGAGTGTAATGAGGTGAGGTACACACACACACACACACACACATAGGCACACACACACACACTGGAGATGGGAACCCTGGCTGCATAGTAAGTGGATTTCATTCATCTACATGCACTGAGCCCGCTGTAGAAGTTCTACTCACACCCACACATTCAGCAGCACAGCAAGCGGTTCACTACGCAGATTATTACAGGTGAGAAAATCCTTACAGACTGATTTATATATACAGTTGTGGCAAGGATTAATACCGCTTTCTATATCTCTCAGCAATCACTCCATTTCAAGGTAGACTGCCTGAATTTAATCCAATTAATATATCTTAATAGAAAAAAAAACATCATCCTCAATGTCACAATCAATGGTAAAAATTAAAAAAGAAACTGACAGTAAAAGCCACTGTTTCTGTTTGACATGTCTGCGTCTCCTCTTGTGCACCTCAACAGTCTCTGAGTTCATCAGTTCTGAGTCCATAATTAATCAACCCTGCTGTGTAAGTAGGACTGGTGCCTTTCTCTTATCATCACGTACAGCAACCCACGCCCTCCGGGCCATCAGCGGATTAATGATGAGCGCATGTGATAGGAGAGCCCCCCTCACAAAGGCTTTATTAATTAGCCTCGCACCGACACTGTGGCCGCAGTGTGCAACACATGTTCACTCTAATCAAAACTTTAAAGGGACACGATCGACCTCCCAATCACCCACTGAAATGCACTGCATGATATTAAACCTTGATGCGCGCATGCATTAAGTTACGGGTGTGTGCAGGGATGGAAAGTGCACCATTTCCAAATTAGCGAGGCAACTTTCACACATCGCTGACCAACCGGTTATGCTGCACTTTACTAAGAAGCCTATGAATGATTGATCAGACAGGTGGGATCGAGTAGAGAATAATTCACAGGCGATAAGGAGGGACAGGCACGCTGAACGGTCCACAAAACTGTCCAGGTAGCACCAAAGTGGCACCAAAATGAAGGAGACAGAGATCGGATGTAGTGTACTCACTCGCCCCCCGGTGCGTTAGAGGAGCATCCCGGTCCCTCAGGGCCAGCTCTTCAGATGAGTTCTCCTGGGACAGCGCGCCTTGATCCTCACTATCATTCTTTGCAAAGCTCCAGCCTCCTCACAGCCTCCCCTTACTCTTCCTCTTTGGCATCACATGGAAAGAAAAAACAGCTGCATGCCAAATGAAATTCGCCTTTAATTGTTGTTTCAGGGTTTCAGTCGTCCGTCTCTCCGCATGTAGAGCAGAAGTGACAGCAGCGGATTCCTATTTGAGGGGATGCTGACGCGCAACCGGAGGGGCTCGCCTCCTGCCTTTCTCATCTGGCTCCATCAGCTCTCGGTTAGGCAGCACCATGTGACTGAAACCACCGTCAAAACGGACAGAGCAGCACGACCCATTTCCGGTGAAGGCTTTCAAAATAAGACAGTCAACAACAAATAAAAGGCAACATTATTCATGTTTGGTCAGAAAGTCTGGGAAAAATAAAATAAAGTGTTGGACCTCAGTAAGAGCAAGCTAATAATTAGGCGTAACCCAAAGTAGCAAATTAGGAAATTCAGTAAAAAAAACACTTAATGAAAGAGCTTCATCCTTATTTCTACTAATGTCAATATGTTGCCCATTACAATAATATAATTTGACCTACGCTATAGCAACTTGAAACACATATGCAACTGAGAAAAACTTATATTACAATACAATTACTTATATATACAATATTTTATATATAGTATTATTTGCATTTAATTCATTTCTAGCTGTGTGTAAGGTTTACTAATACAAGTATCAATTCCCTCTTGCAGCTTTCAGCCATTTTTAGCTAAGGCTAAGGCTGGAATGGAAATGAATATTACAAAATAATTAAGAATGTGTTCTGGTATTGATATACATCACAGTATATTTGTATATGTATGTATATATGTATGTGTATAAAAACCACATAAAATAATTTAAAAGATGTTCAATTCAGTTAGCTACAGTTCTCAGTAACTGCTAACACAAGCTAACTGTAACTGATGCTAACATTAGCCTACCTAGCATGAAGTAAAGCACCAGTGGAGAAAGTCAAACATTTAGCCAGCCAACAAGAACCAGATATATATCTTAACCTTTTGTATACCAAACCAGTGAAAATTGGACTTACATTCAACTTTTCCTGAGAAAAAGGGCCCCAAAGATATGCCACTGTTGCTCTGTTTTTGCTAGCGTTGAACATGTTTAAGTTAGCATTAGTTTGCATTTGTTAGCCACAGTCTTTATTTGAGTCTTTATGTCCTTTTAAATTGCTTGTAAGAAAAAAGAATTAGATGGTCTTATTCTCCAAACAACCTGTTTCACATATCAGACCAGTAAGCTTTATAAATATACTAATATATTAACCTAGCTATTTTGAGACCCATTTTTAGTGTAATGGCCTCATATTAGGCCTACACTTTGTCAAGCTCTCCTGCTCAAAATCTAAGCTTGGATTAAGTCTTGAGCTATTGGCAGATACTGAGCAATAACCTAACATTAACGTACAGATACAATCAGCTGATATGATAACACAAATTATTTGCTTGTTTGACATAGCCTATCTTAGATGAAGTCTAGTCTTGTTTTTCTCTCATACTGACCTGATGTGAACGTGGTGCAGGTTATAGTGGCTTCTTTAGGACACTTAGGTTTAGCAAGTGACTGACGCATATCAACCTCATACACACCCAATCTCCCAGCTTCTCTGGTTCAGAGAGCTTCTTGCTCTGATTTCACTGTTCCTATCCAACTTATGCATCTAGACCATATATGTAATCTAGATAGTGTTTAGGTTAGGCTATTCTATTGATCAAATACAGTAAAGAAGAAAGCCTTTCACAAAATGCATTTTCACAACTAAATATATGCTTTTATTTTGAAGGAATCCTACCTAATTTCCTGTATTTTTCCGGCTTGTGTGTGGCTTGACGCACCTGTTAAGGCACCCATTCAATTAAAATCAACCTCACAGACGAGTGCCTCCAAGCGGTCAGCGTTAGAATAACATCAACTGTTCAAAAGTGATTCTGGGGACCAGTATTTCTTCACCAAAGCATAATCCCATTATAAATTATTTACATGCTCCTCATAATAGCCTCTGTATTTATTCTTCATTCAGTCTGGAACTTTCTTCGTGGCAAAATAGTGAAGAAAAATCAGATGAGACTCTGCCTCCAAGGGCACATGCATAATCTTAAACTTTTATGAGCATGGGCTCGTAAAAAGAAAAGCATTCATATGCTTGTCGGACAGCCAGTGATGGCTGTAATTTGCAGCTATGTAGGATAGTTTGTGAAGATAAATGGCCTGTAGAGCTGTAGGGAGCGGCTCATTGTGCTGATTTAAGGTTAGGTTATGATGTATTATTTGCCACTGTATAGTAGGTGTATGTTGCACCAATGCAAAATATTCTGTGTTGTTTCTTTTACCCACAGCAGCTCCCCCAGGTGACATACAGTATTTCAGCCTGAATAATGGCATCTTTTGTAAGCCTGTGGTCTAAGCAAACGACTGTTTCCCCACAATAACTGGGGGAAATCAAGTCATTCAGACTGCTGTAAGTGTAGGAAAGGATACAATCTTTTTTTGCTCTCATGTCTCCGTCAGCCTCACAAATGAGGAGTTGGCTGTTAGATAATAGTGAAACAGAACTTGAGTGTGTGTCTGCACGAGGAATTTTCACTGGGGGGTGTTTGAGCGCCAAAACGTGTGACAAGAGAAACAGAGAAGGAGAAAAGAGAAACAGAGAGAAAGAAAGAAGGAGTGGGAACTAGAAGCGACAGCCTAAGACGCTTTGAAAGAGAGAGAAAAAAAGCCTTGTCCTTTTGAGGTCTTTTTTCTATTGTTGTCCACTACGAGCCAGACTCTTGGGTCTCCTCCACAATGCAGGTCCCCTCAGAGCAGCGCACCACTGGCTGTCCTGTCACTTCACGTTAGCGTCTTTGTGGAGAACAGCAGCCCCTGAGGGCTTGGACACACTTGCCATGAAAGAACTGTTCTGAACACACACACACACACACACACACACACACACATACACACAGAGTGAGTCGATAAGGAGGTGTTGGGCAAAATGGGCAAAATGGGAACACTAGGAGAACCTCCATCAAGGCCTCTATTAGAACTATGACAGTGACCTTATTTCAGCCTTGGCTCTATTCTCTCTCTAGTCTCACTCTCTCCCACCAACACACATGCACGCACAGGCATTTTTTATGGCACACATTCAGAAAACATGTTCTCATAAGAAATGCAGTTGTGAATGAGTGAGCTTCATGCATGCAAGAAGTACAGGACAGTCACTAAAGTATTCTACTAGTAGCTCTTGCACTTACAGTACTGGCTTGATGTGTAACAGTAAAACATGGCATCTATTACAAACAAATTGGTTAATGCCACGTGACTACACACAAAAAAATAGTCCCTACATTTACGTGTTAGACGCACTGGTATGTCAATACTAACTCAGGTTGTGCATTCAAGCCTTGTTATTCTTTATTATTTATTCTTCAACTGACTTTAAATACTGTGAACTCTTGCACATAATTGGCAAATATTTTGCACATTACTACAAACAATCTGTACAGTTCTTTCATTCAAATAACAGTCATATTGTACATGTACATTGTCTATGTCTATATCTTTATTATATTTTATTTTATAATATCTTGTCATATTTTTACTGTCTATTTTATATATTTAAGCTATGCTTCTGACTCGCAGTACTTGCTGTCACCTTTTCCTTATATTTTTCTACTTACTATGTTTACATGTCATGCACCAATATATCAAGTCAAATTCCTTGTATGTGCAAACCTACTTGGCAATAAATTTGATTCTGATTCTGATTTCACTGGACAGGAAGGGGATGAAAAACTGTAATCTGTAACGTAACTAAAGTACCTCAAATTTGTACTATACTATACTGTACTTATACACACATACACAGGGACATGCAGTGTCAGTATGAGGTTCCCGTCAGTTTGAAGTTAATGCAGGATGTTATGATTTAAATTTTTCTTTGTAACACTTAAATTTTTTTTTATAGGACCTATTTTTGTTAAATTTTTTTCTTTCACATTTTCTTTACAGTCTTGTAGAGTTCTTCTTTGTGCTTCAGTCTGCGGCAACAGAAGATCTAAGATACAGTACGATTGACTATTAACAGAAAAACATTAAATAAAAATAATCAATGTAAACTGATTTCCGTTGTTTAGAGTACTTTGCTTTGCTTTATGAGCTGAAATGATGAGTCGCTTATTCAGATTAATCGATTAGTTGATTAGTCGATCAACAGAACAGGAAACTATTTTGATAATAGATTAATCATTTAAGGTATATTTTAAGCAAAAATGCCCACATTTTCTGGCTTCTCCAATGTGGATTTACAATATTTACTTCTGAAGTGTAGAGTAGAGGTATAAAGATGCATAAAATGGAAATACTCAAGTAAAGTACCTCAGAATCGTACTGAAGTAGTAGATGTACTCAGAGGGTTAAAAAACAACAACTATTTTTGAACAGATGGTGGCAGCTGCGTGTTTTCCATGATCTGCCTTGAACGCCACATTACGTTTTTACGTAACTGCGTCACTCCCCTGCCCAGCCCTTCTCCTGTGCGCGTGCTCGGCTTCAGCCCTGAATCAGAGACATCATGGTGAGATTTCTGCTTTTAATTCGTCTTTTTTAAACAGATGAAAAACAGTCAGAGCGCGTCGCTTCGCCTCGACATGCGGCCAAGCTCGCGGAGACTCTGCTCGACACTTCACGAGACCGCTCGTGTTGTTTGTGGCGTCCGTTGAGCTCTCTGTTAGCTGCTGGTGCTAACCGGCGAGCAAGCACATGGACGTTGTGAATGCGCTAACGGCTAAGCTAACCGCCCCACAGCAGCTGTCTTTTGAGTTTTCACGAGGTCCGGTGAGGCTGTCGGGTCCGCTGCAGAGAATATAATGTTAGCTGTCATGTTCGTGGTGTATCTGTGAGAGTCTGCTCCTTCTTGTTCTGCTCAGATAGCCCGTTAGCATGCTAGGTTAGCATGCTAGGTTAGCTTGTGGGCTTTGTGGCTGTCAGGAGAGGAACAAGACGGCGATTAAAGACATCAAAGGCTGATAAATATTAGAAAAATAATGAATACAGCGTGAGACTGAAACAACAGATAACATATAGTTCTAGTTAACTTTAACTAACATCTTGTTGTCAGTAGTTTTTAATGTGTTTTCATGTTTTTCTCCATTTTTTTGGTTAAAAAGCTTCTAGCGGTTTCCAGGATGAAAGGGGCGGGGCGCTGCTGCTGCTGCGTTCAGGGGTGCTCGGAATAAATAGCTCCGCCCACGCCTAAACTGTGTTCCAGCTGCATATGTAGCCCTAAAACGATTATTTTAACTATTGATTAATGATATTGTTTTTCAATCAGTTTATTATTTAGTCCCTATAACGTCAAAAACAACGGGAGATGCCGAACATACACTCAGATACCAGGATGTTAGATCCACCGAGCTAAAACTAATCCCGTCTGATATAACAGCCCTGCAGAAACACCTTCTGTCGTTCAGGTTATATATACTTATATACGTATTTATTGATTCAACTTTATGATAATTTCAGAGACTGTAGTTTGTGATGCTGCTGAATTTAGAGCTGCATCCAATGATTATTTGTGTTATCGATAAATCTGCAGATTATTTTCTCAATTAATCGAAAACAGTGAAAAATGCACAATATGTGATGACCACGTCAAATGTCTTGGTTTGTCCGACCAAAAGCCGAATCCCAAAAATATCCAATTTATTATAATGCAAGTTTTCACATTTGAGAATCTGGAACAATCAATTTTTTTTTAATTTTTGCTGGAAAAATAACTTAAACGATTAGTCGATTATCATTCTGTCGATCAACTAAGCGATTAATCGACTAATCGTTGCAGCTTTAGTTGAATTGTATCGTGTGATACCGTAGAGATGCAATAATCAGAATCAGATTTATTGCCAAGTAGGTTTTCACATACGAGAAATTTGTCCTGGTGTGTTGGTGCAGAACAATAAACACAGTAAGTAGAAAAATATGAGAGGGTGAAAGTGAGTACTGCGAGTCAGAAGCATAAATTAAATCTAAAATGGACAATAGAATATAAAAACAATGAAAGTAAAAGTAAAGACAATATGACTGTTGTTTAAATGAAAGAATTGTACAGTTTTGTGCAGGAATGTGCAAAGATTAGTCGGTTAATCGATCACTCGATCGACAAAATTAATCTGCAACTACTTTGATAATCGATAATTATTTAGTCATTTTTTTAAAGAACAGCGCTGAAATTCTCTGGTTCCAGCTTCTTTAGTTTTAACATTTGTTTGTTTCTTTTGTCTTTCACAATAGTAAACTGAATATTTTTAGATTTTGGACTGTCGGTCAGACAAAACAAGAAAACTACGACGTACGTTTATCACTACTTTATGACATTTTATAGACAAAGCAACAAATCGATTAATTGATAATGAAAAGAATCGTTAGTTGCTGCCCTGTTGTACCCATTCATGTATTTTGCTCACCCCATTTATATCAATGAGGATAAACTACTGTACATATTAGAAACACTGTCGTGTTATACCGCACTTGTATTTCAGTAGAAATAATCAGCAGCACCACAAAACGCCTCCAAAATTAACCTTGATTCAACTTCTCTCCAAAACGGTTTCAATAAAAACTTCCTGAAGGGAGGATTTATTACTGAGCTTTTGTTTCAGACGACATTCTTTGTAGCTCAGTGGACCTCATAAACTGGCCAGTGAGTGTAAGTTTGATCTTATTTCACGAAGATTTAGGCTGAGTGACGGCCAGAAACTATAATATAACACAAAGAAAATCAAGGTCATACATTTTAATGCAGAATGTGTTGTATGTATAATTTTGCGCTACAAAAATGCAAATTAAATCAACTGATCGATTGATTTACAGTTTGAGCATTAATTGTACTGAGATAAGGACATCCCTACTTATTGAAAACAGCCTGAACACTAAAACCTATGATAGAAACACGCTGGACACCTAACCTTTAGTATATCACAGAGCTATTGTGTCGTGTATTGTTGTCTGTAAATACTGATCGATTGTTGTTGTCTCTCTGCAGGCGTCCTTATCGATGGCCCCGGTCAACATCTTCAGACATGGAGCTGATGAAGAGAAAGCTGAAACTGCACGACTGGTGGGTTTGTTCTTCTGTTTTTAGCTTTTTATTTTGATCTTAACTATTAGAGGAAGATAAGCCGCTCAAACTTTAACTGTTTCCTCTGCAGTCATCCTTCATTGGTGCCATCGCTATCGGAGACCTGGTGAAGAGCACTCTGGGCCCAAAGGGGATGGTAGGTCATGTTAATCACTAGAGATGATAATTGTTAAATTCAGACATTATTGAACTCTGGTTTTGATTTTTATGGTATTATATGAGAAAAAAGTAACCAGAGTAAAATAAAAGTATAAATATTTCCTATCTTGCCAAGTACTTTTTATTTTACAGTTTATAAACTGAATGTGTTTTGGGTTGATTTGCTGAACTTTGTAGTTTAGTTGAACAATTTCTTCTCTTTCTTTTCAGGACAAGATCTTGTTGGGTGGAGGGAAGGGCGGTTCGGTGACGGTGACCAACGATGGAGCGACCATCCTGAAGGCCATCGGAGTCGACAACCCTGCTGCCAAAGTTCTGGTTGGTGAGTGAAGTCGCCGAATGTCTGCTGGACAACTGGTCAAACTGGCTGCAGAGACATGATGAACATTGTCCAGTAACTTTGGTCTTGTGCAGCCAGCAGGGGAAAGAGCTTCTGTATGAAGTTGTTGTGAAGGTTCATCGAACACAAACGTTTCCGTCAGTTTAAAGGGTGTAACTACAACAAAATAACGAATAATAACTTTTATTAATAACCTGTTTGTTTTTCCAGACATGTCGAAGGTTCAGGATGATGAAGTTGGAGACGGGACGACCTCCGTCACCGTGCTCGCTGCAGAGCTGCTGCGGGTAAAATACTGTTGGCCTCATTTAAAAATGAATCGTGGAGGTTTTAAAGAGTCACGTCTCCCGACACTTACTGCTGCTTTTTAACCGTCACTGTTGCAGGAGGCCGAGCTTCTGATCGCCAAGAAGATTCACCCACAGACCATCATCTCCGGCTGGAGGAAGGCGACTCAGGTGGCCAGAGACGCTCTGAGGGAGGCTGCTGTGGATCACAGGTGAGACTGATATTTAACGATTTATCTCACTGAACACGTGCAGAAATAATCCCAAGACAGCGACGTCGCATCATATTATGATCATCATGATTCATATTTGTTTGGTGTTCTTTTGGCTCCGGTGAAGAAAAGTGTGACTTCAGCTCAGGAAATGAAGTGAAGCTGAACAACTTGAATTTATTGTGAGTTCATATATTTACCCGTAACTCTTCTTCTCTCTTCTTCTGCCGCCTCCTCCTCCATCTCTGCCTCGGCATCCCTCCCGTCACCATAGCAACGACTCGGCTCGTTTCCAGGAGGACCTGCTGAACATCGCCCGGACGACGCTGTCCTCCAAACTGCTGACTCACCACAAAAATCACTTCGCCCAGCTGGCTGTGAACGCCGTCATGAGGCTGAAGGGCTCCGGAAACCTGGAGGCCATCCACGTCATCAAGAAGCTGGGAGGCAGCCTCACCGACTCCTACCTGGACGAAGGTGAGGCCGTGTGATGTCATAACCACCAGGTTCATCTGTGCTTTTTTCTGATTGGCTGCTGTAACGTGTGTTTCTTCTTCGTCCAGGTTTCCTGTTGGACAAGAAGATCGGAGTGAACCAACCGAAGAGGCTGGAGAACGTCAACATCCTGATCGCCAACACCGGCATGGACACTGACAAGATCAAGGTACCTGCACACTCACAGCAGTGCTTACCTGATTCCTTCTTACTCACCTGCACCAAACACCTCCTGCAGCTTCTTTTACAGAAAAGCCAGAATCTGTTCTCTTCACTGGAAGACTTTTATTGTGAAGCAGCAGCAGGAAGTATCAGTTTAACATAAACAGGAAACTTCACATTAACACACCTGCTGTCAGAGGGGATTTAATATTTCTAAATAAGGAGATGTTGAATAGTTCATGTGTGTCCAAAGATTTCAAACCAATCCAGAGCGCAATTTTATGTGATTTTAATGGTAGTTTAGTCAAGTTTTTTTGGTCTCAAACTAGGCTTGTGTGGCGATCGGATCGTTTATCGACGATTGAAGGGATGATCGATGATTGGCTTTTCCTACGCCGATATTGAGATTTAACTAACTTACTATCAGAACTAAGATGTTATAAAATAATCTGTAGAATCAGCGTGAGTGAATCCTTCGTTACAAACCAGTTTGCCGTCTCTTTTCCATCAATCTTTTCCATTCTCCATTCGCCTGCTTGCCAAAACTTAAGAGTAGTTAACATTATGGATATGATTTGGGTTGTGATATTAAAGGTAAGATAATAATGTTGTTTGAATAGAGGAGACATTGCTATTAAATCGATATTTTAAATATTACTTTTTTACTTACATTATTTAAATATTTACTTCCACCGCCCCCGGGCAATCGGATCGCCTATTGGCGATATCGAGTAACTAGGATTGGACGATATGAAAATAGAAACGATCGCCCAAGCCTATCACAAGCCCTCAATTGTGCTTATGAATCATAATAAATTCAGTGTCATTACATTATAATACCTCTGCTTCATGTCGGTGGAGAAACCTTGAACATGTTTGGTATCTCTGGAAATGGCAGGATCTGATCTAGATAAGACTCAATTTTTGGTTCAACAAAACTCTGCACAGATACCAAATGATCCACAGCTTCTGTTTCAAAGTTTCTGTTCTTCTTTGACTGTATATTTACTGTGTGTGTGTGTGTGTGTGTGTGTGTGTGTCAGATCTTTGGCTCCAGGGTTCGTGTCGACTCAACGGCGAAGGTTGCAGAGATCGAACTCGCAGAGAAAGAGAAGATGAAGGAGAAGGTCGAACGAATCCTGAAACATGGAATCAACTGCTTCATCAACAGGTACACACACACACACTCACACACA
>NTHP01000194.1:717059-727877 GCA_003416845.1 Oplegnathus fasciatus | reverse complement strand
AGAGAGCAGCTGGTGAACATAGTGGAGCATTTAGCAGCTAAAGAGACAGATATTTCCCTCAGGAGGTGGTGGAGACCAAACACAGAGCTAAAAGAGAGAGAATACTGGACTCACATTCATCAGGTGACACAAACACGACTCCAGGTGAATGATAATGTTGCTCTGTAACTGCTGGAAACCAAAAAAATCTGCTATAGCAGCTTTAAGTTACTTGCACACGTTGATAGCTAAACCTAATTTAATTGAATGAGGGACTCTAAAGGATTCAGATTTCATAACAGGATTCGATACTAGATTTGGATTCAATAAAATGCCATCAAACTCCAACCTTCATCATCAGTACGTTGTTCGTTTTGTCCAATGTTAAATGTTGTTGGCTGTAATGAACAGTTCAGCCTGTAGGGGAAGCTTACAGGATGTTCGGAGAGAAACAAACTGAACAGATCCGCCTCAGTTTTTAGGTTCCCAGTGATGTGAGAAACTTGACTAGATAAAGTGTGTGTGTGTGTGTGTGTCAGAGAGAGAGATGGTAATACAGTGTGTATTATCAGCTCCTGCCATTGGTTACCATGGTAATGGCCAAGGGAGCTACATTTTCAGGACACACACACACACACACACACACACACACACATCCATCCTGTTCACACCTAACAATGAAAAGCCACTTTGTGATCTGACCACAACTGGACCGCTTCAAATCCAGTTCCAGTTCGTATTAAGGGTCTTAATCAGGATCAGATCGTTCAGATTCAGAGCGACTCATGTGAGAAGAAGTGCAGCGTGAACACATGATGGATGCAAATGTAGTCAAATGCTTCAAGTGCTGGAGAAGAACTTAATTCAGTACCAAAGACATTCTCACTACAGATTATCTGCAATTATGGAGTTAAAAGTCAAAGTATAAACTCTGGATCGAAGTACAGTACCCGGACACTGGAGGTACAGTAGTACCGTGGGGCTAGGTGAAAACAGCATCACTCATAATCCCTCCATATATAGTGTGGAGTAATAGTAGTAATGGTGAGAAAAGTCTCATATGGAGATATTTGTGTAAATGACTGACAAGTAGGGCTGAATGTTGTCCTTTTAATCATAAAGTCTCACTTCTGTTGAAGATTCAGTTGCGTCAGATAAATATTAATATCACATAAATATAAAAGAGTTTCTCTGAAGATACGGTGGTCATACATTTATTTATATTAAGAGAAGTAAACAACACTGTTGACTGTTTTGAATACAAAGTGCATAAAAAAGCAAATATTCATGGAGAAAAGGCGCACAAGGACAATCAGTTTTGGATAATTCAACTGGAAATCACGATTAATTGGAAAATCATGACAACTAAAGTCCGTCGCAGCTTGAGATGTTAAACACTTGAGAATATATGTATATACTGTGTATTTCATCTACTCCTTTAAACCACCTGTACCACATGATTTGGAATACTTGATGATTATCAGTGATTAATCTGACAATTATTTTCTTAATCAGTTAATTGTTCGGTAAAAATCCGATCAATAGAAGAAGAAGAATTACTTTATTAATCCCCTGGGGGAAATTAAATATTTTCACTCTTGAATTACACACTTTTAGGCCAGAAACACAAACATGCACACACCGGTGAGAGATGGTCGGTTGACGGGGCTGCCGCGTAACGGCGCCCCTCGAGCTGTTAGGGATTTGGTGCCTTACTCAAGGACACCACGGCAGTGCCCAGGAGGTGAACTGGCACCTCTCCAGCTACCAGTCCACACTCTGTACTGTGGTCTGTGCTGGACTTGAACCGCCTCCCAAGCCAAGTCCCCACGGACTGAGCTACTGCCACCCATTAGAGCCCCGATAGACCAAAATCCACTGAATCCACAAAGACATTAAACAGAGAAAAGCAGCAAATTGTCACATTTGAGAAACTGGAACCAGATACGTTTGGTACTTTTACTTGAAAAATAACAATTAATCGATTATCAATAGTTAATTTATATTAATAAATGTATGTTTCCACCTCTGACAGTGGGAGAAATGTTTTGATTTAAGTTGTGAACTGAAAGAAGACACCAGGACTGAACAGTATTACACACACACACTAACACAAAGTGTGTGTTATCAGTGCCGTCCAGCTTCTCAGCTTTTTCCTGCCAAACATCCGTTTCCCTGGCAACCCAGACGGGAAACAGGAAGTGTGAGTCACAGGAAGTACTTCTAATCTTTGTCAAGTGTATTTTCTTTTTTTTAAATTGTTTTCTCGTTTCCAGCATGTCCTCCTGCTGTCTGCGTTGCCATAGAAACATCCTGGTTCCACAGACCCACACCAGCTGGCTAGCATGCTGTTAGCTTTTAGCAGGCTACCAGCTGGCTACCAGTATGCTGCTGGCTGACTAAGCTAACAGCCCTCTGCTAATAGGCTATCAAAGGTCAACAGCTGGTTCCTAGCAGACTGCCAACCTTATGCTAACTGACTACTAGTAAGCTAACAGGCTGCTAATAGCTAACAGCTCTAACATGACAGTTAGCTGTGTTAGCTGTTAGTAGTCTGATAATAGGCTACCAAACATTTATGCAGCGTTCCAGACAAAAACTGAAAATTGAAATTTCCAACTTCCGACCTCAAAGCGTTCCTGGTGCACGATGCCAAACGTAAACAAAAAACATGGCCGACCGTGACAAACTGATGTTTCTTTGGCAAGTCTACAGACAATTGAACAGTCAGCAGTGCTGAAACTGATAATCTGATAATGGCTGATAATCAAAATCGCGCATTATTCACTGACCCAGCGACAACTACGTACCCGTTAACTGTGTTCCTGTCTAGCTATATCAGTAGGTAGTCTGAAAAAGTCAGTAAATGTTGTATATTTCCTAATGTTTTAACTTGTTTTTGGCATTTCTAACGTTTTTCAGAATAACTTTTGTGCAGAGAAAATAACTTTCAGAGATTGTTTACCGTAACCAGCTACCTATTCACATTGGCAACATTTTTCATATCAATTTAAATGCAGAACATGTTTTACTGTGTGATAGTATGTATTATTTAAATTAAATACAGGCAAGTATACTTTACATTGCCTTTTAACTGATGGTTTACTATTTACGATGTGCGCCTCCATGGGTGCGCCCATTGTTGTGTGACGTCAGATAACTGATTCTCCGTGAAGTCGGGGTAGATGAATTTGCTTCCAGTTCACATGTGGGAACTCCGACTTTGAGTGGCGTTCCAGTTCACTTTTTCTAGTCGGAGGTCGGAAAGTCTCGACTTCCCAGTTGTGTGGAACGCAGCATTAGACAGGAGTCTACTAACAGACTGCTAATAGCTAACAGCTGTCCACAATGACAGCTACAAATGCTGCTAGTTACCTACCACTATTAGCATTCTACTAACAGGATAGTTAGCGTGTAGGAGAACCTACGGTGGCCTTCAGGTTCATTCGCGTTGGGCTTGTGCCGATCGGATTGTATGTCGACGGTTGAAGGGATGATCGATGATTGTTTTTCCTGACGCTGATATTAAGGCGATTTAACTAAGATACTATCAGAACTAAGATGTTATGAAATAATCAGTAGAATCTGCGCCCTGCTGTGCATGTACAGATGTTTCTGGTGGAGCGGCATGTCCGCCCGCTGAGCCCTGTTAATCAGCACGAGTGACGAAATCCTTCATTACAAACCAGTTTACCGTCTCTTTTCCATGGATCTGACACCCTGCATCTCCGTTCTCCATCTGCCAGCTCACCAAAACTTTGTTCTGCGCTCAATAAGAGTAGTTAACATTATGGATATGATTTGGATTGTGATACTAAAGATCAGATAATAATGTTAAACAGAACATGATGCTGTGATATTGTCACACCAAGCACAGACATGCAGACTTTTAAAGGGAGCCGTTGTTTGAACAGAGGAGACGTTGCTGTTAAATAGATTTTTTTAAATGTTTAAATATTTTAAATAAAATGTTCACACACTTTTATAAATCACTTCATAACCTGATTATCTCGAGTAACCACGATTGGACGATATGAAAACAGAAATGACCGCCACCAAATTCAAGCTGCCACTTCAACGTAAAAACGTGAAAGGACCTCTCTAGAGCCAGTTTGTCTGTTCTGGGCTACTGTAGAAACATGGCGGTGCAACAAGGTGGACTCCATGGAAGAGGACCCACTCCCTCTGTAGATATGAAGGGCTCATTCTAAGCTAACGAAAACACAACGATTCTCAGTTTCACGTGATTATACACTAATGAAAACATAATTATTAATATTATATTCCATTTCTGCCAATAGATCCCCTAAATCCTACATACTGCTCTTTAAGATATGGAAGTGACTGAAAACCAAACAAAGTTGGACACCTCCCATCAACTAAAGTCCTTCATTCAAGGTAGTTAAACCCAGCTGGAATGAATGTAGAACTATATTGTCAGTTCACAGTGTTTTTAAGCCTCACACGATCAACTCTGTAATCACACAAACCGTCTTGAGTTGTCCAATGACAAACGCAAATACTGTTCACGTCATCTGAATATTGTAGCAGTGTCACACCATCAATTTTATATAACTTTGCTGCTCATGATTTTTACATGTTAGGATTCCTCACACCAGTGGTTTTCAAAGTCTGAGACTGGGAGCCTCCCCTCAGACAAAGCTTGGAAAAAGGCGCCCCCTCACCCCCCCTTAGTTTACTTGCTTAGTTTCACTCAATTCCTGGATGCCTATAAGATCATGATTATGTTATTTGATCCCATAGACACTGAACAGTTGAGCCAAGATAGCCTAATATTGCTGTTTGACATAACTTCAGACTACACCAAATACATAAAACAGGTCTGTCCTGAGGCATTTATTAGTTTCTGACTCTGGGAAAGTGAGAAAAAAAGTAAAACTCCCCAAAGCTACTGTATCTCTGAACTCTCTTTAACCAAATCAAACACATTTAGGCTGTTCTATGTGATCTCCTTTTGATAACTAATGTACATGTTTTTTCACTTCCATTCACTGACGTTTCCCCGAAACTGTTTGGAGCCCCCCTGGGGAGGCCCGCCTCCCACTTTGAAAACCTTACACCATAGTTTCTTCTAGATCTGCACGATTATTTTTCATTAACAATTAATCTGCGAACCGTTTTCCCGATTATTCGTTTAAAATGTGAGAAAAGAGTGAAAATTGGCCTCCACATTTTCCCAGAGTCCTCGTTGACGTCTTCAAATGTCTTGTTTTTATAAGATATCAGAGCGCCTCGGTAGCTGAATGGTTACAGCTCATGCCGTATAGCCGGCGACCTTTGTTGCATGTCATGCCCCCTCTATCTTCTCCCATCTACCCTTTTGCTTTCACTCTCTCCAATAAAGGCGAAAAAAATGCCCACAAAATATCTTTCAAAAAACAAAAAAACAGCCCAAAGATATTCAGTTTACAAACATGTAAAACAGACAAAAGCAGAAAATCTGAGACACTGGAGAAACTGACACCAAATACTTTTTGGCATTTTGCTTAAAAACAATGGCTCACCTGATAAATCCATTATCAATATAGGTGCTGAACTCCAAATCATCATAAAAACATCAAGTTGAACTGGTTCATCAGTGGCAACATTTGTTGGGATTGGATGGAGAAAGCGTTTTGACAAACATAACCGCTCTGACTCCCTCTTTTATCTCTTATGTTGTCGTTAATCAGAGCCAAACACACAATCCACATGTTATCACCGAGTTCATGTTTCTCTCTCCAGACACATCCGCTTTATAAATGCTAACTGCTAACCGAGGCTAACAGTAATTCCTGGTCTGCTGAGTCCCACCATCAGCTTTCTTTTTTTTTTGTACTCATCTGAGAATAGAAACAGAAACATGGATCAATATTTAAAACTTTACATAATACTACCATCATAGCAGCAGTTAGAAACGAGGTTTATGGCTCTTTCGGTTGGCCTTGTTGCCATGTTAACCGATACAACAGCTTCATATTGTGTAACTGACTGAACCTGAAATGGCCTCCACAAAATGCAACTGTGTCTGACCCAATTTTGATTTAAACTGCAACACAGCACGCTCCGTCGTCCCCGTACACCCTCCGCTCCTCTTCTGACATGTTGTTTTTTTCTTCCTCTCCCCCTCCTCCCTCTTTTCCTCCCCCTCCTTCATATCCTGGCCTCCCTCTCCTTTACCTCCCACCCGCCTCCTCCCTATCTTCCTCTCGCTCTTCCTCCCTCTTTTCCTCCCTTTCTACAGGATGGGCAGGGCAGCTCCCAGAATACAATCTGAAACTCTGAGACCTCTCATTCTACCGCAGGATTACTACACAATAACTGCAGTTACACTACAAAAACTACTTCACCGTTTACTGTAAATCTACTTCATCTACTGCGGATTCTGCTCATCCTACAAGAGGAACTACAACACCTTCAGAAACTAGAAAGTACTATTCACAGGATTACAACAGTCCACCAGAAACAGCTCCGAAAGACAACCAATCACAACCCAACCAGAGACACAAGAACCTGGCACCTCAGGCTGCACCAGAACCAGAAGCCAGAACCAGGCCAAACCAGTACCGGACCAGTAAGCCAGTCAGACTCTGTAGAGTGGATCAGACCAGGCCAGGACAGACGAAGAGACCAGTAGAAATCAGTAAAGGCCATTGGAAAAGTTTGATGGGACTGCTGACGATAGGTAAGTGTGGTGCTGTAACTGCTTATATTTATTACTGGAAGTGTCGGGGTTCACCTACCTGGAACTAGACTGGGTTAAGCCTTAGCTCACATTTGAACCAGTTTAGAACCAGGACATCTCCGAAATCACCAGTTCACCGACCTCATGTGGCCCGACCATTTTTTTTTTTTGGTTCATTCAATGTCCAGTTTTGTCTCTTAACTTCTGTTTCCTGTTGCTGACAAGTCAAAAGTCTCAGTCCTGATTGGTTCACACACCCTGCTGCACGTTATCAAAGCTGGGAACACACGTCCACATTTCTGAGGACGTCATGAGACCCGACACCACCACATCCACCACAGATTAAAAACACGGTCTCTGCAGAAAAGTTACCTACAATGTTAACTAGCTTACAGCCAGTTTATTAGGTACACTTCGCTAAAACTAATGCAGCCTAATATAACTGCCCTGAATTCAATTCTACCTTCATGAAGGTTAAAATGTTCATTTTTTATACTGACAGGTGTTTCTAATATTTTGTCCACCACATTTATACCAATGTGGGTACTAAATATTAGAAGCATCGCTGATTATAACACAATACAATTCAACAGCACCACAAATTGCAGCCTCCAAAACGATCATACAGTTGAATCATTATAGCCATTATATAAAAACATTATAGCCTTCATGAAGGAGGATTTATTGCAGGACTGTTGTATTAGACTGCATTCGTTTTAGGGGGCGTACCTAATAAACTGGCAACTGAGTGTAGCTTCGCAGCAGTACGTTAGCTTGAAAGATTTCGCTCTAATGGTGACTTATTAGTACGATGATACAGATTATAAAGTTATTAAAATTATTTGGATTCTTCGTAAACAATATCTAAACCTGCTAATTTCTTCTTAATAATAATATTGATTTTTTAATATTTAATAAAGTCCATGTCATGGAAAACTGGACTGGAAGGGACCAGATGAGTCTCTGTTGTGTTTTGGATGAAGAAATATTGTTTAAAACGCCCACAATCAGACAACTTCTGCTATGATGTCATATTGTTATAAACACATTATAAACACATTCTGACCAGTCACCGTGACTATCCGAACAGTGAGATGACCAGCTGATCTCAGAGCTGTGTGGGAGAGCTGATCTGAGAGCAGCTGATGTTTGTCAGACTGTCGTAGGAGGAAGTCTCTCATGTTTCTTCCTTCACGCTGTTCGTTAGATTATAGAACTGATCAGGTGTTTGATCAAATGCAGGTAAAGGTGATCACAAGCATCAGATGTTGACATCATCACTGGCAGGTGTGGAGAAAAAAACTTTAACGTCATGTATAGTCACATTTAGTTTAGAATCAGCACTATTAGGAGCAGATTGCTTCTTTGACTTAAAGTAAATTAGTTTTGAACTCGTTAACCCTTCGAACCTCAAATGTGCATCATCCACATATTGATAAAATCACCACAACTCTTTCCAGCGACAGAAATATCTGACGTGTCCTCTTTGAATTCACAGTAAAAACACCGTCCTTATCACTGCAGATTTTGCCTCAAAATCATCATGTCTAGATGTTTTTATTCAGGATCAAAGTAATCCAGGGGTAGTTGTCTGTTTCCATGGTTACAGTGCAAAGCGGAACTGCTTTTAGCTAACGCAGCGCGACTTTCCAGCATGAAGATTCCCCAAAACTTAAAAAAATATAAAGGCTAAATAAAGGTGAAGCCCACAGCTAACTCACTGACTCCATGACAACACAATACCGTACTTCCTGTTTACATCACCCAAAGCATGATGGGCACTGTAGTTCCAAAACTTAGCGCACAGTTATCCCAAATAGAAAAAATAAGGAGCGAAAAAATTCACAAATATGAGTTTTTCTGACATTACTGTGGCTCAAAACACAGTTCTTATATCGCTGGATCACTGACGCTCTCCTCTGTCCATTCATATACATGTATTTGCTCTGTATTGAAAACCTGTTCACCTGTGGACTGATGGCATTTCTGAGTAGCCTAACTTACCTGCCAATTAGAGACTATGTCAAAAGCCTCTGATTAAAAGGAGTGAACACTGAACAAAGGGTTAATTTATTTAACGTGGGACTTGGTTATTTAGTAAAACCAACAGTTTTCAAACAGGTACGTTTGGAACCAGTTAGTTTGGAAACTATTTTAGTTTCCAACCAGTTCTGCTACACCCTGTTAGCTCCAGTGGAAGTATTCCAGATTTGCAGTGGTGGAAAGTACCTTTACAGTACAGTACGTTTACTCAAGTACTGTACTTAGGTACAATTTTGAGGTACTTGTACTTTAAGTATTTCCATTTTCTGCTACTTTATACTTCTACTCAACTAAAATTCAGAGATAAATATTGTAGTTTTTACTCCACTACATTTATTTAACAGCTTTAGTTACTTTGCAGATTGAGATTAATAATACAAAACATTATCAACAAATAAATGATGATATTATTAAATCAATAGGACTTTATTGATCCCCAGGGGGAAATCCACAAGCTACCCAGCAGTATATAAAGTAATATATAAATACATAAATAAAATATATAAATAATATATAAAATACGTATAAAGTCATTAAAATGAGCACCACCTTCACCAGCTGCAACATTAAAGTGATGAACACATTAATGCATCAATAATTATAATCCAATAATTTCATATATATTATTCTGAAATGGATCATTCTGAAAAATTTGTACTTTATCTTTCAGTACTTTAAATATATTTTGATGCTCATACTTTTGTACTTTTATGTAAGTAAACATTTGAATACAGGACTTTTACTTGAGTATTTCTACACTGCAGTATTACTACTTTTACTTAAGTATAAGAGATCTGTAGTCAATGGGCAACCAGACAATCATTCTGTATTCATGTTTATGTTTACGGCCTAATTTAAGGTTCTGCTTCGTCCTCCTCTTCGTTGAGGCATTCACTGTGTTCCAGGATATTTAAGGTCTATGAAATGTTTTTATATCTCAGTCTTTATATCTCCGAGTGAAAACGACTCCTGGCTGGCTGACATAAACGCCACAACACAGAAACCTTGAATCATTTTATGTGGTCTGAAGAGAAGTGAATTAGCCTTTCTGCTTCCATTGGAACGTGATTAAATAGCTCTTGTTTCCTCGCTGGCTGCCTAGTGAAAGCAGCACGTCAGCAGCACACTGAGTTCCAGTCTGTCCTCAGAAAACACTGTTAGTCTTTCTTGTTATACCTAAAATGATATATGTTGAAGTCTACTTAAAAAGGACCTCTTGTGGCTGTGCAGATTATGACTGTAGTCTGCTAGAAGGAAAGACAGAAGTAGCGTGACGCAAAACATCTCCGTGAGGAGCTCGGGATGGACGGTTTGGTCAACAAAATCTGTGATTGTAACATCCTGTTTTCGTCTAACAGTCAAGGTTTTTATGTCCACAGTTTTTCCCAAACCTTAACCAGTTAGTTTTTTTGTTATTTTTTACCCAAACCACGATCTTTCTTAACTATATTAACCAAGTAGTTTTTGTGCCTAATCCTTACCATACTTTAGCCATAGCAGTGGAAGATCTGAAAGCAGTTTTATGAATAGTTTTTGTAATGATTAAATGAGTTGTGGAAGACGCTGACAAACAACATGTGGTCGTCTTGAAGGGCAATGATGTATTTTGTGGTGTTGTTTCGAGGTCTTGTTGAATACTTATTACAAGATACCTGGAAAAAGTAATGATTGCATCCCAGTGGTGGAAAGTAACTAAGTATATTTACTCAAGTACTGGACTTAAGTACAATTTTGATGTCTTTGTACTTATTTCCATTTTATGCCACTTCCTCCTTCTCCTCCTCCACACCTCAGAGGTAAATCTTGTCCTTTTTCCTCCACTACATCTGTCTGACAGCTTTAGTTACTTTACAGATGACAGCTGTTCATCCCCTTCCTGTCCAGTGAAAACCACGTATCTCCAGATGTGCTGATGTTGAATGTTTGTGATAAACTGAAGGATGAAGTGTTCCTTTATGTGTTGAGAAAGTTCTCGTCCTTCTGAAGCTAAATAAACTATTTAAACCCTCCTCGGATCAGCTGGAAAATGCATCGTCACAAAGCTGAAAACAGGCTGTTTTTCTGCCTTTTTAGAGATACGTGGTTCTCACAGGACAGCCACGCTACAAACA
>NTHP01000194.1:705459-716312 GCA_003416845.1 Oplegnathus fasciatus | reverse complement strand
TTAAACACCTACATCTTCTAGAACAGATGACCTACTCCATACGACAGATGAGACAGATCTTTCATAATTATCGTTTGTACCACGTGTGATATCTTGTTTTAAATTAGGCAAATTTGCCTTGATTTACTGATCATCCCATGACCTCATATTTGTTCGCTTTTTTGTTTTTTGTTTTCTTGCTTACTGTCCTTATAATGTGAAAGATGTTCATAAATAAAAAGTTTAAAAAAATAATGTATAAGGAATAACTGTACCAGATTTAATATTGTACATTTTTGAAACAATGAGTATTGAAACTTGAGGCAGATGTGGACAAAAGCAGCTTCTCATTTTTAGTCGGTGACTGATTTTTTTGCTGAAACAACAGCTGTCGCTGGCTGACTTTATTATCTGTAGCCATACGAGTTAATTAACATGAACTGATTGGAAACTCGCTCTCCAGCTCACCTTTTATAATCTCGACTGACTTGTATGAAAATAGGAAACCAGCAAAAGTAAAATATACAATAAATAAACAAATATATACATACAAATATACATTTGATGGCTACATATTATACATGATATCTAACTCAGCGCTGTATAATATAAATAAGGAAACCTCACTGTTTTTGTATTGCAGGGTAGTTAATTAGCCTTGGTATTATTGTACAAATATTATATAATATGAGACATAACGCTGTCATAGTGATACATAGTAAATTATTCGGACCAACAACATAAGGTTGAATTTAAGTTTTGTTGTTAACATTTTTAAATGATATGTTTCACACAAAAGGATCTAAGGATGAAGATCAACTGATAAGTTTGGCAAAGTTAACCCAGTAAGCTTCCACAGAACCAGTAAAGAGCAGGACAGAGCTGCAAATGTTAGTAGTTCGTAGCATCCAGGCTTGGCGATACACCGGCTCCCAGGAAGTGGATCTGCCAGTCCTGAACTGAGCTTTTTCTAACATAACCTATAACCTCACAAAATAATGTAGGTAACCAGTGATATGCCAATGTCATTAAAAAAAGATACGACCCTTGAAACTCTGACTACAGCTCCATGTACATCACACGAACCTGCTGTGGCTAAATACCGTTGCTAAGATGAGATTGGAAAAGCGCTGTTCGATCGATTTAAGCTGCACTTCACGATATCAAGAACCTCAGTTGTTGCAAATTACATTTTTGATGAATAAATGTGAGTGAATTAAATGAGATTTTTTTAACCAGTTAAAAGTGAATCATAGATATCAGTGATTTAAAGCTAAAACAGCTTCCCATCAGGAGACACTCGGTCTCTCAGAGCCGTGTGGGCAAACATCTTCAGGATGGGTGAAGCATTTTCAAGCCTTATTTCCAGATGAAGAGCGTAGCTGCTGTGTTGTACAGGCTGTGTGGGAAGACAGCGGCTCTGCTCGGGACAAAAACGGGAAATGATCAAAATGGTGACCCCGAGTTATTTCAGGATGAAGCCTCCCGCTGCTCGAGAATTTTAACCTTTCCACAAGACAATGATCTCGAGCCAAAATCAGACCAGCGCCGAACATCCTGGATCAGATCAGTCCTGAAGGAAACCTGAGGATGGACCCGAGGAGACGTTACATAACAGCACTCTGCAGAGAACAATGGAGGAAAACAGCCGCTGTGAGCAACACAAAAGCTGCTCCTGCTCCCACAGAGTATTACCTGAAGGACCCATTCACATTTACAACAGAAAGCAGAAAGGCAACTAGAGACGGTGCATTTTCCAGGGAAAATATGGTATGATTGCTAATAGCAGAAATGCTTACTGAGGTGTGAAAGTAGGATTTTCCGAACGAGCCTGAACTGTAAGAAGAGTAGGAGGGTAGTGACTCGATTGAAAAAAAGGAAGTGAGAAAGAAGGGAAGAACGAGAGGAGGAAGGCAACAAAAGACCAAGAGAGAGAAGGGTCTAAAAATGGAAGAAAGACTGTAAGAGAGGGGGGTTAAGGTACCAATCATGAACCGCAACGTCCCTGGATCGACTCCTGCCTGTTCTCTTCTCGTTTCCTGTCATCTTTCCACCGTCAGCTCAAATAAAAATACCAGAAGGTATTTTTTTAGAAGAACAGAAGAGGAGGCTGGCCTCTGTCGGTGTTTAAAGGTCTGATTTCTCAATCAGGCTGTTAATCCCTGTGAGGCTGACTTGACAGCGTACGGATTAAGCCCTGAATTGGTCGCCCTTGGCTAATTTTTGCATTTCTTCAGCTGTTGTTGAACGTTCGGTTTTGGGGGGGTCATGAAGGCTGACCGACAATCTGGCTGTTCAGCTGAAGAGGCTGCAGCAGAGAAGTTAGTTTCTCCAGACTGAAGCCATCAGTTTTTATAGTCTCTATAGTCTCTATAGTACACGGTGGGAGTCATCATGTAGAAACTCCTGTGTAATCGAGCTCTTTCACAACAGTGTGTGTCACAGATTTATATTTGAACAGCTGTCAGAGAGTTGGCTCGCCTTTTGTCTTTACCTTCATTTTGAAGGTTAATCCATCAAACAACAGTGAGAAGCTCTGATTTAATGAGCTTTTATTCCAGGCACTGATGCATGAAAAGCCCTAAAATGGGAAAACCTTTTTTTTTTCCATTTCCGTGGTTTCCTTTGTTACAACAAATACGAGTGTCTCGGTTCAAAGCCAACAGGTGAAGATTAAAAGAAACCCACACAAGGAGGAAAAAACTCTCAACAGCCGTAGGGTTGTTCAGAAGTGCTTAGTCAGTGTTGCAGTGTTTGTTGGCTTGTTAAACCGAGTACGAGGGAGGTTTCGGGGGGGGNNGGGGGGGGGGGGCTGTACCTGCTCGTCAGACTCTTCAAGGCCAGAGAAAACATTATCGTTAGTCAGTGATAAGTTTCTGTGGAGTTTAGTGTTTGTGTTCCCAGAAGTCCAGTCGACCATCTGCCCCCTCAGAACAGAAAAGGTTTTGTTTCAGTGTTAAATGGCAGGAAGGCGATTCAGAGCCACTGATTGGTGGATCTGAAGTGTTTTCTGAAGTGCAGAAAAACAGTCGAAGGCTGAAAATCCAACCCAACAACTCAGAGGTGATTGCAGAGGGAGGTATCGAGGCAGAAAGTGGACAGAGACGAGTCATTTGGACATTTATACAGGCTCTGGATCTGAGGCTGCACTGGTATTATTTCAGTAAGCGGAGATACAGGGTAGTAGTATTACATAACCTGCTAATCTGTTGTTGTGGCTCACTGTTTACTGTTCTGTCAAAACAAATGCAGTGAACTGTAATGATAAAGCAACGTGTTTCAGCAGCTTTTGTTCCTGTTACAGAACAGGAACAAAACCAAAGAGCTGATGAAAAGTCCGACCAGGGTCAGAATACGCCAGCGGTACATTATTATTATTTTTGGGGCATTTTATGTCTTTAGTAGATGCTGTTGAACAGTAGAAACATTACAGGAAATTAGTTTGTGACCGGATTCGAACTGGAGACGTTGCAGTTCATGATCAGCATCTTAACCGCCTGGTCACAAGAAGTAGTAGAAGTAATATTTTCAAACGAAAGATAATAATATAAAAGACCTGTTTTAAACACAAGAGTTATACATTAGAAAACATACTGCATTTTCCCAACACTGTGTCTCAATTCAGACACTTTCGTTACTACACTTCCATGTAGTACACTGTGTACACTATGTACTTAATTCCATAGTGTGTGAGTTTCTACAGGGTAGTGTTGTCTCAAATCGAACACAGCTGTTGTCCGCTTACCAGAAATGATGATGACAACATTTGACCGCTTCTTCTTCTTCTTCTTCTTTTTAATGGTGAATTGTAACCAGGTGGAGCATTAACGCCAACGTTTGACCGCGATTGTCAGCCACCAAAATATCTGCCGGCTTGTTTGCTCACTTGACTTCAATTCAGTTTAATTAAAAATAAATAAAAATGAACGTGCTTTTACTTTTACTTGCTTCAGTGGCAACCACTGCAGCTTCCTCGGCCGCCATTTTCACAGGTTGGTGGTCCCGCCCCTTCTGCTACGTAGCCAAGATGGCGACCATTGAGGGTGAGAAGTGTCCAGCGCTCCACGCTCAACTTTTTGACCGTTATGAGTACACCATCCGGGTACTCATAGTGCAACTGCATGCGCAGCTGTGGTTTGAGCTAAATGCTACTGTCAATACGCAGGTATAATGGGAGGTATAATGTGTACCATGTCCGCCATCAAATTTAGCGTGTTTGCATGCTAACATCTGCTAATTCCATGGCAATCCATACGGCACCTGTCAAGACAGTTCTTTAAAAACCAAAACTTTCAACCTTGTGATGCTGCCAGAGGAAACACCAGAGGGTCAACAGAGTCAGTAGGAATCATTCGCTCAGGACTCATAATTCTAATAACGACAGTTTAGTCTTTCAGAAAGTGAAAATACCAAAAATATGCTGGCTGACGGGGCTTTCACACCAAAAACAGTGTGTGTTGGTGCGGTTGTGTTGCTTCAGGTACAGATGAGAAGATGATATACAGGCGAGGACGTCTGGTTTTTAATTTTAAGGATTATTAGCCACCAAAACACTGAACAGAGGTTTATAATATTATCAGACAGGATTTTAAATCTCTAAATCATTTTATCTTCCATCACAACAATCACAAGGTAAACAGTAGAAATATGCTGTTCACATTACAAAGTGATCTACCAACAAAGCAATGTGTGCTTGTATATATTTGATTGATCAGTGCGGCACCGTGACAGCTGACACTGCACTGTGTTGCAGGAAAGTTGAGTAAATAATATATTTCTCATGTTTGTAGGTGAGGTCGATGCCTAGTCGATAGCCCCAGTTTAAAGCTTCAAATATGTTAATTTAAATCAACCTTTTTTTACCTTATGACCCCTTAAAATGAAGCGTTGTCTTCTTGCAACCCTCGCCACATGTGAGATGTGTCAGTAAGTGTTGAGTAGTTCCATGAAAGAGTGACTTTTTAGAGGCCTGAAGACGTAAAAACATCCAGTTTTTCCACAAGAAACAGCCAATTAGAGGAAAGTCAGGAGGAATATAGAATTTTAAGCTTTATCTTCTTTCCTGTAAATAATCTTGTGAGGTTTATTTTGTGACACTTTTGTGACATTTTTTGATTATTTAAAAAACAATAATTGATATCAAACAGAAATACAGTTAATGAGACACTGCGTGACTCAGCATGACAGAAATACAGTAGGAGTGAAACAAGAGGACAGATTAAACATTTAAAACCAGAGCCTCATTATTGTGGAAACACAGCGACTGTTAACGCCTCAAAGGTGTTAATATGAATGTTTGTAGCTGACCTGTCCATGACTCCACCCAGTGCATGCTGGGATACTCTGCAGCCTGCTTTGACCCTGAATAGCAGCGAGAGGTGAAGGAAAAGGAGTGAATGAGTCTGTAATTTCTTTTCCTCTGGTCCTCTGACATTTCAAAGATTGACATGTCGTCCTGTGTGCCGAGGATTCCTCCACAGGGTGAGATGTTAGCGTTAAATATCGCTGCAATTACCGGCCTTTTACTGGAGTGAATGAAAGGAAGTGATTCATTTCGGCGAGCTGCTTCTCTGTGTCCTGCCAGCTCCGCTTGATTACAGTCAGTGGTTTTAGTTCATTTCAGCATGCTGTGAAAATCAACTCGCTGAGACTTAAAATGTGTTTGGAATATTGACTTTTATGGCCAAATTAAATTATCATCGTGGGTTAATTCGGCTGAGAGCAGGGACTGTTTTGAAAACTCTCTGTTGGTGCCTTCAAGGACGCTCAGACATCTGAGATTTGAGAGTCGACCGCTCAGCAGCCACATTTAAAGGTAAAAAACGACCAAATTTACACGATCCTGTCCGTGTGTTCGCTTATTGTTTGGTTTATTTCCGGTGTTGCTTTTCAAAAAACACAGAAACAGAGAAAGACATTTATAAAACAACCTGTAGTGTGACAGTGTAGTAAAAGGATCCAAGCAGGGCTACATGCATGTTTCATGTATGTTAAAGGGGTTTACAGGTGTGTTTACAGGTGTGTTTCCAGGTGTTGGGGAGTTCTACTGCATGTTTTAAAAGCAGTATAAAGCCTTTAGTGTCTCCAGCTGTGTGAGGTCTGATAAATGTCCTCGAGTGATGTCACTTGAGTCAGCGTCATCTCTGCTGCAGGCAGAGGCTCCGGGCTACATTAACCACTACTAGCATCACACACCCCAATCTCCAAATGAACTGTCGGCGGTCGAGTTGAATTGTGGGTAATATGGCTGCAGCTATCGATTATTTTAGTAATCGAGTATTCTACCGATTATTCCATCGATTAATCGAGTAATCGGATAGGAAATACTTTTGCTTTATTAAAGAGAATAGTAAATATACAAAAGAGAAAATAAGACAGGCCTCTTAAAATGAACTAATTAGTTTCCTTTTTGGAAAAGTCAGCGTTTTTATTGCTTAAATTACTATTATCTGTCAAAACTAAACCCATTTAGTGCATTTAAGTGCCATATTACATTCTGGGTTTTAAAGAAAACATTTTCTGAAATGCAGAAACAAATAAATTTAAATTCCGTTAAAAAAGGTACGGACAGTGTCCAAAATTAACTTTTTAATTCACCGGCCAAGGGGACTGAAAAAATCCACCAGCCAAGCATATTTTGTACCAGCCAAAATAACAAATGGTCTTTTTCTGTCACATATACATTAGTTTCAATGCATTTCATTGAGATAATAAGGTATTATGTTGAAAACAAACTTAAAGAAGAAGCCAGAGCAAAAGTTGAAGCAAAATTATTTTGATATATTGGTTAATCAATTCAAGTCTGGATACAAATCAAACATTAAAGTAAATCGGATGCTTAATCATTTCACTCTCTACCTCAATCCCCCTCTTCTTTGCACGGTCCATGAAGTCTGGCCTCCTGTTCCTGACAGAGTCCTGGTGCCACAGTAACAGTGCCACGAAAACCGGGAGTGCTTGAGACGGTTGGTTTAGCGGCACTGTTTAGACGCTCGTAAAAACGCCTAGGTAGTGTGTGTGTGTCAAACTCCGACACAGACAACAGAGGACAGAAGCAGCGCGCCCGAAAATCTACCCGCATTTGGCACTTGGCGGGTGTTAATTTTGGACTCTGGTTATAGCCTATGGATTAAAGGAAGTATCGATGCAAATAATTTGCAATGAGGATTTTTAGTAATCGAGTTACCAAAGTTACTCGAGGAATCGTTTCAGCCCTAGTGGGTAATGTAGCTGCTGGGTTTAAAGAAGGAAGAAGAATATGTGGAATAAAAAAGGTTCTGGTGCATCAATTTTGATCCTTTCTTTTAAAATTGCTCATTGTGAGTCTGACAGTGTTAAGCTGTGCCTCGTGTTATTCGTGCGAATACGGCCTCTGGAGTGTTTTTTGGAGCATTTCGCAACCCGCAAATGTTCGCTGGAAACACCATCGCGTCTGGGTTCATAACATCATCATGTACAGTAAGGATGTTGAATCGTAGAGCTCCGGGTGACCGCAGACGGCGACAATAAGTTTGTCCTCTGTAAACAGCTGTACTGTTTTACTGTTTTGACCATAGAGTGTTGCCGTACCCCGAGGCTGTAAAACGTGATCTCGATATATATACGCCGTTGTTGTTCATCATCTCAACATGTCCTCCTGGTTGACTCCTCATGTAAATAAACGTGAAGCTGACATTCATCATGACTCCCAGTCAATAAAACAACATCCTCCATTTCTGATTCTCGGTGACGTCAGGAGAATCTCAACTTCGATGGGGTTTCACGACACAGCGCCACGCGAATTATTCGCTCAAGTTAAAACATTTCAACTCGCACGGACGCACATTCGCATCTATTCGCGTCTCTGCATTGACTGTGTATGTAATGTAATGTATGTAATTCGCTTCGCATTTGGTCTGAACACCTTTATAAGAGTGAAATGATAAATCGGTGGAGTATTCCTTTAATAAAAACACAAGCTGAGCTGTAAATTTGTTATCCATAGTTTCCCTGAGTGAAGGCCTGTATACGCTGTGTGATGACAGCTTCATTGCAGGTCACGTTGTGCGAGATGGGTCTAACAGAATCAGTGTCGGACTGTACGATAGCAAACTTTGAGGCTGTGAGATTGTAGCGCTACAGCGTAAAGAGAAACCCCGCTCTCATGGTTTGAAATTGCAGCAAAAAATGGCAAGCTTTACCCATAGCAAGTGGTAAATGGTACTTATTTTGCGTCATTTCATACTGTATTCTGATTGGTTGTTTTGTAGCTCTAAATTTCTGACACTGTCAGGATTCTGATGTGGTGGTGAACAAAGCCGAGCGGTGTGCTGGAGAACAGTTGTGTTTTAGTTTTGATGATATTTTGGAACAACACACGGGGTTAGTAGTTAAGAGGCTAAAATATGCAAAAAAAGAACAGGAGTCTGGTCCTTTCAACCTGAGTGAGTCCGTGCTGTGCAGCTCGGCTCTGCCGACAAATCCATCTCCAAACATCTGAGACGCCCTCCACATCTGAACTGTGTCTGAACTCAAACCTCTACCCATCTGCTTCTCCTCCCAGTCACTTTATATTGATCTCATATCATGATCAATACCTGATGATGGTTCCCCCTCATCATGAAACCACCAAAGTGTCCCAGATGTGTGTGTGAGCGCTACAGTATGGCCGAGCGAGGTTGACAGATAGACACAGAAATACAGAGAGAGAGAGAGAGTCAGCAGGTAGGTTGGTAGTTTTAAAACGGGAACTGCGAAAATTGTTCAACTGCGTTGCCATGGCAACAGCGAGCATGTAGATCAGGGGGCTTTTTTTAACACACACACACACAGAGTGACACTGTGAGGTTAGCACAGGATTCCCTGCTATTCCAGTTTCTATGACAACTCACAACTCATCCTCCTCTCTCCGTCTCTCTCTCTCTTTTATCTTCAGCTGTAACAGAAGCAGCCATTAAGTTTTGACTTCAATCCTGCTCGGCTTTATTGGCATGGACGGTAATCAAGTGTTAATTAGCACCGATGATGATTAATACAAATGATAATTAAATGCTTAATAATGTCTTGTATTGAATTGAAAATAACATCAGCAGTAGCTCCCGGAGTAGGAGAGGTCATGGTGGTAGTATTAGTGGTACAAATATTATTGGGGTGGGCAGAAGGGCTGAACTTTATATCTGACCTTTTAAAAAAAAGCAGGACCACCTCTCCACCCCATCACAAGTTTCCATCCAAATGTAGCACAAATGTCAACTGAATTTCAAGAAAATCAGCAAAAGAAAATGTAAAAGAATGCTTGTTTCCATCCACCGGTGTTTTATGAATTTTAGAGGAGATAAACAGCTGGTGGAGCTGATTCTCCTGCCGCTGCCATTAAACCACCACAGAAGAAGAGGACACAACGAGATGACGCCATTAAAAGAGCTCCAGTCAAAGCTCGAACGATGGAAAACCACGTGGAGACATTTCTGTTAGTTTCATGTGTTAATGTGAGGAAGGTTACAGCCTCCTCATTCTCCACACAGATCTGATGTTTTCTTCACTTTAAGTCTCATGCTTCATGTACATCATCATTTAGTCTGTTTGACATTTTCTTTTCATCGATACACCAACTTTTCCACCTCAGCCGAACGAAAAAACTTGTTTGCGATATTAATTTTTTAAAATTTCCGTCGTTTCTGCTCTGTTTTTTTTTAATGTGCAAATTGAAAATGTGGATGAAAACCTACCTACCGTTAAAGCAGCTATAATTGATATTTTTATAATAACAGTGTATCAAATGACGATGTGAAAACAATGTGAAAGGGGTCGCTTGTAGTGATGAACCTGAAGAGAATACAAAATACAGTGGAAACCTCTTATAGTGATCACGGTTACAGTGATCAACCACTTATGTGGATCAAACAGCTTGAGACAGAATCATTCCTCTACAAATGCTGTTTAAATAATTCGCTTATAGTAATCAAGTAGTCTGCTTACAGTGTTCATTTTGGGTCTTTTCATACATGAAAAAAAATGTTTTAACTACCCGTCTGCTTCCAGCTGGCTGCCTGAGGCTGGTGCGGCGTGCACATTGAAATCATGACGGGAAAAAGAAAGTCATTTCCTCTCAATGAAAAACGTCGTCTCCTCGAAGCTTCAGACAAACTGCCAAAAAACGAGCCAAGGAGACGCAGCAGAGAAACTTGGTGTTCCTCAGGCGACCTTGTGTAGTCGAGTCAAACCACGAGAAACAGTCAGCTGATAGTGATGGAGACAGAAAACTAATGAGCACAGGGAAAAGCACCTGTGGCTGAAGCCGTCCTCGTCAAGTGGATCGATAATGCCCGGTCACTTAACGCCCCCTAAATAGTGAAGCTATGACTTTATATTCATGTAATAAATTTACAAATGTCAATTAGATGGTAATCTGCATGAGAAATAAAGAAAAAGAAAAATAATTAGTTTATAACAGTCATCCGCTTATAGCGATCAATTTGACCCGGACTAGAGATGGGATTTACGGCTCTTTGAAGGGAGCCGTTCAAAAGACTGGCTGACTTGGTGGGATATCTGAGTTTGAATTATTCTGAAATATTGATTATAATTTCATTTGGCAACAGCATGTGTGGACTAGATTTTAATGACTGATCTGCATTCGTTGTAAACATTCCACAAGGTGGCGTCACATCCCTCTTAAAAGTGCTGCTGCGTTTTCTTTGGCTCATTTTGTCGTTTTTGATGAAAATGAAGCGTGTCCTCCCTCTTCTTGAGACCGCTACTACTGAGGTGATGGACGACATGACAGCTCCCCAAAAGTGAAGCCAAAATGTCTCGATCGCCCCCTGGTGGCTGGCTCCAGTATAGGTCATAAGTCCCGCCCCCTCCATGTTAGCAGATGGGACATGAGCCAAACT
>NTHP01000194.1:673467-685206 GCA_003416845.1 Oplegnathus fasciatus | reverse complement strand
AAAGCAGGATTTGACTGTTGGAGTTGGTTGAGGTGGAGCTCATTTTCAACTATTTTGTATCAGACTGCAGCTAATGATTATTTTCATTCTGGATTAATCAGCTGATTATTTTCTCCATTAATCGACTGATTGATTGGTTTGTAAAAACAGTGAAAATTGTGAAACCTCAACATTATTAAAATGCATTCAAATTATTAAATTCATTCAAAGGAAAAGCAGCAAATCTTCACATGTGAGAAGCTGAAATGTTTTTAAATCCAAATATTTGCCAATTCATTTGACTAATTGATTAATCGACTAATAATTTCAGCTGTACTTGTATAAACTGTTGTAGTTTAATTTATAACAAAACATCAGATTTTATAAACTCTTCATGTGTTTTGTTTGTAAAAATCTTAATCTATAAAGAAACTAAAGCTGTCAGATAAAAGTAGTGGAGTTGAAGTAAAAAGTGGCATGAAAAGAAAATACTCAAGTAAAGTACAAGTACCTCAAGTTTGTACTTAATTACAGTACTTGAGTAAATGTACTTAGTTACATTCCACCACTGGGCCTCCATAATATTTCTGTGAATTTGGGGTTTAATGACTTGAAGAGTTTACATTCTATGATTACACACGCTTCAAATTTGACAGTTTTTAGACAAAAAAAACTGAGATTACTACTAAAATTATAAGAAAAATATTCTCCACAGGAATCGATGTTAGTGTAAAGAAAACTTTGACAAATTTCATGTAGGGAGATAAAATTTACAGAAAATATATTTGAACACTTAAATTAATAAATAAAATGTGAAATTCAGCTATTTTTGATAGAGTTAAATTATCATTATCATTTATTTTGACACGGACAAAATAAGATCATTCTCAAACAAGAAAAGATGATCTGGACCAGATTTAGCACCAAGTCACTTCCCGTCTGCGGTCGCTGGACGGTTAAAAAAACACTTCAGTATTTCTAAAATCCTTCCTACGGCCCTGCTGACTGTTGTCGTGATGTTGCTGTAAATTTTGATTTTGGTGATGTCATGATTTATACTTGGTGTCATCTTGTTGTTGTGATGTCATGTCGTGATGTCATGAGGCTGCGTTTCATTATTTTTGGGTTTTTTTTGTTCATCTTGTTTTCGTTATGTCTCCTCCCTCCAGAGAAACTGGACGAGATGTTGGCCGTGGGTCAACAGGAAGTGGTTCTCAGGGCCCGCCCATCAGACGACTTCAGGGCAGCGACGGTGAAACAGAGGCCGACCAGCCGACGCATCACACAGGCTGAGATTAACGTGAGTAATTAATGACCCATCATACGACATCAGAGACGTGACTCCTGAAGATCTCTTCTCCCAGTGGTTCTCTACCGACGGTTCAGGAACCCCACACGGGGTCGCAACATAAATCTGAGGGGTCCTGAGATGATTAACAGGAGAGGAACCAGAAAAACATACTTCTGCTACACAAAATTATGATTTTTTTCTCACACTTTTGTCCATTTTTTTGTCATTTTTCTCTTGATTACTGCCTAATTTTTCCTCTTCAGGCCTCTAAAATTAAAATTAAAAAAAGAAAACTCTTTGGTTGAACAAGTCGCAGCTGGTGATGAGAGTTTGCTTTGTTTTAAGGGGTCACAAGCTAATAAGATTGTGACGTACGCCACCTACAAAATGTAACTAGAGATATCACGTGAAGACAACAACAAGTGTGATTGGCTGCTTGTGTTTTCTCCAGTGACTTCCTGATGCCGGCGGAGATAAAATATTTGTTTTTTTGTTTTGTAACTACCAAAATCATTTCCACTGCAAACTTTCTGCTCTCCCGATCCCGCTCTTTATCAGAGTGAATTAATTAACGTAAACACGACATTTTCATGGCGTTAATCTCGTTTTCAGTAGTGAGATCAGGCAAAATACAAGTATTTGGGAAGTCCGCCATCGCTCATATCACAAAGTAAGGATGTAAACACAGCTTCATCAATACGTGATGCCATCAACGGGCTGAACTATAGGTCAAAACTTACACTGTAGGTATCTACAGCTGGACTGCTGTTAACCCTTTGTGTCAAGTATGAACCCACCTTTATCCCACCAGAAGAGGGTCAGTGAGTTTCTTATTGGGTCAAACAGCCGACGGAGCTCAGACGTTGTGAAGGAGATCAGTTTCATTACAAATCTTCAGTGTAGATAAGCAGAAAAATTATTCACTGTCAGAACAAAGTTGGAGTCTGGATTTTAGACTAACTGTGTGTGTTTGTGTGTGTACAGTCCTTGTTTGAGCGTCAGGGTCTGGTGCCCCCCACAGCTCCAGAGAAGAGCACCATGGCTTTACCCCGAGGAATGTCCAGAACCAAGAGCTTTGGTGAGACACACACACGGTCTTATACATATATAAATATTATTATAGACAGGGGTGGAAGAAGTACTCAGATCTTTTACTTAAGTAAAAGTAGTAATACTATAGTGTAAAAATACTCTATTACAAGTAAAAGTCCTGCATTCAAAATTTTACTTAAAAGTACAGAAGTATTAAAGCATCAAAATATCCTGAAAATACAAAAAGTTATATTATTGGATTATAATTATTGATGCATTAATGTGTCACTTTAATGTTGCAGCTGGTAAAGATTATTATTATGTAGCTTGTGAATTTCCCTCAGGGAACAATATATCCTAATCTATAATAATTCATCATCACTTATTAGTTGATTTATATTTTGTATCAATAATCTGAATCTGCAAAGTAACTAATATTGGCAAATAAACGTAGTGGAGTAAAGGTATAAAGTAGCAAAAATGGAAATGCTCAAATAAAGTACAAGTACCTCAAAACTGTACTTAAATACAGTACTTGAGTAAATGTACTTAGATTTCACCACTGGTTATAGATACTTACTAATTTTAATGTGTGATTACTTTGTTTGTATATTAACATCATAACATCAAAGATGAAATATTGATTTTACCAATAATGGTAATCATCTTTTTTTGTGATAAATGACATTTATTCATAATTTATTTCTATTTATTTGGTTCATTCACCTCATGTAGCAGCCTGTTTTATTTAAGAATAATTCTTGTATCATTTCTTTTATTTGGTTACATTTAGACATGTGTGTATCACATCAGTGTGAATTTAAATTTAAGCCAAACTGTGTGAAACACACAAAACTGTACTTAAATAATAATATATAATGTATCATAATATGCATGTAAGTCAACTTTATTTATATTCCCCCAAATCAAAATTTTGGGGGTATTTTTGGTTGTGTATAGTTTGAAGTATCTGTTGGGTACCTTTATTTTAACGTCTCCATGGTTACCACGGCAGGCACACCTGAGGACGACAGGATCACAGCTCTGATCAATGAAAGTCGGTTTCCACGGAGCTCCTCGCTGACGGACAGCTTCATCCCTCCTCCTCCTCAGACAGCTCCACCCCCTCCTCCCTCCGCCTCCTCCACTTCCTCGATCTTCATCCTCGACTCCGGCCCTCCTCCCTCCTTCCTCCCTCCTCCTCCCCCGGCGAGAGGGGAGGGACTAACCCGCTCCAGCTTCAAGCCGGGGGCGGAGCCGAGGCTCCAGGAGCTCTCTGATTCGCCTACGAGGAGCCACGCCCACGCCGAGCGGCAGAGGAAGGCGAGGTCAATGATCATCCTGCAGGACACGCCGCCACCGCTGCAACCTGACGCGCACGCCGCCGCCACGCACACGCTGCACACTGCCACACACACCGCCACGCACACGCTTCACACCGCCACACACACCTCCACGCTGTCTCTCCACAGCACCAGCCCCGCCCTCGGTCACTCACCGCTGTCACGCCGCCGGGGACGACCAATAGAAAACCCTTATGCTAACGTGGGACAGCAGGCTCCGCCCTCCAAGCCACAGAGGAGGAAGTCACCTTTGTTGAAACAACTTCCTGTAGAGGAGCAGGGTTAGGATTGTTCACACCTGTTGTATGTTGGTGTCTGGTTTCCTGAGTGCATGATGGGAAGTTTATGACAGCTGCAAGATGTAATACAGTTTTGGGAACCTTTATTAAATTCCATTAAATAATTACCTGTATTGGTTGGTAGCCAGCTAACCTCTGCCAGATATGTAGTGGCTGAGTAAGACACTGACATTAAATTCACACTGTGTTGAGCTGGTTAATTTAGTTTAGTAAGGCTGCTACTAACAATTATTTTTTTAGCGATTAATCTAATGATTATTTTTTCAGTTAATCTATCGATTATTTTCTGATTAGACGATTGTCGAATCCTTTGGTCAACTTACCAATAAATAATAACCATAACTTCTACCATTCATCTTTCAACCTTTTATTCGAGCATTTTCTCATAAAAATAACTATTTTACAAATAAAAATTTCCCAACATAAAAAAATAAAGTGCCAAGAATTTAAAGGCATCTATCAGTAATACAAATGTCCATGTGTGAAGATTTATGCAGTGTAGGCCTAATTAGGAAAAGTGTTGTTTACTTTATTCTGCCATTAATTACCATAGATAGGGTTGAGCATGATTTACTGATTACATTTCACTATGATTGTACCTGATATGATAACATGTGACAAACCTGATTGATTGGCTAGTGCCAGTTGCTTACACCAACTTACAGTGTAACGTTAATGGAAATCACACATACATCGTTTAGTTTTATAGGTCTGTATGTGCATAAACAAACTGCTTACAAGCTGTAAATGTGCTGGAAAGTGGCTTTGCCATAGTTAGCCATTAGCATCTGTTCTAGGGAGTCTTCGTCTAGTTCTTGTCTGAAACACAACAGATCAGGATACAACGACGACTCCCGTGCACTGGCTACCAACCAACAATCAGACAAAACTCACTGTAATAGTCCAAATACTAAAGTTACGCTGCTGTCTCGTCGTTTTGAGGAGACAGCAGCGGAGAGCTGCTTTTGGGATGCTCGTGTATAGCAGTCGTGCTGCTGTGGTAACGTTACGCCATTTCAGTTTTACAAAGCGTGCAGAGCACCATTTTATCAGGTCTCTGTTTAAAGAATTCCCACACTTTTGACAATCGGGTTCAGGCTTTTGGGGATAAAGTCTCAGTTTCAGTGTGCCCGGGAGTAGGAGCCGCCATTATTGGGGATGAACATAAACAGTGCGACGCATCCCACGCAAAGCAACGTATTTACGATTACGTTGACACGTCGTTCCAGCCCTAATAAATAGTACACTCAATTCGGGGCTACTTACATACACCTGAATATTTTAACTCAGTAGGCTTTAAAACATGTAACTCCGTTAATGTTTATAATGCCTTAGTGGTGTAGCTGGCAATTATCCAGTTAGCCAATTAGCATAGTTTGCAACTGCTTATAAGTCAGAGGTTAGCTACCTAGCTACCAAGATTTTTGAGCTCCAAAAATTACAGCCTAACTTACAACTGGAATTTCATCAAGGTTACCAAAACTGTACAAACTACCTACGTATGGCTGTGGTGTACTACCATTCTCCCAGTGCTTCCTAAGTGACCGATAGCCAACTAATGATTGAATTAGACTAGGGCTGCAACTAACGATTATTTTCATTATTGATTAATCTGTCAATATTTTCTCGATTAATCGATTAGTTGTTTGGTCCATAAAATGTCAGAAAATGGTGAAAAATGTTGATCACTGTTTCCCAAAGCCCAGTGTGACATCCTCAAATGTCTTGTTTTGTCCACAACCCAAAGATATTCGGTTTACTGTTATAGAGAACAAAAGAAACCAGAAAATATTCACATTTGAGAAGCTGAAATCAGAGCATTTGGACACTTTTTCTTAAAATAGTTGGTCATTAATTTAATTAATTAATTAATTTAATAGTTGACAACTAATCGACTAATCGTTGCAGTTCTAAATTAGACAAAACAGCCAATCAGAGATGATTCCGATTGGATGAAATTGGAGCACATTGTGAAATCTGTCATGTGCAGGAAAACTTACAAAATAAAATATACGTGCTTGCAAAAAAACACTTTCGTGTGCTCAAAACGTCCCATTACGTGCTCAGGATTGAGACACAAATATAATGCCGTAGACTCCTAATTGTCACTCCCATTAGTCTGATTCTTTGTTTTCTTTTTTCTCATAGGACTTGGAATCAAAGATCATGATCCGTCCAAATTAGATGCACCCAGCAGCCCCAGTAGGGCGGAGCTGTACCAGCAGCAGGTTCTTTCAGAGCGTGCTCGGGTTCAGGGCCGCAGGTCGTCTCTCTTCCTGTCAGTGGAGGGAGCCGGGTCAGAAAACCAGGTGCCACCCCTCCTGACTCAGAGCCATTCGATGGACGACCTCGGCGAGCTTCCCCCTCCAGCCCCTGTCCTGTCGCCTTCACCAACGCCTCATACCTTCCTCCACCCACTGACGGGGAAACCTCTAGGTCAGTCTGACAGCACAGTCTTATGTGATCTCTCTTGTTTGTTGTTGAGTCTGGATGACAATAATCAAGTTACAATAATCAATTCTGGGAAAGACTAAAGCATTAACTTCCTCCAAATCAGGACTGTACTACCTTATTGACACCAAATAAGACTGGAATCAAGGATAACTCTTAAATTGTTGACACTAGGCTTAATAATGGGTACCAGAGTGTCAAATTTATCATTAAATTCTTTTTATTTTAATGACCCAAACAGGACCATTTCTGGTGGTTCCTGACTTCACAGACACATAAAGTTGCGTATCATCAGCATAGCAGTTAAAACAAATGCAATGATTGCCTAAGATTCGGCTAAGTCAAAGCACGTAGATATGAATAAGAAGGGGACCTAGCATTAAGGTACTCTGCAAAATAGAAGGGGACCTAGGACAGAGCCTTGAGGTACTCCACACAATAGGGGACGACTCAGGACAGAGTCTCAAGGTACACAGGTCACAAAGTAGAAGGGGTCCTTGGACCTAGCTTTGAGGTCCTCAACAAAAAAGAAGGGGACCTAGGACAGATCCTTGAGGTACTCCACAAAACAGAACAAGACCTAGAACAGAGCCTTTAGGTACTGCACAGTTCAGAGGGCCAGTAGAGAATGTGAAATTACCACGAGCAAAAGTCAACTGTCTGTTGGGAGAGGTACTAGATCACCCACTCAGGAGCATGAAAATCCATCCATCCATATTTAAACTTTCCATCTTCAATCTTCTCTTGTCTCCTCAGACCCCTCATCTCCACTCGCCCTTGCTCTTGCTGCACGAGAACGAGCGCTCACTGCTCGCACGCCGAGTCCAGAGCCTCGACTAAGGCACGCATCTGCCTCCACCACACCCATTCCCACCCCAGCTGCCAGCCCTGAGGGCAGACACAAACGCACCCCTATTGCCACTCCGCAGAGCAGCCCAGAGCCACGATCCAAACGCACCACCCCACAGACGAGCCCTGAGCAGCGAACCAAGCGCACCACTCCCCAGACCAGTCCCGAGCTGAGGCATAAACGTATAACCCCGCCCTTGTTCCCTGATGGACAGGTGGAGCGTCCAGAAACAGAAGGAGGTGTGACATCACCTGCCGGCCCCTCCCCTGAGCGCTGGAGACCCACCCCCTTGCCATCGCTCTCCAATGAGAGTCACCCTGCTCTGATTGACAGGCGCAGAAGCCTCACAGTGGGCAGCTCTGAGGAGGAGGGTGGGGCTTACACAGTTACACTCCCACCAGCGTTGTTGTCGTCCAGTGATGAGGAGACTAGGGAGGAGCTCCGCAGAATTGGCTTGGTAGCTCCACCACCTGCCTTCGCCAGTCCTCCTGCCCCTCCTCCCCCATCCTCCCTCACCTTGTTGCCACGACGAGGTGGGGAGGGAGGGGGAGGAGAGAGTGGTCCTGACTCATTGGGTAGACGAGGAGATGAGGAGGAAGGAGGTGACGAACGGCTCCATGACAGTTCCTCCTCCCCCAGCTCACTCCCTCCCTCCATCACATTGGCCTCCCCTCCTGCTCCATCCTCCCCCTCCTCCCCTCCTGCTGCTCACCCTTCCCCATCCTCCCCCGCCACCTCCCCAATTGCTCTTAAGCCACGCCTTCGTTCACCTATCGGTCGGGGCCGCTCTGCGCTCCGGGACCCGCTTCTAAAGCAGTCATCAGACAGTGAGCTCCTCCCATCTGCTGCATCCTCCTCCTCCCCCTCCTCCCCACTCTGTTCCTCCCCCACCAGTGGTGGCCGACAGCCACGTTATCTGTTCCAGAGGAGGTCCAAGCTTTGGGGGGGTGGTGATGACCGTGGGGATGAGCGGCGGGGCCTCAGCCCGGAGGAAGGAGGAGGCCGTCCAGCAGCACTAGGAGGTCAAGGTTCGGGGTCAGCCGTGGATCTGACCAGCCGGTCGGCATCAGCACTGGAGCTGAGCGGCAGGGCAGGGTCTGGACTGGATCTCGCTAATCGGCTGCAGCTGCTCAACAAAGACAGTCACTCTCTGGGGGAGGAGCCGAGTCCCCTCGATCCAGGCCGGAGGTCACCAGTAGGAGGCGCCAGGTACACCGAACTGCTTTATTGTAAATACTGCAGTACTACTGACCTGATAGTACTACTGTGTGTGTGTGTCTGTGTGTGAGTGTGTTGTAACAGAATCTGTTGTTTGTGTTGTTCCAGATGTGTGGACAATGGAGAGAGTAAATCGTAGGTTTTTATCTCTGGTAAACATTTCTCGTTATCGCCAAGAGTTAGCTAACAGCTAACTAACATGCACCTTCTTCGCAGATGACTAACTACTAAATGTCTGAAATTACTATCCCATCTGCCTTTTCAATAAAACTTTGAAATTGACCATTTGGTAAACACCTCCCCTGAAAAGCGATGGTCCAATCATAGCTTAGCAACCATAACAAGGCCTGTCAAGCTTTGTATTTCTCAACATGTGGTATGCCCGGTGCTGTTGCAAGAGCAATACTTCTGTTTTGTTTTTCAAAACCAAAGAGCAAAAGGGCAAGGAATAGAATAAACAGTGTGTTTATCTTATTCAACGTAAGCTGCACAGTAGTACCTTAATATTATTTCTGAGGCCAAGAGTTAGCATATCATTAACTAGCACATATCAGACGTCTAATGTTTCTTGTCCTGTATGTTCTGTAGCAAGACAAGCATCCACGCAGGGTTATGTTAGAATGATACTGTTGTATCACACGAGGGATAACTAGCTTCGCTGTTCTACAAAAACAGTGCTGCCCCTCTATATTCATGTCTTCTTCATGGGTCATTAACTGGTGAGGATAATGACTTTTTGCCTGGGACGTAATAGCTTTAGCCTCAGTATTTTAGCATGAAATTATGTATATAATCATCAATATTTAAGACCTTTTTCACAGGGTTCTCATTTTAAAACGAGTCAGCTGGAGACAGAGTTTCAACCAACCCATGGAGTTAACATTAACGTTAATTAACTTGCTGTAGCTCATAAAATCTGTCAGCAGCAGTCATTTCAACCAACACAATAGAAATGAGAGGCTACTTTTGTCTACTTCTTTTTGAAATCAAGGAACCTGTTGTTTCCAAAATGTTCTCCCACGGTTATCATTGTAAACTTGCAAGAATGGAGAGCTTAACAGGTGTAGCAACAGTAACTAAGGGGAGCAGGGCTTAACGAACGGTCAATTAAAACCTCCATGTAGACACATCAACTGATAAGTGTGGTAAGTGATGTTTGTGTTGTTTATATATTGTTTAATGTGTTGCAGGTTGTTCTCTAGTCTTGGTGAACTCCACACTATCTCCCAGCGAGGATATGGTGCCAGCTATACAGTCCGACCAGGAAGCCGCTACCCTGTCACTCGTCGAAGCCCCTCCCCCTCTCCCTCCCCATCTGATAGGTCAATAGGGCTTGCCTCCTCCTGTTCTGAAAGGCCAGATCTGAGCTCGGGTCGCGGTCTAACCATTCTGAAGTCGTCCAGTCTCAGTCTCCCCTCAGAACCAAAGGAGGTTCGGTTTGTGATGCGAAGTGCCAGTGCACGAACCAGGTCCCGTTCACCGTCACCTTCACCCCACGCCTCTCCCTGCCCCTCCCCGGTCCTCAGCGGGCCCTTGTTGGCCCTTCGGCCATGGAGGCAGCGGCCCCTCAACCTGTGGAATAAATATGACGTGGGTGACTGGCTGGAGAGCGTGGGCCTGGCCGAACACCGCCAGCGCTTCCAAGAGCACGAGATTGAAGGCTCCCATCTCCCCGCCCTCACCAAAGACGACTACGTGGAGCTGGGCGTCACCAGACTGGGACACCGAATCAACATCGAGAGGGCACTCAGACAGCTGCTGGATGGTTCCACTTGACCCCTCACCTCTGACCACTAACCTCTAGACATCCTGAACTGTGACCTCATAACCCCTGACCTCTGGTCAGACACTAGGCCATCTCTTTGACTAGGATATCTTAGCAGTGACTGAATCTTTAGACCTTTTTACCAATGTGGAGCCCAGCTCTCCGAGTCCTCTCGGTGACATTTTGGCTTATCAGCTCTTTGATCAACCCTAGAGGACTGGTAGCACCAAGGTCTGTGTCCAGTATTTAGCTTTAGCGTTGGTTTAGACCTCCGAGATTTAGTTGGACCTCCGTTAACGTCTAGCGCCTGGTGTTTATGCCATAAAAAACCTCAACCAAATTTGTCATATCTCTTTTTAAAAGTTGCAGCCAAAGTTCAACTACAGTGAGCTTTGACTCCAAATACACTGACCGTCACAACATAAAAATGAGATTCTGGTATTGACGCGAGAAGTTAAGGCAGCAATAGTTTTACTGTAGAGACAACAATGGTGGAAAAGATAATATTTTTCTGAATTCACTGTAGCTCTGTCTGATCCTTCTGAGACTTGAGTAAAAAATCTCCCACATGGCAGAAAATGTCAAAGAGGAAGAGCATACCAGGTTAGAGAAGTATTATTTTGATTGTATACATTCTAATGTAGTCTGTAAATCCTAGCTAGCCTCACTGTACATGCTGCTCCTCCTTCAGATTACATTGCACAACAGTGTTTCCCATACATAGGCTCTATTTAAGATTAAGACCCTCCCCGGTAGATAAAATCCGAATTCCAATCAAGACGCTCAATTGTCATTTCATAATGTACACAGACCAGCGTCAGGCGTGCGTGACTCAGCGATTCATTTGGTAGGCGATTGTTTTTTCCAACGCTGATATGAAGATGATTTACCCAACTTATTATCAGAACTAAGATGTTATAAAATAATCTGTAGAGTCTGCGCTCTGCTGTGCATTTAGAGATCTTTCTGATGGAGCGTCATGTCCTCCCAGCTCCGCTGAGCCCCGTTCATCAGCACGAGTGATGAGTGAATTTTAAATCCTTCATTACAAACCAGTTTACTGTCTCCTTTTCCATCGATCTGAATGTCCGTGTACCCTCCGCCCAAAGCTGCATTCAACTTCCTTGATAACAGGATAAACAAACATACAATGCATTATTTTGTTTCTGTTTTTTGTGTGAATTAAACAAACAGAAACCAACATGCTTTTTTCCCGTTTTCGTCTTCAAATCGGTAATTGGAATAGAAATTAAACCAAAACCAGAAAACAACTTGTTTTTAGCTTTTATAAGTTAACTCCTAACTCGATAATAAAAACACCACACTCAGCAGTTTGTGTATTGGATGCCTAAAATGTCGTATTTAATGTGTTAACGTTATTTTAACTTATGAGGGTAGTTGGACTGGCTCATGGGTGGATATTATGGGGGGACAGGGGGGTCCGAACCCCCTCTTCCTGGGAAAAAACACGAGTTGTCCCCCTCAATATATCATTGTAAACATAACTGTAT
>NTHP01000194.1:653015-670686 GCA_003416845.1 Oplegnathus fasciatus | reverse complement strand
ATAAAATGGGGGCTTCCGGTCATTTGGACCAGTCTTAGCTGAATGTGGACTTCATCAGGACTGTACTTTGGCCGCGACTGATGACATTTCACAAATCCACAAAAAGACGAGTACAGACAAGAATGCAGACTGAGGACGGCCTCTGATAAACATGACCACAGGTCAGTAGAAAGCTGCTCTACATTTCTGCTTCCAAACAGACTTCTGAAGTGAAGAAGAGCTGTGACGTGCTGGTCCGGCTCCAGCGCTGCGTTTAAAGTCCGCAGCCTTCATGGATTATTCTGCACTCAAAAACCATCAAAACCTGGTTAATCAATTTGACTAAAACACGCACACAGTAAGACACACTTCAGGACACAAACACACATAAAGGGGACATAATGGAAGCAGAGACGCACATGCAGAAACACAGAAATACACACAGACACCCACACACACTGCTCACAGGGTGGCATGGATACTTGGATATTAATACAATGTGCTTTGCGCCAGCAGCCCTGAGGGACTCACACACACACACACACACACACACACACCAGCACACACGCACACACACTCCCCTTCATGTTTATCCAGACCTCGCTTTTAATAAATATTTGAATTTGCCACACTTTCAAATTCTCAGCCTCAGGCCACACTCATACATCTGGGTCCTCTTCATCCATCCCCCTGTCCTTCTCCTCATCTACTCATCCCTCCATCCTTTTCCTCCTCTCCTCCTCCTCCTCCTCCTCCCCCCTCTCATCCCTTCTTCTATCTTTCTCCCACTCTCTTCTCGTCATCCCTCCACCCCTCCACCCCTCCCTCCTCCCTCCTCCCTCCTTCCTCCTCCTCCTCCTTCTTTTTCTTTTGTCTCGCTCTACAGGGCTCATCTTTTCATGCATCACATGACATGCAAAGCCAAGGAGCTGGCCGCGGAAACACACACACACACACACACGCACACACACACACACACACACACACACACAGATGCCATTTCCACACTCAGTATCTGAGGCAGTGGAATGTAAATGATGTTTCTGTAAATATGGAGGACAAAGACACAAACAGACACTTGTGTTCATAACACAGAGAGCAGATATAATATAATAACTATAATACCGGATATAATACTACAAGAACTACTATTACTATGATATTAATCTATAGGCAACTCTATATAGGTATAAGTAATTCTACACAAATTTGCACATACAATGAAAATGAATATCAATAATATGCAGAATACATTCAACATGACAACTAACGCTACATACTGTATACTATGTTCTACTGTATACTACAAACTATGCACTACGCACAATAACACATTACTGCAAATACTCCCAAAAGCGAGTTTGGACCTTGAGTTGGTACCGGTGTATTTTGTGTTTTCAGATGAAGTGATTACAGAACATTTTTTAAATGATCCAAAAGGTGTTGGTGTCAAAAATGTACGCAAGTTTAGAAAATACGTCTTATGTAGGAACACAACCGCCCCGAACACAACGATGATACTGGACAATTCTGAAAAACCCTGGACGTTAAATGATGAGATTTTTGACTGTTCAATGCCAAATTATTGTTTTTTAATGAATCTTCTTTACCCATGTATGTTCAGTTTAGGAAAATAAAAAGTTCTGTGGTAGACTGGCTCGGGCACATATCTATGTCCCCTTGTGTTGTCCTTTCTTTCTACACGATAAACAATCAAAATGAAAAAACCATAACAAACTAGAATCTTTTAATCTGTGTTGGTCTGAGAACTCACTACACCAGCGTCACACTTGTCCCTGGCATTAAACACTGGACAGAGAAGATGCATATGATCATTCAAAACTGGTTTTCGGGCTGCAGTGACTCACGGCTGGCTGACAGGTGTGTTCTCCGGTACGTTCAGGCTGTAGGTGGAGTTGGTGAACTGCGGTGGCCGGTAGCCGGCCAGGATGGCCACTGTAGCCGGCAGGCCTTTACGACCGCGCCCGTCCATCGCCTGCACCTGCAGCAGGTACTCCTTACTGGGGGTCAAAGGTCGTCCTGTGGTCCTGATCTCACCAGAGCGACGGTCCACCTCGAAGCACTCGTCCCCACCTGGGCGGACGGAGAGTCAGAGAAAGAAGAAGAAGAAGAATGAAGGGGATTCTTGTACAATTCTTCTGATGCCGTTTAAACAGACATTGAGTGCTTATGTTTGAGTTTTAAATATCAGCATCCATCACTTTAGTTTATTTCTGCGTGTGTGTTTATGAGCTGGTTAACACAAAGCTTCGTTTTTAGCCACATCCCCTCCTGGGTTACAGACGGAGAAGGAAGAGAAAATGAGAAGAGCTAGAGGACAGAGCAAGTAAGAAGTGAGCTAAAGAAAAGAGAGGAGAGAGGGAGGAAGAGATGGACGGAGAAGAGGAAGGGAAGAGAGAGAGGGAAAGAAGTAAGTGGGAGTAGCTCAAAAAAGGTAAAATGGAAGGATGACAAAGAGAAAGGAAGAGAGAAAAGGAGGTGGGAGAGAAGGAGTAAGGAAGGGAGGACGGATGGATGAGAGAAGAATGGAAAAGAGGAATAAAGGAAGAGTAGAATCCCAGCTGTTGACCAGAGGGTTTTGAACCAGCAGCAGCTGCATCCAACCTGTCAATCATCTCCTCCGTCTATTTGTGGAGAGATTTTTCTGACGCGAGTTCATCTGAGTCTCACTGACAGCTCCTGTTTGTTTCTGCAGGTCGGTTTCATCGTCTCACCTGCTCAAATTATTACATGAATTTAATTTCATATTTTAGTCTGGAAATGAAAATTGAACTTAAAGGAACAAAGTTTGGGACATTTGGACAAAAAGCTCATTCTAGAGGAGAGTTAGAAGAGAAGATGCAGTCTCATGTTTGTGCGTTAAGTACGCAGCTGGAGTCAGGATGTGGTTAGCTTAGCTTAGCAGAAAGACTGGAAGCAGGGGGAAACAGCTGGCCTGGCTCAGTCTAAAGATCAGATACACCTACCAACACATCTAAATCTCACTCATTTAAAGGATGTATCTTATCTAGAACTGCTGAGTCCTGGAAGACCTGAAAGACTGAGAATCCTGACAGACACGTCGTATCTCGTTTGTTTATTTTGATCATAAACAGGAATCTAATTTGTGATTTTAGGGGAAGTTACTGGAACTATTTGTGTCTTGTCAACACAGTGAGGTTGCCAGGTTTGGTACCATCGTGCTTGTACAGAGACCAAAGCAAAACCTGTGCTCACCGACCATATCTGGCAACCCGCGCTATAGTTGGAGATGTGTCCAAAACCTGCAGCAACATCCTGCATATGAGTTCTGAGCACCATTGAACCTTCGAGTATCTCGACAACTGTTCATCCGAGCAACTTCACACTTGGCGGGTGTATTGCTGAGGACCCAAGAAAGCGCAGTGTTGAGTGTGAAGTTGTTTGGATGAGTGGTTCCCAAGAAAGCTGCAAGCAGCAATAATGAAGGCCGAGCAAACGGCCGGTTCTGAACAGGCACTTTTTGAACGGGAACTGAACTAGTAAATAAAAGTTTGCTAAACCCTCCACCGAACAGTGAGTGTCAAGTTGGTATTCGGTAACTCAAGACTTTGATGGGATTTTTAGCTTGTTACCTACAGTAGAGTAGTAACCAAGCGTTAGTCAACCGGTGAGGATGCTGACTTTTTTGCCTGGTACATGCATCAGGCACCCTCAATCCTCTGGCGTGATGTCATGTAACCATCACATGAATATTCAAAGATTCCCCTTTAAAATGAATCAGCAGGAAACACCAAAAAATCAGCTGGAGACCGAGTTGGCGTTAGCAGTCGTCACTGCAGCCGACAAAATCGAGTTGTCAGCCAGAGCTGAGAAGCCAGCATCTGTTGACTCCTTTGTTAAATAAAAGACCAATTGCTTAAAAAAATATTACAAAGCTTGCATATAAACGAAACTATTTTCAAATCATTTTTAAAGCACAACAAACTCAATAGATGCACAAACTTTTTCAAAGCAGCACTTTTCCTCCACTGTCCCGCTGCTGAAACTGTAAATTTAAGATCCCCAAACTGAGTAAAACCACATTAATGCTACTAATTGGCTTCACACACACTGCATGAATATATTTCCATATTGGCATGATATTAAAAACATTTTTAATGTAAATTATTGGCTTATTCGTTGGTACACATGTAGTCACATTACGCCAAAGGGAAGTTAGAAGCTCTTAATATGAAAGCATCAGAAATTAGCTCTCAAAATATCTCTCCTACTCCTTCCTCCTCCTTCCTTCTCCTCTTCTCCTGTAAAATAATATAAAAAATAAAAAATCCACAGCCACCGGCGCCCATCCGCCCACCCTCCCACTCGCTGCCTCTCCAGAGACTTTCCTATTATTCCCGAATCTGGGAGCTTTCTTTGCCCCAGGGAGCGATTAACAGCGCAGCTCCATGCCGTTTATGTGCGTTTTTCTCTCCCTCTTCCACTTGACGGTAATTGAAATTCAACAAGTCAAATTTTATTTATAAATCGCTCCTTTGAACAAAACAGGTTTGTCACAGAGTGCCTGGTGGAGCAGCAGCGGACCTAATTACAGATACAGGAAGGAGATAAGAGCAGAAGTAAACACATGACAGGTTTTAGGAAAATATGCCTGGAATAAGAAGAAGGTTTGGTTGTGGGTAGGTAACCAATTTCTACATTATGCTGCAAATATCAGAAGGTGGAGGTGAATCTGGATGCTAAAACATCCTTTCATGCATTTTAAACTTTATTTTTCATGATCAAAGATCTTTATAACATCATATTGGTACCGTTTTTCCCTTCACTGGTACTCAGGGGACTGACTCAAACCAGGAAAAACAGACATGGGTGTCCACATACTTCTGGCCATACAGTGTATATCCATATATGCTATATAATCTTACTTTTTTGTACATAATAAAAAAGAAAATAAGAAATATAGAAAATAAAAGATAAAATAAAATAGCTTACTCACCGTCCAGTAGGAAGAACTGGGCTTGCCCAAGCGTCCCATCTCGTTGCCGTGCCGACAGTCGGTACACTACGGAGCCGGGTGTGGCATCAGGACCCACAGCGCCCAGGTAAGGCGAGGGAAACATTGCCCATTGCAGGTCAGCCTGGCTGGGCATGCTCAGAGTCAGCCTGCACAGGTACCACTCATCACCTGGAAGAGGGAGAAAGACAGATTATTTATTTGTGTAAAATATGCTGATATTTGCTTGTAATTACATTACAAGCTGCTCGTACAGCTGCACATTCACAGTTGCTCTTTAACCAAAAGAAAAAAAACGAACAAAACAATAAAGTTAATATTTGGGAGGAAGTTCAGTGACCTGCAAGAACGAGCTTATTAGATCCATTAAATAAGAGGGTAGGAAAACAAGGAGTCTGCTGGTGTTCACTGTTTTCCTCAGTGATGAATTTCATTCATTACTTTTAAATGAAAGTATCTGTCGCCCCAAAAACTTGTTTCCTCCACCAGCATCATTGCCCCTCCCTGACTGAGACACCACTTTACATCCACTTTATATTGATTATGTGACCAGTCTGTCACATGTGACTTAAAAACATCAAAGAAACAGCGAAGAAACACCACCTGTCCTTTACTGACAGAAAAACTGTGAACTATGTCCACTTTCTTACTACGACTGAGAGCTACAGAAATGAACCAAATTCACAAATCCATCCGTTGACTGACCAGACCAGCCACACCAACCAGTAAATTCAGTTACTTCTGCTAACTTAATGGCTGAAACGATAGCAGCCCATTGTCCTTTTATTCACATCCAGCAGACACAGAGCAACATGATCATCCCAGTGGAGTCGTGTCCACCTGATGAACGTGAGTCCAATATTCTCTCTCTTGTAGCTCCGGTTTGGTCTCCACCACCTCCTGAGGGAAATATCTGTCTCTTTAGCTGCTAAATGCTCCACTATGTTCACCAGCTGCTCTCTAATGAGCGGGTAGTGCGCGGCGAGTTTATCAGAGCTTGTTTGATAAAAACAGCTGCAAAAAACTAGAATCTAAAAGAGGCTAAAAAGCTCCACAGAGCTGCAGAGTGACTGAACCTTCTCTGTTTCCATGAAGATTAATGGAAAACTTGAAGAGCGCAAATGATTAATATGTGGAAACAAATAACTAATTTGTGTGCGCTATAAAACATTTTTAGCATGATACATTTGTACTTAATCTCTTTACAGTGACATTGGTTTTCATTCTGAGAAGATTGTGGTGCAAAATGTGTTTATTTATTTCCAGACTGCTTTACAAAAACAACTTTTTGTTTTGTGTATTTTAGCTGCTGCTTCATTTCGTTGGCTTTGCGCCGTAACCGGCTGCTATTGTTGTCTGTCTCGGCTTTGTAGTAACGCAGCTTGTTAGCTAAGCTAGCGCCACTTGTTCCGACTGTGGCATGAAAGCTGAGCCGCTCTCAGCCAAAGGGGATGAGGTGACATTTCTGTACAACATCCCGTCGTGTTTTCTCATCTTTCATCTCCACCGAGCTGCTCGGGAAGACAAGAGTGAAGGAGTGACGGGGAGGAAGACAGAAAGCCAAGCGGCTCCTCCAAAATAAAACAACAAAACTTTCAGAAGATCACACGGCAACATCCACACAGCAGGAACTCCCATTCGCCCAGTCAAAAATACACACACACACATATGTTTGTCTGCATCTACGAGTCTACTCGCTCTTCTTCTTCCTTTATGTCTTTCTTCGTGTCGTCTGGTTCTGAGAAGGGATTTGTTTGGTTTGAAGGTGCTTCGGCGCTCGCTGTTGTTTTGGCTCCTGTGTTGTTTCACGGCAGCGAGGAGACAACAGCCCGAACAAGAGAGAAAACTTCACTTCAGAGAGACAAAAGCAGAAGACAGAGGGATGAGGAGAAAGACACAGGAGGATGAGGAGGAGAAGGAGGAGGAGGAGTGGAGGTGAAAACACGACAGCGTCTGCTTCTGTTTCTGTCTTTTTATACATCGTCTCTGAACATCTGTCAACAAACTGAGAGCAGGAGAAAGAATGAGAGGAAGAGGAAGAAGAAAAAGAGGAGGGGAGGAGGAGAAAGAGAGGAGCTGAAAGGGAGAGAGGACAGGAGGAAGAAGACGAAAGAATAGGAGGAGAGTGACGAGAAGGAATAGGGATGAAGGAAGGGGACGGATGGAAGAAAAGGGAAGAGAAGAGGAGAAGAGACGTCTTTAAAAACAAAAAAGCACAAAGTTAAGAGGAGGAGAAGAGAAGGAGGAGAACGAGGTGATGAAGGAGAAGTCTTCCAGCTCAGCGCTGCTCTGTCTTCTTCTGCGTCGCTGGTCTTCAGTCTTCAGTCAGCTCATAAAATCCAGAATAATCACATCTATTTCTGTCTGTTGTTTTACATATGCTGCGCTGTGGGCCGCGTATGAAAGTGAAATGAAATCTGTCCCATTATCGTGATAAACATCAACACGTTCAGACGCAGCGCCGGCGGTCAGCACATGTGTCAGCCCAGGCGAAAACTATAAAAACTCCACGTCCCTGTGTGGAAACACACATCCAGGAGGGGGAGGGAGGAGGACAAGATGTCTCCTTCATTGCTCCAGGCTGACAAAAGGTCACTGACACCAGAATAATGACATTTAATTAATTCTGTGTTAAGATACAGTATGTAGTCCAAGTAGAGCTGCACCTCCTCTGGTTAATGAAGGCTGTTGTCAGCGTTACTGATGCTGCTGTTGGTTCTACAACACGTCCTCACACCTACAAAAGACTGCTGTTGGCCTGAACATAAGCAAAAGTTTGTTTTTAGGGAATTACATTTTAAAAAGCGGGCGTCATGTTACATTTGAGGACATTTAAGTATTCACAACCGCAGAGGTTCTCTTTGAATGGAGAGAGTACTGCGTTATAGAGTAAGCTGTTATATTGCATTATGGGTTGCTTGTGGCAGTAATGTTGTCCGTTTTTAGAGTTAGTTTCGAAAGCCGAGGTCTCAGGAGTTTCAGGAGATTCTGATGGTTAGTCTAACAGGTTTTGCTGCTTTCCTGACGAACGGAAAAACGTCGAAAGGGTCTCCAGGCGTCTTTACTGCAGAAACAAGTGGGGACCAAATCATCTGTCAATCAGCCAAGAATTACAGCCGTCACACAATGTCAGATCAATAAGATCTGAAAAATGCTAACTGCCTGAGACTGACAGAAGTAATTAGCTGCACTTCTTTGGACAAACTACACAAATGTGGGGGTTACGTTATGTTTTCATGAAAGCATTTCTGTTTCAGTTTCACAGGAGGGGCTTCGAGGGTAGGGTGACCGTATTTTCAAACTCCCAAACCGGGACCCTTAAGTGTACCACACGTTCATGCACGCGCACATGAATGTGCTTATGCACGCACCAGGCGTTTTCATCAGGGTGGGGGACAGCTATTTCAGTGCACCTTTCAACAGCATGAACGCAGCATTTTCATTGCCCTGACAACGACGCAGTGATTGATCGACATGCATACAGACAAATCAGTGTTGAATTCAGACGCGTGGTGCAGTGTTTATGTTTTTACGTTGGGTCAGATAATAACGAGTGGGACAGAACATGATAACGTCTGTGTAAGCGCTGAAAACAAGTATATTATTATAGTTATTATTTTAATTGTGGTGAAAACTGGAACATATTAGTACTTTACAGATATCTGTCGGGACTCGGGACGCCCAGCTTGAAGCCGGGACGACAATCCCGGACAAAGGATGAGGACTACCTTATTGTTGAACGCACAGTAAGTAATAAACAATGTCATAAAGCGTTTCTGTTCTTCAACAGTGTTTCAAAGGTTGTCTTATACTGAGGGTTGTCTTACCATACGCAAACCTAATGGCTGTGAGATTTACTGATCACAGTCCTGCTCCCCAGAAGATGAACCCTTTGACTTTAATGACCCTCTGACCTCTCCTCTTTCTTTCCTTTTCCTCTCGTTTGCTGCTGTGAATAATTTTTGCATCATGAGTGACTGTTACGACCGTAGTAATTAGCCCGTTGTATTGCTAACTATCAAATGTGCATTTTGGGGAGATCTTTGTTTTCTACAAGAGCTGCAGCAGGTTTGTCTCATCCTGTTTCAGGATATTTTATCTGATCACACTGTCCAGCGCCCAGGTGGTGTCACAATTACTTGCCCTATCCAGCTGAACAACAGAGTTCAGCCTCTTCACAGTTTAGCCTTCCTTCGTATCCTTCCACTCGGCCTCCTCTGGAAAAGAAATGCGCCTCGCAGCCTGAACGGTGAGTTGATCCCTGATGTGAGCCGCTGAACTCGGGCCAGAACTCACTGAACACATGCACGCATGCATACAGAAAAGCAGAGGAACGTCCGGCACTGGGCTGCAGCCGGCCTGGAGCGAGGAAGAGGAGTGGAAGACGACGAAGGGCTGAAAACCTGAATGCTGAGCAGTCATTTCCACACAAGGATGGACGTGTTTGTCTTCTCAAGCATGACATCATTCTTCTTTCACATCTCAGCCTGACATGAAATGAGTGTAAAATGATGTTTAACTAAGTTTCTGTCTTTATTTCTGCCTTTGTCAGTTTTTGCGTTTATGTATTTTTTATTTGTTGAGGTGATCCTGAAACAAATCTCCAGGCAAGTTTAGCTGTACTTCATTTTTTTGGACTGTCTAACCAGTTAAGAACGCATGAAGAAACACCTGAATATGAGCTTCACTTTGTTCTGCTCAGCTTCCCATCCATGAGTTATTACATCCCTTTGCTTCTACTCACAAACCCTTGTGTTTTGGGGTAATTTCCTGTTGTTGGTTAGATTAAATTTTCACTCCCAATGAACTGCACCACAGTTTTAGAGTTTGCCTGGATCCTTAACCCGTCCCTTTGTTTCAGTGTCGCCCTCAGGTTGGACTGAGTTGCTTTACAGATCTGTGTGCTGATCTGTTAAACTGCAGGCGCAGGATACAGTGTCGTCGATCAAAAGGAAGTACTGTGGAGTTCAGAGCTCTCGCAGCACGCTGACTATCTGCATCTGTGAAGAGGCTGCTTTTATAAAATGACACTTTTGTATCTTCTTTTATCGCAGCGAGAACATTTCTTATTCCAACTGATGGAAACAGCCCACACAGTTCCTCTGAGGCTGCGGCATCACTTTAACCAGCAGCAGTTAACAGTGCTCTGCACGTTTAGCCTGTCTGCAGAAGTATGGTGAGCCACATGGTCAAAAACATCTTTCTCATATATGTGGTGGCATGCGGCCGATCTTTATATCTTTGCACTAGAAGTTATTGCATCTTAACAGGTATATAATGACATGTGAGAAAGAAACAAGCAGTCAGACGATCACACAGGTTGAAACAAATCAAGAGGTTAATCAGACTAGCGATTATTTGAAGGTTAAGCCAAAAGTGTTGCTCATATTGCACAGGGAAACTGTGTCCGCACAACTACAATTTGTATGGCGGGTCAAACAGGTCAAACTTGAAGCAGAAAATAGATGTTTGATGACCGGACTGCGGAAAACATGAACTACAACTTCAATTGGAGAGAACTGGATGATTCTTGCCTTTGGGCCACAAGGGGCAGCAATGACACCATTCCACACTTGAAAATTAACCTGGACAAGCTCATCAAAGGTGAGATTTAACCTTTTTCCGGAGCTTTTTCACAAGAAAAAAAGGCTTCAGGGATGAAGACTAAATAGTTGGTTTGGCAAACGCATGTCTGGTTAACTTCCCCAACTCGGATAAAGAGCAGCCTCTTCCCTAAACTTTTCAATGGGAAACATGCAGGACTGTTTCCCACACGGTGGATCAGACAGTCCCAAAGACGGTCAGCCCTTATGTTCGAGGGGGTTTGGGGAAGTGGTGCCTGCAAAAGGCATAGAGGCGTCAATCATCATTCATGTGCAAAAAGACGTTAAGATATTCCGTGATAACACTCACAAGAAACAACGATATTTCTGACCAAGTGGCTTTAAATACAGTCCAACAGTGAAGTGATGCAGAAAGTCCCTGCAGGAGCTCTGATCACCACACAGAGAAAAAAGAAGAAGAGTTGATGTTTGGAGGAGAGACACCGCTCCTTCCCTCATCTCTGATTCTTTAAATTCCCTCTCCTCCACCCTCCCACTGTCATCTCTACTGTCGCTCTCTCGTATACATCCAGCTCCCTGCTGAGCTGCTGTCACATTGTTGTATGTTGGTTTGTTTCTGGAACTTTCATGTTTGTCTCTCCTCCAGTTCTGCCTTCAAAAAGAGGAGAGAAGAAACCCTTTAATTTGAAGTGAATATTTTACTGTAACTTCAACATTTTTTAATAATGAGAAAATTGATCAGTGTTGACAAAGGGCTGAGCTCTTGGTTTCTGATCTGTTTGTGTGTTGTTTGTATTGTTGTCTGTTTATCTGCGGCATCGGTCTGGCTGTGACAATGGCCTAATTTCCTGGCAGAGATCAATAACGTTTCATAAAGCCCTCAAAAAACATCCTCACAATCTGCTGTGTTGAACACAGAACGCTGTGTCGTCCTAAACTAGTCAAACAGGAAGTGCTGAGAATGACACGTCCTTTATAAAAGCGGATAAATAGTCCCAGTGAAGTGCAGCTAAGTCCATCTTAAGCCACCACTTACCCATTTGAATCTCAATGCTGAGCGTGTCACAGCTTGTTATGCAAAACGAGGCTAAAAAGAGGAAGGGAATTGTGCTTTGTTTACGCCAAACTCCATTCTGCTGTCTTTTAATTTAAATTCATTTATTTGTTTGGGGAGGGGATTTGTTTGTCTGACACACAGCGTATCGGGATCAGAACGGGAGGCGACGGAATCGAGAGGACGGAGACACAATGAGAAGAGCTATTTTCTGTCTTTTTCCTCTGAGTCTCTGACTTGAATGGCGGCTGATGTACTCAGCGTGAAGCGGAGCCGTGGCAGCCAACCAGCGCCGCTTCAGAAATAGCAAACCGCCGCCGCTGCTGCTCGCAAGAGCTTCAATTAGGGGAGGGATGGAAGATGTGGGGGGATTAAATTAAACTGTGGTCGCGCCCACAGGTTGTCACACAGCTGATGATGAAAGGTGATTAAAGTGCAAGTCGTGTTTATTTATAAAGTGCTTTTAACAAATCGGTTTGTCACAACCTGCTCTGCAGAACAGTGAGAGAAACTGAGCTAAAAACAGGCGATAAAACGAGAAGAGATGAGAAGAAAAGTGCAAGAAGATGTCAGACACAACAAACGCAGACCCAAAAGCTCAGCGACTCCCAGATAACCTGCAGACACCTTTAATTTTGTTTGTGGGGCTTCAAGTGAGGATTGTGGGAGAAAAAACAGTTTTTGGTGCAAGAAAATCCCAAAGGACCAGAAAATCAGAACCAACTGTTGAGTTGTAACAGAAGCCAAATGTTGTGCAGTCACATCATTATTTTTTTTGGGGTCAAGGGTCAAACCTACTGCAGAGAACAAGAAGAACAGAACCACAGTTCTGCTATTTTCCATGTAAAGGTCCATTCGGACTCCACTCAGAGCAAAGCTTCAGTCTGTGTGAGTTCTGAGTTTGACCTGGCTGCAAAACAAATTTCCCTTCAGGGGAAAAATGAGCAATATGTGCTATGAATTCTCATCAGTTTGTTTGCTTCCAATTGTTCTTGTGAGTAATTTCACAGCAGTCTTCATGACGACATTGTGATACTCTTACTGATGTTCACTTCCTATTTAGTCTTCATCTTTGTCTGTAAGTGTTACTGTTGTGATGTTTCTCCAGTGGATCACCTGTCGATTACAGGTGTACAGAGACGTCATTATCTGTATCTGTTCAACCAACAAAATTATCTGTCTCTGTATTCGGATATTAGACTGGAAGTGGGCGTGGTTTATACCGGACGTTACGTTAAATTGAGCAAAATGTTGCATTTTCTAACCTAATATTAATTGGCAATGCAATGTTTGTGCCTTCAAAGCATCAAATTGATTTAATATTGGCATATAATTAATTATGAAATATAGATCTAAATGTGTGGGAGTGCTGCCTGTAAAGCTACAGAAGCTGCATCATATGCACAGTATCATAGATGGGTTGGTAAATACTTGATCTGCATACAGCATGGCTACCACAGCAACACCGCCTTGAGTAAATAATCTAACCAGAAGCTCCTTTTTATCGGTGCAAAACTGCCTTCAATTAAATATCAAGTTGACAAAAACAAGAGAGATTTATTTATGGATGAATTAAGAAAAGAAAGAAAAACGTTGTCTCAAGCCTGCGTGTCCCGGTGACAGACGACCACTTGATCCCTTTTAACCCTGAAATGTGTGTGAATGCATCAGGTGAGTTCAGACACACGAACACACACAGCTGTGTTGGCACAGGAGGAAGATCTGAGGGATCTGTGTCACCTGAACCTTACAGGACACACACACACACAGTCTGACAAATGTGCACTTGACTGCCACAGCACAGGTGTGTGTGTGTGTGTGATTTTAAGTGTGTGTGTGATTGACAGCGTTAGATGCGTCTCCGTGGTGACTCGCAGGGTGCAGGTGTTCCCATGGGACCGGTTGCTGGGGCGACATGTTAAGTCTCTGTGACATGTGAAAGCACTCTGGCTTTGTGTGTGCATGTTAGATGCTGCATGTGTGTGTGAGGGATTCAAAGTGTTTGAGTGTATGCTGCATGAGGACTATTTACTGTATATTAATAGCTTGTTATAACTTAATACATGTGGTGTATTTGTGTTTTATTGTTATTATTTATTACAGTACTAAATGTCCAGTGAGACTTATTGTTCAGACTTTATCTTATTTAAAATACCTGCGTCAGTACTCGTCTCTTATCCAGAGCATCCTAATAATAAACTCTATTTGTGGAGCATTTAATAAGTACAAGTCACAAAGTGCATCACGCTTCGCCACAAATGAACAATAATAAGAGCAAACAGTAAAACTCATAAGATGTTAAAACAGGCTAGATTGAAATCCAGTTGAGTAAAACAAAATCCAATTAAATAAACAAGAAAAGAAAGAAGACAGTCAGTAAAGTAAAATCAAATAAAAAATATGCTTCAGCTACATTTCTGACCCATGACCCCGAACAGGATAAACTGTTTACATAATGGAAGCACGGACGGAGGATATACTGTCACATCTCTTTAGTAGCCAGATTTGAGGAATCATTGGTTTGTGTTTATGTGAAATCAGTATCTGCAAATGTGTTCAGCTATTTTTTAACTCTCAAATATCTGCATCAGTGTTGACTCTAATAATCCACTGTTTGTTGGACTCTGACTGAGACTGTGTGTTGTAAAATGAAAAAACTGTGATTTCAGTCCACTTGTGTGCGTCTGAAAGTGTGTAGTCTCTGTGTGTGAACAGTAAGAGATGATGCAGATGTAATGGAAAACAAATAAATCAGTTTTGATCGAGTGATGAGCAGAGGAGATGAACCTTCGGTCTGGATTCTGGTTCTGCAGTCGAGTCGGGGTGAAAGTGAAAATATCGTCGGACAAACTCTCCTCTGTTTGTGAACCCGGCTCTCCATCTGGTCCCTGGGAGCCAGCGGACAGAGGCCTGCTGCATCCTAATTAACCACCTTATAGACTGGCCTACTTTACCTCTGCACACACACACACACACATAGAAAGCCAAAGTCCTGCAGGCACACAGTTAATTAAGCCCCATTTTTCACTGCTGATGAAGAGAGAGAGAGGGATGAAAGAGAGAGGGGGAGAACGATGGAGGGTGGGGAGACAGAGAGAGAGAGAAGAGAGATGAGTTTAAAGTGACGATAACAAGGAAGATAATGATGAGAATAATAAACGAAAAGAAAATGAAAAATCAATGCACAAATCTGCCTGTTTGGAGGGACAGAACACACACACACACACACACACACACACACAGATAAAGTGATGCAGTGGTAAATATTATGACTGTTTTGACGTTGAAGTTAAGAACAATATCTTATTCATAAAAATAAACATACAATTATCAGTACCCCTCTTTCATTTTTCACCTTATTTTATTTTAATATATAAAAAATGTTTTTTCTATTCAGTCTTTTCGGGCTTTTCCACAGTTCCCCGTCAAGAAGCACCTGATATTTGCAGGACTTTACTGACCAGCCTGGTTGAATAAAGGCTGAATAAAAAAATTAAACTGCCACAAAAAAATTTCCATTACACTTAAAGAAAAACTGTGTCTGTGCTGAAATAATTAATCAGTAATTGATTCGTCGGTGGACATAAACATTATCTGGTTTCAGCTTCTGACAGCAGGATATGTTAACTATTTATCTTTTAAAAAGTTTTCAGTTTTTGACCAAGATGTGAGACAAGACCAGTACAAAACCGGACCAGGCTACAACAGGCCAAAAAAACACAAAACCAGACCAAAACCAGACCTGGGCGGGAACAAAGACAAGATCAGAACAGACTCAACCAGAACAAACCAGACAAGACCGGATCAAAAGCAACATCACCGAACGCGCTGTAGAAGTTGTCAGACTTGGCGAGAGAAAGCGAAAATATTCTGACGTTAGTCTTTTTGTCGGGACGTCGTGAGGAGCTGCAGTTGCTGCACTGGTTGTCTATGACACACCACAAGGGATCAAACTAAATTGTCGTGTCCGACACTGGTTCCTCCTGCTGACTCCCCACATCTGTCGGGTCGGGCTATTATCTGGCTGATATCGTGTAGTCTGGTCCTGGCTTTCAGATCAACAGGCTCCGGCTGAACAAACTATAATGTAATGTAGCAGAATGGGTCACATCATCATGTGAGGCATTTTCTGTTCATTTTCTCCCCAAACAAATGTTATGTATTATTTTTGAACTCTTGCTTCAGTTTTACTTGTTGTTCTTCAGCTTTTTTATTCATTAGAAAACTGTATCGAGTGTGACAAAAGCCCAGAGGAAGCCATTTTCTGACATTTATTATTGTGGGTACAGTCTGAAAAACAACTTCTAGGACTGTCTTTCAGGGATGGAGGGGTGTGTTTTGTGTGTGTGTGTGTGTGTGGTCTGCACTGGTCTCTTCCTGACCACTAATGTCATCTATAACTCCTGGTGGAGACGTGGACGACCTCTGGACTCTCAGGAGTGTGTAGGAGCGAACAGCAACATGAAAACTCAATTAGGGTTTGATTCTGCGGTCAGAGAGGAAAAGGAGGAGGGAGGAGGGGGAGAAAAACGACAAGATAATGGAAAAAATAAGAGTCATTTATTTCTAGTGTTGAGGAGATAAACTGTAGACACTCAGCACGTGAAGGCAGCCGCAGAATAGACAAGAGTATAAAGGGTAGAAGATGAATGTAGAGCGAGAGAAACAGACTGAACTAAACTTGACCAAACTGGGCCAGAACAAACTGCACAATGCCACAAGAACTGGGACAAGACTAAAGCATTAAAATAAAATAAATTAGAAATAAAATAATAACAAAGGAGATGTAACATATCACTGAAACTACAAGGCAATACAAGCAATGAAAATGACAAAAAGCCGTACAAAAGGCGCATCTTTGTTAATATATTATTACGTTACTATTAAAGTAAGTTCTGTATTGCTGTCTATTGCAACAATATAAATATTAATCTTAATATATTGTCTTAATGTTCCTAATTTTAGTTTTCTTTGTCTGGAGCTGAGTGTAATCATGTGAGAATGTGTTTCATACTGAAGTCCAGCTGCTGCAATGACACAAACTGGAGGTTTGGAGATCAAAAAAATGGGATCAGATGAGACTTTAGAGCGACATAAATTAAATATGGCCGCTGTGTCCACAAAGCAAGCTGATGACATCATTGCATCAGCCGTCGTTGTTCAGTTCCCAGCGAACTGAGGCTGAAACTAAGCGCCGCTTCGCTCCGGTTGGCAGCGAGGATCCCTGTTTCCCACGGAGGGGAATACGGAGCCCTGCGGGGCCCCCCGGCGCTGCGTTCAGGAGCCTCTGCGGCCCCCGAGTTCAATCCATACAGACAAACAGTAGATCCACAGGCCTGATTTCTATTGACACGACTGCAGAGGAGGATCAATGACAGCGGAGGAAAGAGAGGGGGGAGGGAGAGGAAGAAAAACATCGGAGAGAAGTATATCAAGGGAAAGACAAAATGGGGCAAAGGAAAGAAAAAACTGACAAAAAGGGAGAAGAGACACAAAAAGACGATGAAAACAGGGACCAGCGGCTAAAATCAAACACTGACGGAAAAGTCAGTCAACTGAATTCCTCCGTCTGATCTCCCCTCTTGATTGGCCAGATGGAAAAAGGCATCATGGGAAGTGGGGCAACCGGACGGGTCGAACAGGATTTACTGATAACTCGTAGCGTTAGTTTTAATCTGCTTGGAGGAGCAGACGGGTGGAGCTGTACAGACTCGAAAAATAACAAGAAGAGAGTTTCAGTAATCAGAGGAATATATTTGATGTGTGTGTGTGTGAGTGTGTGTGTGTGTGTGTGTGTGTCACGGTCAGATTGGTTCTGCAAGAGTTACACCAGAAGATGAAAAGACGACAAGAAAGGGAGGAAACATGAAAGGACGGCTAAAAACCGATAAAAAGAAAAGAAACGAGAAGGAAAAATCGAGCATTTCAGAGAGTCAATCTGTTAAAATCACCTCACAAAATAAAGGGAGGAAAGACGGAAAGAAAATAAGACAGAAAAGATGAAGTAAAGAAAAGTGAAGCGAGGAAAATGGGAAAGAAAAAAACAGAACAAACCAGTCCAGAGCAGACCAGACCAGA